>CM031591.1:2528191-3044529 GCA_018467065.1 Ephestia elutella | reverse complement strand
GAATATAATCAGACTTAGTAAAATTCTCGCATAAACCTTCGCTTTTGTACAATATCTGATCTATTCCTGCATTTGGTTTTAAATAACGTTACAATAAAATTGTCACCCAATAATTTTTGTAATCTTTCTCTCACTCCATATCCTGTCTGATCCGCTAATATCAATAACCTATGTTTCGATGCATGTCTGCTAGCGCCATCTGTTGCGTAGTTTTCACCTTCTCCTTTGTTAAAGTTAATCAAGTGAACTTTAGAGTTCAATTTCCTAATTGGCGTACTGCTATTGCCCGCTTCAGTTAGTGTTGCCATTCCATCCACTGGTTTTGTTTTTAATATCTGATAGTCAGCCTGATTTGGGCGTGGATGCAGTACGTCATTCTGCCCGCACTGTTTAGTACTATTTATTAGCTGTGATTATTTTCATACTTGGGAGCCCAGTCAATCTGTATTTCTTTTGGTATTGAGGAGAATAAAATTTTGGAGATGAAGTCGTGGTACCTTGACTTAAATCATTAATTCCAATCCCTACAGATTTATATATTTTGATTTTATTTTCGTAAGTAATTTCTTCTTTAAGTCCGCATTTTCAGAATTTAAGGAATCAATCACGGCTGTAGCAATTTGCAGTTCTGTATTTAATTTTTCCACCTTATCTTTTAACTCTTGTAGTTCATGTGTCAATGGATATTCAGGCAGGCTTTGATAGCTGTTTCCATTACCGGTGTTTTCCAGAAAAGATATCTCGTCACTGTTATTAAAATTCATATTCGGTTTCCTAATTGTTACTCCGTTAAAATCCTCTGCCATTTTAAATAAATAAGGAAAATAATAATGCAAACTTCATAAAATCTTAGTCGTCTAGTGTGAAGCACAACTGGTATTTGAACACAGCTCCTCAGCTTTTTAAAAAAAGTGTCTTTAACCGCTGTTCCAAAGTAGACATGGCAGTGCCGGCGAAATTAGCCATGTGATGACGCATAGGCAGACTAGGCAGTTTGCGATAATGATTCCATCCAATACGCATAGATGGCGCACAAAATTTTCTTGAATGCGAATGATTTTTATTAGTACTGCTACTTCTCACTAGATGGAATTAGTGTCAATCACAATCTATCAGCTGATTGGTTGGAATCCCCTTGTTTACTTGATCTTAAATTTTAACGACACTATTTATCAGTTTTTGTGTATAAATCACTATAATTATTTGATTATTCACAATTTACTGTTGTAATTCTTAATATATGTTGTAAACGCATTCAAGGGAGACGCATTCTTCATATGCAGGTGCACTCAATAGTTCAAAAACAGTTCACAGTTTTTATCACATAAAATCGTTCACAATTGTTTATATTTTTCGGAGATAACACTACTTCACATAGCTTAGTTATTATATTACTGCCTTACACTGAAATATTCACTATTTTCTTGTAAAATAATTTTTAAGGATTATTTGTATACGGATCCGATCTAACTCGCAACAGTGGCGCCACCGCTCATTTATTTATTATCATCCTATGCCGATAACACAGCACTAACCTTTTATGCAGATACATGGACGGAATTATTCCATATCGCTCAGGCTGGATTTAATGAAGAATGTAGTTGGTTAATGTCCAATAGCCTAACCCTAAACGAAGAAAAAACAAAATACGTAATTTTTTCAATTCGGAACTGGGCTGAACTTACAAAGATAACGTCTACAATTACTGCTCACAAATGCAACTTTCCACCTAACTTAGGCTGCAACTGTCCAACTATACTTCCCACGCCGACAATTAAATATTTGGGAGTACATATTGGCACGAAATTAAACTTTAAAAATCACATCCATGCCGTATCTATGAGAATCCGGAAGCTCTCTTACATTTTTAAACAACTTCGCGATATAGCAGATAGGGCAACCATCATGATGGTTTATGACGCTATGGCAAAGTCCATATTGATGTATTGTGTTTCTGTTGGGGTGGTGCTGCTAAAACTGATCTTCTGGAAGCAGAAAGAGCCCAAAGGCTAATGTTAAAAGTGATACAACAAAACTATATGAACTAGCAAAAGTACTAACCATCAGACAGCTATACTTACTGTCTACCACCATGCGTATGCACTCCAGTATTTTAGCGAATGAAATGACACCCGCAGACGTTATGAAATATGTACACGTACATTCGTTAATACCGCATTTGCAAAAAAAAATTATCTGTTTCGTAGCAGTATGATATATAACAGAATTAATAAAATTTTGAAATTCCATAACTGTAGGAAAAAGAAGGCTGTAAAATACTGACAAAGTGGCTTCAGAGTTTGGATTACGATGAAACAGAAAATATTATTGAAATTATAGCATAAGAATAGCATGATAAAAAAAAAACTGTTATTATTGCATACTATATGTATATTATATGTTAAAACTATACGGGGGACCTGGTGGCCCAAGATACAGGTCTCGGCTTAGTTTGGTGCCTCCAGTGCTCCCAACAAGTTATCTTGATTAAGTTAACACTGTTATGTTATATATAGTTTGTAATAACTTGTGGAGTGAAATAAAGAGATTTTGTATTTGTATTTGATTTATAAGTGCTATTTTAAGCCTATATGAATAAAAATAAAAATGTCACAAATTTAAATTATACTGTAATGGGTATCCCACGAGCGCATAGCAACAGGGCGCTTGACAACACGGCCCCAGCGATGCATCGGTGATCGAGCGGCTACTATCTACCTCAGCACCCCGCGTTCAGGCCTCACCCACCGGTCGTCCAGCCGCATCGGCTATATAAACACGATGCGGGCATTCAGACGCCAGTTTGCCTCCCAGCAAGCTCATGATAGGTTCTCACACAGCAGTCGGTTCTGACGAACCCAGCTAAGAGACTTGTCATTCCCACCCCATGGCTTGGTCTATCAACAGCGCCATTCGTTGACACGATACGCTGATAGACTGGCCGTGACGTCCTTTCACCCCTTAGTATTGTCTAGATTCACTTAGGTCTTCTCATAGCCTAGGTAGTGTAGGGGTAGGTTCGCACCCTTATAACATAGTCACTTTCTTGTGCGATAGCTAGGCATTAACTTTAATTATGTTTGTATAGAATTATGTTAGATATTTCTAGATTACCTAGCCTAGTTCTAGATTGCCCTAGTATTCATACTTGATGTCTAATACCGCATGTTTCCGCGATAGCATTGATTTGTATAGATTTCGCACTAGGATGATTATGTATTCGCTTTGCATATAGTTATCACTTTGATAATCTTAAAGTACCCACATATTTTTATAGTTATACATTGACTTGTTTAACTGTCGTTAATCTTTCCCTACATCTTATCTTGCTTATATATTAATGTCCGCCCACGCATTAGATTTGTATAGCCTTTGGATAGATTCGTAGTTTTCTAATAACTATTGCAATGTATAAACTTATGAATATAAGTAGATTCTCACTATCACCAAGTTTCATAATGTGTTTCATATCATAACATTAGCGTGGTAGTTAATGATAATGCATACTGTAAAGACAATAATGTAATAACTAGCCAAGTATATATAGTACTAATGAATATATTTAGTTCAGTGAATATTCAATGACTCAATGATTGTATCGGTTATTCAGTAATAAAAGATTTATCTTGTTTTCTAATGGTCTTGATCATTTCTATCTCTTTTACTTAGCTTACCTAAAGTACTGAACTTTAGCAATGAGTAAATACAATGAATACTTCTACATTACACACACATTCAGTAGATAGGTACACGTTCAGTACTTCTTTATTAGGTAGGAGTGAGTTATCTGTCCACTATTCAAGCATCTCATTTAGCTAGCCGTAGTATAATCAACCACCGGGTGCTTGCTGCTCTCATTTAGAAAAATGAGGCTTCACTTGTCTTACTTTTCTCTGGACAGATAATCTCCCCCTCTTACAATACTTATTTTCTTTTTGGATGTCATTTCTGGCTCAGTATCTAAATACGTGCGCTGCGATACTTTTAACAATTTAATGAATATTTCTTATTATAATAAGACCCTTACAGGGTAATTGTAATTAGTTATTTGGAAAGTACTTTTAAATTTACAGTGTACATATGTTATCTTTTCTAATCTATACATCTATACATATTATAAAACAGTAAAAATATTTTGTCTGTACATTTAGTATTTTTGACTGAAATGGCTAGAGGGATACCTAAAAAGAATAATAGAAAGCAAAAATATTTTTTTGGAATTTCTTGTCTGTCTGTCTGTATGTATGTACGCGTTTCACGCAAAAACTACAGGACGGATTTGAATGAAACTTTTTTGTTGTATAGCTATTAAGCCTGGGCAACATATAGGCTATAATTTATTTTGAAAACTGGAACACCTGATGAAGAACCATAACAGAACAGCTAAACTATAAGAAATATGGAAATGGTATCTTTGCAAAAAATTATCAATCTAACGAGCATTTTCTGTTGACGTATAAAAATCGAAGATCATGATCATCTAATGAAGAACTCAAAGAAACCAGCTACACGATTACATATATGGAAATGGCGCCTTAGCAAAAGTCGTTCAACCTGATGGCGTATTGCCAAACTGTATACCAGTACAGACACCCATACTCTGTGCTCGATCACTTTGTGCTCATTAAAATAACAAATATTCATTAGCAAACTGCGTACGTACACAGAGCAGTCTGTATAAGTATACAGTTTGCTCGCATGCGTATATGCCATTCTGTGTACCAGTACAGACACCCATAGTCTGTACTCTACTACATTGTGCTCATTATAATAAGAAATATTCTAAAGCGAACTACGTACGAATACAGAAGAGTCTGTATATTGTATAAAGTTTTCGCATATTTATAACACAAAATGCGAACGTGTTATTCTAAGTAGCTACATTAATCATAATCTAAATTGGCTAAATTATCGTATATGAAAGATTTTTTCCAACAGTAACGATCCCACTAATATTATAAACTAGCAAGCCTGCCCCGGCTCCGCCCGTAGTACATACATAACCTATGTCACTCAGGGATAGTGTAGCTACCCAACAGTGAAAGAATTACAAAATCGGTCTAGTAATTTCGGGCCCTATTCATTACAAACAAACAAACCTTTTCTCTTTATAATATTACTAGCTGTACCCGCGACTTCATCCACGTGAATTTAACAAAAAAGGTTCTTTTATTAGACTGCGGAACCCTAATAAAGTAGCCTAAGTTACTCCTTATTACATTAGCTACCAACCACAAAAGTCCCATCAAAATCGGTCCAGCCATTCCAGAGATTAGCCGGAACAAACAGACAGACAAAAATTTAAAAAAATGGTTATTTGGTGTATGTATCGTATATATAATTATACGCATGTAGTAAAAAACGGTTATTTCCATATTACAAACAGACACTCCAATTTTATATATTTGTATGGATTAATTTTCTAACGCTTGTAGTTTACATTGGATCTTGGCACTAAATGTCTCATTATTTACAAAAGTACACTGTGTAATTGCGAATTGGACACACTGTTTCGCTAAAAAAAGTTTTTAACTTGTATTCATGCATAATTTAATCTATGTGCGTAAAGTATGTACTTAAAATTACAAATTACAATAACAAACACTTTGTTTTAATTTGACGGACGCGTGCGAACTCGTTCAATTAGGCCAAGGCCACTGCCAGAGTGCGAAGAATGCAAAGAATGTAAAGAATGTACCAAACTATCCTTGGTGCGAAAGAGACAGAATGAGTCTGCTCTGCACTCGCATGTATTTTGCTCATAACGAAGCATGCCATTCTACATACCACTGCAGCCAAAATTGTCTGTGCTCGTATATATTTCGCTCTTATAAATTAGAGCAAACTGTATTATATTACAGAGTTGCTCTGTACTGGTAAGCAGTATGCTCTATAAGTACGAGAGCATATTGCGTGTGATCACAGAGCACTCCCTGTCTGTGATGGTACACATTATGGCAATACGCAACCTGATGAGCATTTTCTACTGAGTCGTATAAATATTGAAGATCTGGAACATCTGTTCCCGTTCATCAACATATATTCCCGCGGGACACGAGATACCCAAATGGCTGAAATTTTGAGTACTGGAGTTTAGGTTACTACAGTTTGGAACACAAAAAGATTTTTCATCTAAGCGAATCTCACGCGGGCGAAGCCGCGGGTAACAGCTAGTCTTTCTTATATTTTGTTTTAGGTCTTATTCTTAGTTTTTACCAATAAAAACATCCTAACCCTGAGATTAATATTATTTCTGAGCCTCATTGCACTTCACCCCTACCCCTATCTAATCTACCCCTACGTCTATCTACCACTTAATTATCTTAGTTACCACGAGTTACAATAGTAAGGACCGACATTTGTGTAAACGAACGAAATTGTTAAACGGATAAATCTGAGAGGCCCTCAGTAACAGAGGTTCAGGTACTCAAGTAGGACATATTGTAAACATCTGCCGTATTGACGACATTCGAACAGTCGCATCTGAAATTTCTTTCGCAATAGTTCGCCTAGTTTAGGCTCAAGTCCATCTCCCAATACATATTCATGTATTGTGTTGTAGTGGAAAATAAATATTTTTTCATTTCAGTTAAATATTCGGAAACAGCAAAAAAAATTTGGGCATCACGGGACAGCAGATGTAAACAGCGTCATGTCATTTGCCGTCACGGCATTCGAGAATATTTGACTTCTATGTCGTGCCATTAGATTTGTAGCGATCATTAACTACGCCGATTAAAAAGACGATTTCGAATATATGATTCAATTCGGAAAAAAATCATTTGCGTATTTATTTTCAATGACCGTACCATATTGGATAACATTAATTTAGTGGGCGAATGTTATTGTAGGTTTTAAGGAGTTTGTTTATATTGTAACATATGTAGAGGGTCAGCCATAGCTTCACCCTATTACTAACCTAGGGTGAAAAGAGAAAATTACCGAAGGAAGCGATCGTGACACAGTTGGCTAGGCGAGAGGCTTGAAAGAAAGAAAGAAAGAAGAAAGAAAAATTGTTTATTTGACATTTCACAAACAAAGAGAACAATAACATATATCTTATTACAAACTTGCTACTTAAGTCGAAGCACAGGGAGGGCACTTCATAGAAACTACTATGTACTATAATTATTTTTTTTTTTTATATACGGACAAATCACACAGATTGAGTTAGCCCCAAAGTAAGTTCGGGACTTGTGTTATGGGATACTAACTCAACGATACTATATTTTATGATAACATATATAGATAAACATCCAAGACCCAGGCCAATCTGAAAAAGATCATTTTCCATCTTGACCTGACCGGGGATCGAACCCGGAACCTCCGGCGTGGCAGTCTGGCGTGATAACCGTTAGGCCACGGAGGTCGTCAATGAAGTTTCATTGAGTTTCATTGTTCACGGATATACAGTTGTATATCCGTGAACAATGTGTGCGTTTTCATAGTCATAGCGCCCAAAACACACAAGAACGGGGGAGAAGTGCGGGGTGTGCGGGGGGGAGCCATATTGCGGGAGGGGCAGGGAGTTTCCTTTCTGTACATAGTACTTATATTAATTCTGTGCCAAGGATGAAAAGGGAAAGTTACCAAAGGAAGCGATCGTGAATTCGTAACAGAGTTGGTTAGGCGAGCGACTTGCGTGCGTCCGCAAGTTGAAGGTAAGGTTCCTACAGCAAATTTTTCATCATCATCATATTCAGCCCACATCAATCCACTGCTGGGTTACGCCTCCCTTTTTTCGCGCCACTTCTTACGGTCTTGCGCCAGCCTTATTCATTGATTTCCCGATATTCGAACAATATCATCTAACCAGCGGGTTGGTGGATTACCTTTTGGTCGATGTCCCTATTTTTTTAATGAACGCTAATTTTCAATAATATCTATTGAAACACCTTTGAGACACTATTGAGATACGATTAATTAAAGTTAGAATTGTGACTCAGTGCTCTATCCCCAGATTATTCAATCGATAGATACTTCGAAACCATCAGGCCTAATATAAATTGACCAAATAGCCTGACAACACGGTAAAAAATTTAGGTATTTATTTATTTACGGAAGATTTACAACATCAGACAATAGTAAAAAAAAACAGGAAAATGCTAATTACAAATCTTCACAAATAGATTAAAATTTAAAACACTGTGATTGTTTTTAAAAATTGAAAATGCTTAATCTACTAAACAGTTAAACTGATTCAAATCCGAAAATCCTTGCTATAATAATTAAAATAGGTCAAAAATCTACTTATCTGTACTCGAGACATGAACACGTATTTTTTTATGGAACTATCTTGAAAAGTTTTCGTATAACCTTTTATGATAGCATAAAGCGTGACGGTCATATAAATTCGTAGATACGATAGCAAAAACTGTGCAGAACAACTACGCTCTGCTACCAGAAAATGTGCGCAGAGAATCCGGGACAAACGAAATGGCGGGAGGGTTCGGTACCGAAAAATTTACCGGGTAAAAAATACCGGTAAAAACCTCGACCCGGCACTACGTCTGTCCGACTAACCTAACCTAACCTATACGCAGTCTGCTACCACTATAGCTTATAAAGGGAGCTATAGAACCCTATGTACTAATAACTAAGTAACTAAATTACAAACCACTTACCAAACTGAATCTTCTTAATCTTCGGATCCAACTTCGAGTGTCTTCGGAAGTGGATGCGGTCCCTAAACACCCAACCTACCCCGAGATCTCTTCCCCAGAATAAATACGTAGGTTTCTTCCAGCAGTTCCACTCGGCGACGGGATTCGGCGCCTCCAGGCAGCCACGTTTCGCATCTCACAAGAAACAGTCACAATAACAGGGTTTTTCACAAACACGAACGGTCAATAGTTATTTAACAAAAGGAAGCTCACAATTATAACTCAAATCAGTTATTACAAACAAAATTACCGCCACGCCGCGCGGCTTCAAAATGCAACAACACAAGATGGTGGCTATAGCCCCGCAATATATCCCGCGACACGGCTACATGCGCGCGCGTTCAAAGGACGACTGAATGTCGACGGCCGGAAGCCGTCTGCGCAATGTTGCCAGGAGGCAAACGCAATGGCTATACGTAAAGCCAGCTATACACGGCGCTGCTACCATGCGACAGTGCACAGAGTTTATAAGCATCAACAATTTTTATTACAAACATCCCCCCGTCCCGGTCTGAGAAGCAGACCGCTAGCTTACTCTACGGGAAGGCGGGCGAGAGAGGTCACAGCTCTCCTTAAAATCGAACCGTCGACCAACACCTCAGCCACACGCGGAGTGCCATCTCCGCCAAGAATCAAACGTAATATGCGAGCTCGTCGCCAAAGCAATGAGGGCAAATTTGCCTCTTTTAACAATACTAAATCACCCTCCCTGGGAGGCTCAGTCCTGTCTGTCCACTTCACTCTTTGCTGCAGCAAATGCAAATATTCAAGCTGACCAGCGACGCCAAAAGTCCTGGCTCATTTGCTGCAACATTTGAAAACGCGACAACCGATATACGCGTTCATCCTTCCACGGGTATTCGGGCAGGGCATTCAACGGCCCTCCCACCAAAAAATGACCAGGGGTGAGAGCTTCCAAGTCATTTGGATCTGGAGATAGCGGACAGAGAGGACGAGAGTTGAGGACCGCCTCAACATTACAAAACACTGTGGCCAGCTCTTCAAAAGTTAGAGCCGTTTCTCCGATAATGCGGCGGAGGTGGGTCTTTGCGGATTTCACAGCCGCTTCAAAAATCCCTCCCCAATGGGGGCAACTTGGGGGACTAAACTTCCAGGTTATTCCCCTTTGGGCAGCAATTTGACTTAAACTAGTACAATTTTTATCAATAAACACAGAAACATCCTTAAGATAATTTACAGTTCCCTTATAGTTTGTGCCATTATCAGATCTAATAAGGGAAGGTAGACCTCGACGCGAAACAAAGCGATCCAACGCGGCGACGAAGGCCCCCGTAGTCAGAGCCGATACCACCTCCAAATGGACAGCCTTGGTGGCCAAACAAACAAATACACACAAATAGCCCTTCACAATACGGGCATTACGAAAGGGAGAAGCCTTGATCGAAAAGGGACCGGCAAAATCGGTCCCAACGCCGTCAAACGGCCTCGAAGGTCGGATTCGATCAGCGGGCAAATCACCCATCTGTGGTTGCATCGTGGATGCCTTCAACCTATAACATGCAATACATCGAAACAGGACACTACGGATTGCTCTTCGGGCAGACAAAATCCAAAATTCGCGTTGCAAAATAGCCAACAAAGCATTGCACCCAGCATGGGCGTTACGAATGTGTCGATCAGACACCAAAAGCTGCACCAAGGGTCCGCCCTTGGGCAACAACAGAGGATGGCGAGTCTCATATGGAAGATCCGCCTTCCGGAGCCTGCCTCCAACCCGAAGAAGCCCATCCGAGTCGATGTACGGGTTCAAACGAGCGACCGCGCCCTTCAACTTAGCGCGTCCGTCGCGCAAAATACGACGCTCTGACTCAAACCGTCCGGTCTGCACGACACGGACCCAATGCAACAATGCGCTCCGGCGCTCTTCTGCACCTGCAATCGGCTCCAACCGCTTTGCCTGTGGGTTTCTACAATTATGTATGAAACGCTTAATCCAACTGGTGACACCCAGAAGCTTATCCAAGCTGCTATACCGAGCAAGTAGCCAATCCGGCTCCGACGTCGTCTCAGCGACTACAGCATGTACACGGAGCCCAGTCAAACTCAAAGAAGTAACATCTGTCTGACAGACAGGCCAAGAAGTTTCTGATCCCATCAGCCACTCTGGACCCCACCAGAGCGGGTGTGACACCAATTCTGGTGCCGTACAACCTCGGGAAGCACAGTCCGCTGGGTTAAGCTCTCCCGGCACATGTCTCCATGTTATATCAATTCCGATATTCTGGATTTGGGAAACCCGATTTCCCACAAAAACCTCCAAGGTATGTGGGGCCGCGCGCAACCATGCAAGCGCGACCTGGCTATCCGACCAGGCGAAGATGTCTCGTATCTCGACCGTGGCCGCCAGCTCACGGGCAACGTGATGCAACAATTTAGAGAGAAGGTGAGCTCCACTCAACTCAAGCTTGGGAATAGTCAGCCTAGTCCTGATGGGGGCGACCTTGCTCTTCCCTAACAAAAGCGAGACATTGACCCGGCCATCGGCGTCAACTGTCCGCATATAGACTGACGCGGCGTAGCCTCGCTCCGACGCGTCACAAAAGCCATGCAGGCTGGCACGATATTTCCCGGGGGGCAATATTCGACGAGGCAAGGCAATCCGATTGACTTCCTTAATCGATGAAAACAACTCGAGCCAATCATCCAATGGAGGACCAAACAGCGGCTCGTCCCACGAGACGCCCAAAGTCCAAAGTCTCTGAAGAAGACACTTTGCAGAGAATATCACTGGACTGATCCAACCGCTTGGATCAAACATACGGGCTATTACGGACAACACCGTTCTCTTAGTCCAGACCTTTGGTATTTCCAAGTCCACTTGGAATGTAAAAATATCGGTTAGCGGCTGGTACTGCATGCCCAGCACCGCTATCCTGTTGGGATCATCCACATCCTCAAACAGGTGAGGGTTCTGTTGGTGATCCTCCGGGATCCCTTCTAGAACTTTAGGCTCATTAGACAACCACTTACGTAGCTCGTAGCCACCTGTCTTCAATATTTCAATCAATTCATCCCGCAGTAGGAGGGCCTCCTCAATACTTTGGGCTCCGGTGCACACGTCATCAACATACAAGTCACGTGACAGCACGGAAGCCCCACGGGGAAAGCGGATCCGTTCCCGCTCTGCCAATTCAAGCAATGATCTGATGGCGATATAGGGACTAGATTTCAAACCATACGTGTTTGTGTTGAGTTCATACACCGTCACAGGATCCTCAGGGCGCTCACGCCAGAGTATCAACTGGAATCGCCTGTCCTCAGGATGTATGACTGTCTGGCGGAACATCATCCGGATGTCCGCACCAAAAACCACTTGATGTCTTCTAAAGTTCAAGATGATGTCAATTATGTCCCTATGCAATTTGGGACCCGAATGCAAACACAGATTCAACGAAACCCCGTTCGAAGTGGGTGCGGACCCATCGAAGACGGTCCTCAATTTGCCTGTTGAGGCCTTCACCACGGCGTGGTGGGGCAAAAAATAATGCTCAGTTGAGCTCCAATCAACTCGAGCCGGAGACATGTGACCCAAATCCTCGTACTCGCGCATAAATTCAATATATTTATCGCGAAGTACGTGGTCACGCTGCATGCGTCGCTCCATGGACAGCAGTCATTTCTCCGCAAGCGCCCTACTTTGCCCTAGGCTAGGACGAGAGGCAACAAAGGGTAACCTAGTTACAAACCGACCGGAGGGCAACCTCTCCGTGGTCGATCGAAACAGGGCTTCGCACTCAGCGTGTTCCGGATCCATCCTGGAACTCATAGGTGGCTCCTCCACCTCCCAAAACCTTTGCATGGTCTTGGCCAAGGACGCAGATGCGACAACCGGTGGCTCCTCCGCGGTGCCATTATCAAACACAGGGCCCATCAGGGCAAAACCAAAAATCGTAGACACTGCCATCAGTGAAGACGAACCCAGAGCCTTCTGTGTACCCAACAAAATCCAACCCAATACGTCCGAGCCCAGGAGCAAGTCCACTGGGCCGGGATGAAAGACAAAGGGGTCGGCCAAATCCAGACCCGAAACCAAAGACAACACACCCGGCGGTATGTCTGTCGAGGGGTGCCAACCCGCAATGGTATCCATTACCATAGCCGAAGTCGTGATCCTCATTGTGGAGGACTTCAGCGAAGAAAAGGTGACAAGTGTCTGGCCCGTCAGACACTTCACTTGTATGCCACCAACTCCAAGAAGTGGCACAGGCGAGTCTTCCACGACTAAACCTAACTGGTGTGCCACTCGAGTGGTAACCAAACTGCTTTGAGCCCCTGAGTCCAACAGAGCTCTCAAATTAATGGCTTCCCCCCACGACCCCATACGCGGACCACCGCGGTAGGGAGCAGAACCGTCCGCGGCTCTGTCCCAGCAAGGGAGCAAGCTAGTTACGGGCTCCCCACTCTCTCCAAACCAGGGGCGCGCCACTGACCCGGATAATATGTCGGGCGAGTGCACATCCCCATCTGAGGGGGGGCATAACCCGCGGCCCGGCCATACCTATGGTACGGCGGGTGGTACTCCAGCCGTGGGTACTCGTGCAGCGGCGGAGAAAACCGCTGCGGCTGCATGTGTTGGGCATTGGTAACCCGCGTGGAGGGGGGTGTCCCCACTCTCACGTCCGATCTAGGGCCCCCGCCCATGGGGGCCCCATCCGGGGCCTGGCCAGCCACATACTGGCCATGACCTTGGGGCGCGTGGTCCCGGTCCGCCAAGACCCGCGCCGGTACGAGACCCCCCTCCCGAGGGGGGGTGCGACGAGCGAAGCCGCGTCCTCCGTCCGATGGTGGAGGGCTTCGCGCAGGAGCGCCCCCGCCCATAGGGGACCCCTGCCTCAACAACCGGGGGCCATCCCCGTTCCGGTTCATGCAGAGCATCACGTGGTGCAGCCCACGGCATGCACTGCATGGTATGGCTCTGGGACAGTCACGTGCATAGTGACTGCCCAAACAGTAAAAGCAAAGTTCATGCCGCCTTGCCATGCGGCGCCGATCTTGTACTGGCAGTCTCTGCCAGTCCCTGCATTGCAGCAGGCTGTGGCCCATCCGGCCACATTGCAGGCAGTCCGCGTCCCCCGCGACTGCTGCCGTGTGTGCAACCCGCACACCAGCTCCACGCGGTGGCGGTTGCCGTCCTGTTGGGGCCTACGTTCAGGCGCTCTGGATGGCGCTGAGTCCGTCATGGTATTCTCAGCCGCCCGTGCCTCAAACTCCAAAAACTTCACCAAGTCAGTGAATGTTGGTAGGGTGGTGCTATCCCGTTCCGCATTCTCGCGCTCAAATCGCGAACGGATGTCATTGGGTAATTTGCCCAATACAATGTGCACCAGCAAAAAGGACCATTGGTCCACCGGCAGCCCCAGTGTGCGGAGCGCGTTACAGGCCACTGTAACGGGCGTGAGCAACTGCAGGCGCAACTGTGCCCTATTGGCCACCTTGGGCAGGGCCATCAACTGTGCGGCGTGCGCATCCGCTAACAAACGTAAGTTTTGGTAGCGGGAGTTCAATAACTCCCAAGCCGTGTCGTACTGGTCGTCCTCCACCCGGAGGTGCTGGATGAGCGACCGCGCTTCACCCTCAAGAGTGGAGAGGAGGTAGGCCATCTTCTGGGCCTTCGACAAATCCTGTCGTGCTACGACCAGGGACTCAAACATATTTTTATATGCCACCCACTCCTCCATCCTACCCCCAAAGTGGGACAGCTGAAGGGTGGGGAGCCGACCAGTAACCGCTGGTCCTTCCTGTCTAACAGGTGTGCGAGGGGCTGGTCCGCCAGCCTGTCTCGCCCTTATTGCGGCCGCCGCCTCCACGATGTCATCGTGCAGACTCAGGATCTGGTCCAGGTCCGCCACGTGACCTGCGTAGACCTCCGGGGTAAGGTCGGCTTCGGTAAGCGCCGCCATGGCCGCTTCCGCGTTGTTCAATCGTGAGCGGAGCTGATCCGCTCTTTCCAGTATAGCGGCCTCCCTGTCCTTCCGGGACAGGAGTCCACCGGCCGTCACAAACCATCTCAATTCGTTGGCGAGTGTCGCCTTAGCATTGGGGACCTTCGCCATCGCGTCAAGTCACAAACAAACAGACAAATAAAAAAGGATAAAAGGTAAATAAAAAACAAAATCAAACTACGACACGCAAAGCCGCGGTAGGAATGAGAATGGCACAAACCCGGAACGCACGGTACAAACCGCAAACAAATACAAAAAAGGTTACAAATATTCTTATACAAACAAACTAAGAAAAATCTAATAATTTTTACAAACAATTAATTATTTTTTACAAACGAACAAATAGAGGGTAGATAAACTACGCTCTGCTACCAGAAAATGTGCGCAGAGAATCCGGGACAAACGAAATGGCGGGAGGGTTCGGTACCGAAAAATTTACCGGGTAAAAAATACCGGTAAAAACCTCGACCCGGCACTACGTCTGTCCGACTAACCTAACCTAACCTATACGCAGTCTGCTACCACTATAGCTTATAAAGGGAGCTATAGAACCCTATGTACTAATAACTAAGTAACTAAATTACAAACCACTTACCAAACTGAATCTTCTTAATCTTCGGATCCAACTTCGAGTGTCTTCGGAAGTGGATGCGGTCCCTAAACACCCAACCTACCCCGAGATCTCTTCCCCAGAATAAATACGTAGGTTTCTTCCAGCAGTTCCACTCGGCGACGGGATTCGGCGCCTCCAGGCAGCCACGTTTCGCATCTCACAAGAAACAGTCACAATAACAGGGTTTTTCACAAACACGAACGTTTAATAGTTATTTAACAAAAGGAAGCTCACAATTATAACTCAAATCAGTTATTACAAACAAAATTAACGCCACGCCGCGCGGCTTCAAAATGCAACAACACAAGATGGTGGCTATAGCCCCGCAATATATCCCGCGACACGGCCTCATGCGCGCGCGTTCAAAGGACGACTGAATGTCGACGGCCGGAAGCCGTCTGCGCAATGTTGCCAGGAGGCAAACGCAATGGCTATACGTAAAGCCAGCTATACACGGCGCTGCTACCATGCGACAGTGCACAGAGTTTATAAGCATCAACAATTTTTATTACAAACAAAAACTAAACTTTCTTTCAATATTTTTCGTAAAGGTTTTTAAAAGAATGTTGCTAAAGGCGTTCGTAAGAACAACATTTACAACCATCTATATGTTGAATTTCTTTTGTGTTTTGTTGTTGTGGTTTTTTTTATTAAAATAACATGTTTATTTCTGACCAACATACCAATACATCAAGTATTATTGGAAGGCATACTTAAGCCCAAACTAGGTTTTTTTCCGTAAACAACTACGCACGTGGCATATGCAATTGATTTCATTAGGTTACGAAAAAACAACCAGTTCAATAGAATAAATCAATTTCAATACGTAATTTGCCATATTGAGGACAAGTATACATAATTTGGGGGAATCAATTCTCTTTTGTATTGCTAAGTAGGTAAACAAGAATTAGGTTACTGGCAAAACGTTTATCCAGCGAAAAAAAATCGTCAATATTTTTGTACATATTGAAATCGGATGCTTTACCTTGAAAACTTGTGTCAATATTTTTAATGTTATTGCTTGACATAAAGGCATTTATTTATTTGTAACCAAAAGGAGACGATGCAAGCGCAAATTAAAAAAAAAATACAAAAAATTCACTTTCGGTAGGGGGAAAGTGCGCTTACTAATGCATTACGCTTTATAACAACATAATTTTTACACGCACACAAAAATAATGCAGACTACTAGCTTAACAAGCTAATTATTCAAAAACTAAAAAACACGACTGACAACTTACATAGCCTATGTCACTGGGAGGATTGTAAGGAATCTAACAATACCTCTCACATCAAAATCTGTTAAGCCGTTCAGGACTTACTTATGGTGGAATAAAGAAACTTACATACACATAAATAGGGTTCACATAAATAAACCCTGAAGACATAACACTCCTTTTTGGTCAGTCGTGTAAAAACTACGCACACAATCACAAACAGTATGAGCTTAAGTGGCCTCTCCTCTAAAGGTTTACCAGTATAGAGACTCGTAGCGTAGCTACGGAATCACATGTCTACGGCGTAGCAGCTCTACACGGCGTAGCACCTATACGTTCGTTCTACGCAATGTTAGTAGATAGCTGCATGGTATGAATTGGTTAACTGCGATCAAGTAATAGGTAACTATAGTTCTATTAAGCTGTGTTAACTTGAAACTAGCTATTGCCCGCGACTCCACCCGCGGCAAAAAGTAAATCTTGTGTTTCATTGCAGTCCATTTTGTGTTGCTATTTGGAAAAAAAATGAAGTGTAGGCTTGAATTTGGTTATTCAACTATATCCATATCAATAATCCTAATCCTAACTAATATTATAAATGTGAAAGTGAGTTTGTTTGTTCGTTCGTTCGTTCATTCGTTCGTTTGTTTGTTTGTTTGTAATATATATAAAAATGTTATATGGGACAGAAGATAGATGAAGTGGTATATCAGTATAACAAGCTAATTATTAAAAAATAAAAAACACAACTAACAAATTCACATAGTCTATGGCCCGTATTTATAAACCAAGCTCAAGACTGCTCTCAAGTGCGAACTCAGCTGAGTCGCACTCAAGTTGTGATCACACACTTAAGATCGTCACTAGTTAATAAACCTACATCAACGGCGTATTACTTGAGATCTCAGAATTCAGCTAACTACTGTCACAAATCACTCTCAAGTCACGGTTGTACTGCACTCAGCAAGTATTTGCTGAGTGCTCTCAAGATGCTACTTAAGAGCGTTTGCTCTTAAGTAGCATCTTGAGAGCACTCTTAAGTGCTGATATTTGTTTATTAATACGTTTTCACTCGGCTGATACGCGGAACTCAAGCGAAAACTCAAGTAAGATTTATAAATTAGCACCACGACTCAAGTGCGCATTTAAGATCGATATTAGTTTTGAGTGTGATTTATAAATACTATGTCACTCGGAGAAATGCAAAGAATCTAAAAATACCTCTCACATCAAAATCTGTTAAGCCGCTCAGGACTTTTGGTGGAATAAAAAAACTTACATACATACATACATACTTACATACATGAACCCTGAAACCATAACACTCCTTTTTTGCTCAGTCGTGAAAAAATAAATCAAGTCATAGGTCGAGAAAAACAGTGCCGCATCATCAAAAAATACGAGCCAAAATATACATTCTTATTAGATAACTATAAATTTCCTCTCGTACCGAAACTATGATGGCTGTCGCAATAATGTCCACATTATGTTAATGGGGCGATAGTTTGTGACAGTAAAAAGTTCGCCCCAAAAGTGGGTCACGCTAGGGTAACCATCGGAGAGTTAAGTTTAAAAAATCATACACCAATTTTTTTAGCCAAAGTCGACGGTTAAAAATGGTCTTTGCAGACATAACGCATAACGCAAACATCCCCACAAACTCACATGCAAATTTTCGCATTTTTAATATTAGAAGAAGGTAGGATAATGCTATGATAAAGCTATATAGGGTAAAAGAGAATGCTCTGACTGTGGCCGATTCCTGGTCAAAGTTAATCATGATAAAATTATTTCGTTACTGACTGAGTGACTGACAGACATCGCACAGCCAAAACTACTGGGCGTAGGAAGTTCGAATTTGGCATGTAGGTTCCTTAGGGAGTGTAGGGGAACACAAAAGAGGATTTCTAGAAATTTCCACGGGAACAAAGTCCGGGGCCCATGCTTATATAGTGTAGTGTTTTTTTTTATTTATTCAGGAAAAACAAACAGTTACATAAAATAATAGTTACTTAGAAGGTAGTTACAAAGACGTAGTTACAAACGAACTTATTAATTACGTAACCCACTACATTTTTCACAGATTAAACAATGAAATTAGAAGTAAAAACAAGAGTGTAATAGTAATCTCAGTAAGATAAAAAGAATTGTCCCAACACCTCTCAAAAGATTAGGGCGAACTGCCATGCCATCTTAGGGGCGCCAATATCCTTATGTGGCAAGGGTCTCCAATAGTTTAAATACGGCACTGGGGCTTTAATAAAAATAAGTGATGAAATGAATACATCTTGCCACAAACTATATGACGCCATCTCCCAAAAAATTGGTTGAGGTTTCTCGTGACCAGAGGGCTGGTATTTATCTTCAACGTGGCAATGTTGCCAGCCTTCTGGGCACTTTACCTCAGCGGAACGAACTGTCGGGGCTGGCTTTTTGTAAATACATTTAATTTTACTTTTTAATTTTATTTATCTTTTTTAGTTCATAATTTGTTTTTTTTTTTTAGTTCATAAAATTGGTTGTTGAAATAAAGTTCTTTTTTTGTTTTTTTTTTTTATAGAATAGTAAGCAAACGAGCATGCGGGTTACCTGATGGTAAGCAATCACCGCAGTCCATAGACACCAACGACCCTAAAAAGGTCACTGATGCGTTGCCGACTCTTTGAGAAAGCGATAGGCTCTTTTCTTGAAAGTCCCAATGTCGAATCTATTCGGGAACACCGCTAAGGGAAGCTTATTCCACAGCTTAGTGCAGCGCAATAAAAAGCTGCGCGAAAAACGGGCAGTGGTTGAACACCAACCATCAAGGTGGTGGGGGTGGTACTTCTCCTTAAGGCGTGTGGTACGGTGGTGGAATACAGCGGCTGGTATAAGGTCGAATAGCTCCTGCGAACACTCCCCGTTGTAAATGCGATAGAAAATGCAGAGGGACGCAACATCTCTGCGTAAAGCCAAAGAGTCTAAACGATCAGAGATTCTGGAGTCGCGACAATTCGAGCAGCTCTTCGCTGAATGCGGTCAAATGGGCAGAGTTGATATTTCGGTGTTCCAGCCCAGAGATGCGAGCAGTATTCCATATGAGGCCGGACTTGTGCCTTATAAAGTTGCATCCTGTGATGCGGCTGGAAATACCGCTTCGCTCTCCCGAGCACACCAATCTTTTTAGAAGCCAATTTGGCTTTACCCTCCAAATGACCACCGAACTGAACCTCGCTCGAAATGTCGACCCCCAGAATTCCAATACTTGGCTTCGCATTTAGGTCAGTGCCTTCAAAATGGAGCTCCTTCGTAAAAGGGGTCTTCTTGGCAGAGAACACACAGACTTGTGTCTTGTTGGGGTTGTATTGGACTAGGTTTAGTCTGCCCCATTCTGAGACTCGCTCAAGAGACACGTTAACGTCCGACGCAATCCTGCTCCGACACTCCTCAGTAGCCTCACGAGAGAGATTAGCACGTCCATGATATAAGGCATCTCCAGTACTGTCATCTGCATAGCAATGCATGTTGCTGATTTGCAACATGTCATTGATATGCAGAATGAACAGTGTGGGTGACAGGACGCAGCCTTGGGGGACGCCAGCATTCACAGGTTTGGATTCCGAGCATGATCCGTCCACAGCGACCTTTATGCTACGTTCCCTGAGAAAGCTGTCCAGCCATACGCATAACCTCTCGGGAAGCCCGTACGAAGGTAGTTTGGAGAGAAGCGCCTCGTGCCACACCCGATCAAAGGCCTTCGCCACGTCCAAACTAAAGACCAAAGCCTCGCCCTTACACTCAATTGCCTCAGCCCAACGATGTGTCAGATAGACAAGAAGATCACCAGCTGAGCGGCCGCGACGGAACCCATATTGGCGATCACTTAGCAACTGGTGATCCTCAAGATACCCCAAAAGTTGCTGATTAATAATGGTTTCCATTATTTTGCATAGTATGGAGGTAATGGCAATAGGCCTGTAGTTAGACGGGTCCGAGCGATCTCCCTTTTAGGGATCGGGTGCACAAGGGCCGATCTCCAAGACTTCGGGACAATACCTGAGGAGTAGGAGAACCGAAACAACCGCGTCAAAACCGATGCCAGCTCAGGAGCACAAGTTTTTAGCACGACAGCAGGGATGCCATCAGGCCCGCACGACTTGTTGATGTCCAGGGAACGGAGTACTTTGCGCACAGTACTTTGCACGAAGCGGACGTCTGGCATAGAAGTACTTATATATAAGTTCTAGTCCCCTACATCCAGCTTCTGCCTAACATATGCCATTTAATCATTGTCAACCCAGTTTCTTGCGGGGAAACTAGATTTCAGTTAAACTTTCTTCATTTGTTATTACCGTAAAAAGTTTATTTACGAGTTAAAGGCAGTCTTCGTTTTATAGTTCTAGTTTTTAGTTAACTTAAATAGGTTTTTGTTTGGCGACTGTTTAGTTGGGAAACTGTTTGGGAACAGATGCAGGAGTGTTTCTTTTATTAGTTTAGAAGTTTGCGCCTGCGAATTTATTTGAAGTATTCGAGTTGCCAACAAGGAAGGACGAAGAAGGAAAAAGGGAGGAAGGGAAGGAAGGTGTATAAGTCACGTAGAATAAGAACTCTTTATAAAGCAACTAGCTTTCGCCCGCGTCTTCGCCCGCGTGAATTTCCCACGGGAACTGACATTTAACATAGTTTATGTCACTGAGTAATACAAAGAATCAAAAAATATCTCTCACATCAAAATCTACATACGAACATACATCGACCGTGCCTTTTCCCGGGATAAAAGGTACCCTATGTCCTTCTCCGTACTTCTATCTATGTGTATGCCAAATTTCAGAAAGATTGGTTTAGTAGATAAAGCGTGAAGAGGTAACAAACAAACTAACTCACTTTCACTTTTATAATATTAGTTAGGATACTAGCTTTATAACGGTATATTTAAGCGGTGGTGGCCGAGTAGTTACCTAGGAAGCCCACCTGTGACTGCAACGGTCCCAAGTTCAAATCCTGCCCGTGCTATATGAGTTTGTATACCAATCGGACTCATGTATCGGGGTTTTTTTTCAACGAGCAAGAGGGTCACCTGATGGTAAGCGATCACCACTGGCCATGGCCAACTGCAATACCAGGATATCACAAGAGTGTTGACGGCGTTTGCTTATATCGTGGGGAAACCTGTACTCTAGTTGATGATTATCAGCTGGTGTGTGAAATGGAGAAGGCAATGGCAAATCACTCCATTAACATTGCCAAGATAGTCGTTGTGTGTTTCTTTGGACATAATGACCACGACCCTCAGTCATGAGTAATATGACTAAAAAGCTGTGTAACCGCTTCTCCACTCGCGACAAAAAGAATACCTTATGTGTTTTCATACAAAATTTCGGCCTCAATTGCCGCTTTTTAAGGGCTGATTTTTAGAAAAAAAGGGGCCTATATTTGATACCTAGTCCATTAATCCAGCTTTTTAGCCGTAAAAGCGTAACAGACAGACTATAATATTAGTATGGAAATATGGATTTTCACGTATCTGCTACATCAATTCTTCATAACATATTCGTAACAATAAAAAACTTATTCTTTGTAAAAAACAATCTGATAGATTACTTCCCTTTTCCTTTCCCCGACATAGTTTTTGGCCCATAAATTAGCTATTGTGTACATATTTCAAACTAGCCTGTCTATAAGTCTATAAACAGACTCCGGACACAAGTCGGCCGAAGCAAAGAAAATATGTCCAGGTGGGGATATAGCTCGGAAACAGCCTGTTTGTGTGGTGCCTCTCCCCAAACTATGGCACATTTATTGTCTTGCCCAGCGTGCCCTACTACCTGTACGCTTAAAGACCTATATGACGCAACAGATAATGCTGTATCTGTGGCGTCATATTGGTCATCACAAATTTGACCCGCCGAGTCGACACGCTAAGAAGAAGACTAGCCTGTGCCCGTGACTTCGTCCGCGCGTAATTTCCTATTGTTTATTTTAAAACATCTTAAAACGCCGCTTCTAAGCGGCGTTTTAAGATGAAACTTAGTTGGATCTTCAACAACACAACAGTGAAAACCGCACCAAATTTGGTCCACCATTACATATTAAAGATATTTTTATAAATCCGGTTGCTAGAACATACAATCCCTTAAGTTTTCAATGTGAATTAATAAAATAATACAGGTGAATCATAAACCTTTAAATACTAGCTTTTGCCCGCAGCTTCACCCGCGTGAATTTCCCAAGGGAACAGTGCTTTTTCCCGCGGTGAAGGTTCGCTTCCATCTCAGTACTCCTAACTATGTGTATGCTAAATTTCAGGAAGATTGGTTCAGTAGATAAAGCGTGAAAAGGTAATAAACAAAAAAAATTACTTTCTCGTTTATAATAATTAGTTTGGAAGAAACAGCAACGCCATTATATTAAAGTTAAGAGTTTTTTTCAAAAAATACATTTTTTTGTCAAGAAAATCAGAGCTAATATTTTTCCAAGAATTATAATCTATACATATAATAAGAGAGTAAAAATATTTTGTCTGTACGTATTGTATTTTTGACTGAAATGGATAGATGGACACTTATAAAAAGAATAATAGAAAGCAAAACAACTTTTTTTGAATTTTTTGTCTGTCTGTCTGTATGTATGATCACGCTAATCTCCGAAAGTACTGAACCGATTTGAATGAAACTTTTTTGTTGTATAGCTATTAAGCCTAGGCAACATTTAGGCTATAATTGATTTTGAAAACTGGAACACCTGATGAAGAACCAAAACAGAACAGTTAAACTATAAGAAATATGGAAATGGTGCCTTAACAAAAGTCGTTCAACCTGATGAGCATTTGCTGCTGATGTATAAAAATTAAAGATCTGGAACATCTGATGAATAACTCCAATAGACCAGCCACACCATAACATATATTAGGCGGGGCATGTAATTTTTTACCGACAAATTCCTACAACCATGATTCTTATACTTAACATTATTTTGATGTTTTTAGACATCCTTATATAAAAAAAAAGAATTTTGATGATCCGATATGAAATGGGAGGGGTAAATAAACTATACTGAATTGCTCGTAAACAAAAAAGTTTACAATAGAGATTACTGTTCACAATTAATTAATAAGACTTCATTTACCTGTAAATAAAAGTTGGCCGGTTTATAATAAGGCTTTCTAGTCATAAAATGTATTTTTAACGTTATAAATGTCAATATGGTTTTTATTTAATTACAGGAAATCGGGTTCATAAACATGAGTCGTTTTTTAAAATTAAGATTGAATAATTCACATTACGTACGAATATACAATTTCCTCGACTGTAGAATTAAAAAAAAAATTAAAAGTTAATAAAAAAAAAACTGTTGTAGTCACCCTTATAAAAATTGAGGATATGGTTCATTACAATAGTATACGAATAATATATAAAAGTCACCATTGCTGGATTTTTTGTTTTTGTACAGGATGTTTTTAAAGTATAAAAATTACAACTCATTAAAAAATCCATTTCGGATTGTTATTTATTGGTGATTTTTTAAATCAAGCTTTTATTATTCGTAAGGAAACATGTAACAAAAAATCACCCTGGTTGGATTTTTTGTTTGAGAGTTATAACAATATGAGTCTTATAATAGCGTTTAAAAAAAAACGGCGGTGGTGATTTTTTTTTACACTTAAATTTGCAGTTGTAATATCATAATCTATGTAGTTTATAAAAATCACCATCGTAGGATTTAATGTGACCACCTCCATACAACTGAAAATTCACAGCCCCGACTATATGGAAATGGCGACTTAGCAAAACTTGATTAATCTGATGAGCATTTTCTGTAGACTTATATAATCGAAGATCTGAAACGGTTTGGAACACAAAAAGATTTTTCAACTAAGCGAAACTCACGCGGGCGAAGCCGCGGGCAACAGCTAGTTATACAATATACCTTTCTTTTACTTTTACCATAGCACGTTTTAGCCACATTCTACAAATATTTCGAGAACAATGGAAAAATATATAGAAAGGAAGCAAGATATATTTTAAGTATGCTTTATTATCCTCCTGTGACGACTGTCGCAACATATAATAACATATAACGAAGGTATACAGACGGATTTACATTGTATATGTATAATAATATGTTTTGTATGTTGTTTCGAGAAGAGATGTATAATAATATGTATTTGTATGTTGTTTTAGTTTTGCTTCCATGCTGGTCTAGGAGCGAAGAAAAAACATAGAATGTGCCAGCTGCTTCTCTTCCCGCGCAGATTGTAAAAGTCAATCGAGGGAAAGGGCTTTAAACTGGGGATTTCTCCACTCATAGGCGATGGGCTAGCAACCTGTCACTATATCTGAATCTCCATTCCATCAGAAAGCCCACTATTCAGCTAAGCGTGGTCTTCGAGTCTCACGACTCTTGGCTCTGTCTACCCCATAAGGGATGGAGACGTGATTCTATGTATGTATGTATGTTTTGAGAAAATAAAATACGCTTACGAAACAGAAAAGGAAAATTTAATTCTGACGTAAAAAGAATTGAAACAAAAAACATTGCTTTGATGTAAAACATCTGTTGGCGCGGCTTAGCAGTAAAAACGACTCGATTACCGTGACGGCAAATGGCATGACGCTGTCTTACCACGATGCTGGATGTTTCTACCGGCCCGTGATGGCCAACTTTTTTACCTAACTCTATGGTATGATAACAAAAAAATCTAAAACTTTGACTAGCAGACAACAGGCTAGTGCGTGATAATGATGTTAAGTATATCCATAGATATAGAATAATAGTAGATTTTACAACAAGTGCACAAAACGAATCATTTTTATCCGAGACTTTTCACAGTAATGTTTAAATAGTAATGTCGAGAATAAAAATCGTTTTGTGGACAAGTTATAAACTCTGCTTCTCACTTCGATTGCGAGGAAATAAATCAAATTGAAGAAATTAATAAACGCACGAAAAAACAAGAGCTGTTTCCCGCCGCTTTATTTTTTTTAAATCTTACGACGTTGATAGGCTTGGGCTGCAGACTTATACAGCCTACTATTAAATTAATTTTGTAATAAAATTCTTAAATTAATTAAATAACATACCGTACTTGAATTTAAATTTTAATATCATTTATGTCTTAAAAAACACATAAGGCAAATAAATTAAAAATATTATAAAATAACAAATCTATACATATAATAAAACAGTAAAAATATTTTGTCTGTACATTTAATATTTTTGACTGAAATGGATAGAGGGAGACCTAAAAAGAACAATAGAAAGCAAAAAAATTTTTTTGGAATTTCTTGTCTGTCTGTCTGTCTGTCTGTCTGTCTGTCTGTCTGTCTGTCTGTCTGTCTGTCTGTATGTATGTACGCGTTTCACGCAAAAACTACTGGACGGATTTGAATGAAACTTTTTTTGTTGTATAGCTATTAAGCCTGGGCAATATATAGGCTATAATTCATTTTGAAAACTGGAACACCTGATGAAGAACCATAACGGAACAGCTAAACTATAAGTAATATGGAAATGGTGCCTTAACAAAAATCGTTCAACCTGATGAGCATTTTCTGCCGACGTATAAATATTGAAGATCTGGAACATCTGATGAAAAGCTCCAAGAGACCAGCTACACTATAACATATATGGAAATGGCGCCTTAGCAAAAATCGTTCAACCTGGTGAGCATTTTCTGCTGACGTATAAAAATTGAAGATCTGGAACATCTGATGAAAAGCTCCAAGAGAGATTTTTCATCTAAGCGAAACTCATGCGGGCGAAGCCGCGGGCGACAGCTAGTTATATCTATAAACTTTTTATCGTGTTTGGCTGTATGGCTCATTTTCTTTGCCTTAATATAGATACATTTATGAGTAGATACGTTATTGCCCTTGTGAACAAAATTCTATTTTGTGCAGCCTGTATGCTGCACAAATAAGCACTTTCAGAGCATGAGAAGTGAAAAATAAATACCTATCATTCTGTATATTTTTTCTTACTTTATGGTTTATTCCCGGTGCTATATTCTATACTAACTCTATCAACAAGTGAACCATTTTACGAACTACCCAAACTTAACCTAAGTGTATGGCACCCAAGCGACGAAGTGTCGTAACCCATAAAGTGACATTTACGTTGTCCTTAAGTGTCATAAAACCAAGGGTTACATGACTTTGATCGAAGGCCTGAAGTGCTGAAATATAACTTCAATGTTAACCAAAGTCAAATAGAGTCACAAACATGTTTATCGCAGAATTCGGAATATAATGTTACGGGCTACTGGTCCGTGGATTTGGATAAACGCCTGATGACACTGATGAGACTTTATTCAGCAAACACAATTATTAGAGTCCAGTAATTACCGTCAAGGTCGTCATTTAGTCAAAAATAAAATAAAATCTAAATACACCTAGTATTTAGATTGTATTTTATTTTTGACTGTACACAATCTAGTGTAGATATGTATCTTAACTAATCTTAACTAATATTATAAATTCGAAAGTGAGTTTGTTTGTTTGTTTGTTTGTTGGTTTGTTTGTTTGTTACCTCTTCACGCTTTATCTACTGAACCAATCTTCCTGAAATTTCGCATACACATAGCTGGAAGTACGGAGAAGGACATAGGGTACCTTTCGTCCAGGGAAAAGGCCCGGTTCCCGTGGGAAACTCACGCGGGCGAAGCGGCTGGCGAAAGCTAGTAAGATAATAAATAGCCCCGGCATGTTAGGCGACCAAGACTGTTTCATGAGTTTCTTTCGGCATTTCTTCTCAGCAGAGGTCGTTCCGAAATGCTAGTAGTTTGTAGCTTTGAGACATAACATTATTCTGATTAAATAATTAGTTTTTGACACGTAAAAGAGCCTTCTATGAAGGCCAAGTTTCATAAAGAATTTTTGATTTTGATTTTTACGGATAAGGTTGACTTTGACTTTATAATATTAGTTAGGATTTTGTAAACACATTAAATTCCCTTTCATCAAATTATTTTTAAATTAATCCATAAAATTTAAGAATAAAGAACTTAAAATCTCGAAATAAACGTAATTTGAACTCAGCAAAGTGAATGTAGGCCCTAATTACATAGCTCTAGCAGGAATGTTCGAGCCAACGTTTAATTTTCTTGCCATTAGCAAAGTTAAACATGGGCTGTATTCCTTTCGGACATTTTATTTTGGTAAATGTGTGTGTAGATAGTACTTTTTTGAAATGGTCAGAAACATATCCTCTACGTTTGGATGTTTGTTACTCAATCACGCGAATTCAAGTCTCAACGTATCTCATCGAGGCAACTGAAGTCCCAAGAGCTGGCGCGTCTTTTTTGCTAAGCGCATAAGCCTCGCAGTTCAGCGGGGTAATGCGGCGAGTTTCCTATGCTGTTGTGTGATATTGCTATGTGTGTGTCTTACGATTAAATGATTTATCTAGTCAAAAAAAAAATCACGCGAAAGCTATGATAGATTTCGAAGAAATTATTATACGACCGAACGGGTAGAAAAATACAGACAGTCTTTTTATCCGAAAATTACCACTGGAACGAAGCCCCAGTTCGCAGCTAGTACAAACATAAGCTTTATAGTATTTAAATGAAAATAAATAAGATTTATCTCGAAGTAGCTTTTGCCCGCGGATTCGCCCGCGTGAATTTCCCACGGGAACAGTACTTTTCCCGGGGTGAAAGGTACTTTGTCCTTCTCACTACTTCTAACTATGTGAATGCGAAATTTTAGGAATATTGGTTCAGTACATAAAGCGTGAAGAGGTAACAAACAAATAAACAAACTCACTTTCGCATTTATAATATTAGTTTATTAGCATCAAAACAGAAGAGAAGTAACGAAACGGTCCAATACCTAACCTCGACGCACTTACGTAATGCCTACATATTGTACACATAATGTCGCTATCTTTAAAGTTATTCCGCCTTTGCGTCCCATATTTCTAGACGACATTCTCTTTACGATTCTACACGCAAATGAAAAATATATGCTTAGAAATAAGTTTAGGAAAATGTATTCATTTTCTTCGTTTTCTTAGAATTTCCAAGGCTGACTAGTACAACAGACTTTATAACAATACTAGCTGTCACCCGCGGCTTCGCCCGCGTGAGTTTCGCTTAGATGATTTTTGTGTTCCAAACTGTTTCAGATGTTTCGGATTTTCGTTTTTTATACGTCTACAGAAAATGTTCATCAGATTAATCAAGTTTTGCTAAGGCGCCATTTCCATATATGTTTTAGTGTAGCTGGTCTCTTGAAGCTTTTCATCAGATGTTCCATATCTTCAATTTTTATACGTCAGCAGAAAATGCTCATCAGGTTGAACGACTTTTACTAAGGCGCCATTTCCATATAATTTATAGTGTAGCTGGTCTCTTGCAGTTCTTCATCAGATGTTCCAGATCTTCAATTTTAATACGTCAGCAGAAAATGCTCATCAGGTTGAACGACTTTTGTTAAGGCACCAATTCCATATTTCTTATAGTTTAGCTGTTCTGTTATGGTTCTTCATCAGGTGTTCCAGTTTTCAAAATCAATTATAGCCTATATGTTGCCCAGACTTTATAGCTATACAACAAAAAAAGTTTCATTCAAATCCGTCCAGTAGTTTTTGCGTGAAACGCGTACATACATACAGACAGACAGACAGACAGACAGACAGACAGACAGACAGACAGACAAGAAATTCCAAAAAATTTTTTTTGCTTTCTAATATTCTTTTTAAGTGTCCCTCTATCCATTTTAGTCAAAAATACTAAATGTACAGACAAAATATTTTTACTGTTTTATTATATGTATAGATTATAACATCCAATTATGATAATAAATATAAAACTTAGGTAATGACAAGCTAATTATTAAAAAATAAAAAACACGACTGACAACTTGTGCTTGGCCAAAGGCCGAGCTCGGTCTCGTGAGCAAAGAGAGTGCCAAGGCCGAAGGCCTAGCCCTTGAAGCCCTGAATGACCTTCTCATTTCATCTCAAACCCTCAGTAACCAGCAGAGGGGCCTAGGACGAAGGCCGTGGTGCAAGCTGCGTACATGAAGCAAAGAGGCGAGGCGAGGCTAAAGCACCTAGCGTGCTGTTTAGAACAATTTTACTTCTGCAGTTTCGAGTATGTTGTTTTGGAAATAGGCAAAAGTCATCTACCTAAAGTCCATTTATTCATAATTGTCCTATTATGTAAACAATCTTAACATGTCTTTTTATGATTTTACAACAATATAAATTAAAATAGACTTTTTAGGAAATTACTTTCGTGGTTAATAAATGTTTTACTTTAGAATGTTTAGGTTTGAACTTATATTTGATTAATTTTCAACAAAATTTAACAAAAATTACTGTAAAGATTATTTATATAATAGGACAATTATGAATAAATGTACTTTAGAAGAGTTGTCGGTTTAGACCTAGGTGAAGAGCCGAAAGACTATTTTCGCTTTAGCTCTTTGCTCTCTCTCTCTCTCTCTCTCTCTCTCTCAGCCGAAAGACGTCCACTACTGGACAAAGGCCTCCCCAAAAGATTTACACAACGACCGGTCCTGCGCTGCCCGCATCAATGCGCATCCTGCGACCTTCACCAGGTCGTCGGTCCACCGAGTGGGAGGCCTGCCAACACTACGTTTTCCGGTTCGTGGTCGCCACTCGAGAACTTTTCTGCCCCAACGGCTATCTGTTCTACGAGCTATGTCGCCGCCCCCTGCCACTAAAGTTTGGCGATTCTGTGGGCTATGTCGGTTACTTTAGTTCTCCTACGGATCTCCTCATTTCTGATTCGATCACGCAGGGAAACTCCGAGCATAGCGCGCTCCATCACCCTTTGGGTGACTTTGAGCCTTCTTATGAGCCCATAGTAAGCGACCACGTCTCTGTTCCGTATGTCATTACTGGCAACACACACTTAGCTCTTTGCTATGAAGCCGCAACTCTGCCTTCGGTCTCACTTCGCCTCTCGGCTTCATATACGGAACTCGGCCATCGGCCTCGCGGGCCAAGGCGAATCGACTCGAGTGATGTGCACTCAGTATCTCGACTGGTTTCAGGAGCTTTAACTGGCTGTCTTGGCGTGTCCGAAATGCCCCGAATCGTGTATCATAGAGAACCTTTACCAGGCCGACGATAGGGTGATTGTCGTTGCCATCTACTGGTCTGGGAAAATATAGATGCCAATTCGACTCGCCAAGAAGAAAAAGAAGGGGCTTTAAGATGAAATCGGAAGATCGTCCATGTATACGAATGACTACCTGACCTTCGGTCTCGCCCCGTTTTTTGCTCACGAGACAGAGCATGGCCTTCGGCCTAGCCTGGACCCAGCTCGGGCGGCTGGGGACCCCTGGTTTACTGGAAGTTTGGGATAAAATATAAAAGTCGTCCATGTTTACAGAGGGCTCGGCCTTGGGCTTAGGCCTCGTCCTGCACTTTATTATCGAGACGGCGGCGGCGCGGCTGGGGAAAGGGAAGCTAAGCCTTCAATTTAAACACAGCTGCAGCAGCATCAGGAAATATACCAAAGTGACCTGAGCTGGGATTAGGCCTAGACAGAAAGGTAGTACCGCCCGCGGAAACTATAATAGATAAGGAGGGGCGGTGGGGGACTGGTGCTCGACCAAATGTTACAGAGGCCCCTGGACGACCACAGCCGGTGGTAGTTTATAGTTTTTTTTTCATACAAACTGGTTATTGGGGGTTTTAGATCAAATCAGAAGGTCATCCATGTATACGAAGAACTCGGCCTACGGCCTCACTCTTTCTCTGATCACGAGATGGAGCTCGGCCTTCGGCCTAACCTGGATGCAGCTCGGGCTGTGGCCTTGCGGGCGCAAGCTTTGGCCTTCGGGGCCCCTGGTTTACTGGTGACGGCGCGCCAAGGTAGACCTGGGGTACTGCTCGCGGAAACTACAATCATATAATCGGCGCGGGGGCGGGAGGGGGCACGTCATAGAAGACCCTAGGCGACGTTAGTAGCCGTTTAAAATGAAATCATAAGGTCGTCCATGTGTACGAAAGACTCGGCCTTCGACCTAGCCTGGACGCAGCTCGAGTTGTGGCCTTGCTTGCGCGGCTTGGTTCCTGGTTTACTGGAGGTTTGAGATGAAATATAAAAGTCATCCATGCATACAAAGGGCTCGGCCTTAGGCCTCGTCCTGCACGTTGTTCCCGAGACGGCGCGGCTGGAGGAAGGGAAGCTAAACCTTTGATTTAAACGCAGCTGCAGCAGCACCGGGAAATTATACCAAAATGGACTGTGGCCTTGCGGGCGCAAGCTTCGGCTTTCGGGGCCCCTAGTTTACTGGAGGTTTGAAATGAAATATAAATATATATATATATTTGTAACGGCGCGCCAAAGTGGACCTAAGGTACTGCCCGTGGAAACTACAATCGTATAATCGGCGGGGGGATTGCTAGCTCGCCGTCATAGTAGACCTTAGGCGACGTTAATAGCCGTTTGAAATTAAATCATAAGGTCGTCCATGTATACGAAATACTCGGCCTTCGGCCTAGCCTGGACGCGGGTCGGGCTGTGGCCTTGCTTGCGCGGCTGGGGTCCGCAACCTTCAGTAAACCAGGGACCCCCGTCCCTGGTTTACTGGAGAGCAAAATGAACCTGGGAGTAGACCTGGGAGTAGACCTGGGGTACATGCCTGCGGAGAGTACCTGTAATATATCGGAGGGGGGAGGTGCTCGACCGAATGTCATAGAGAACCCTGGCGTCGACCACAGCCGGTGGAAGTATGATAGTTTAGATGAAGCTCGGCCTGCGGCCTCACCCCTTGCAGCTTTAGTCCTTTAGAGGCAGAAAGGGAGTACCGCTCGAGGAAACTATAATAGATTCTTAATGTAACATTTCCGTGTAACATTTCGATTTTAAGCCAGTGATCTTGCAATAGCCGATAGTAGCGTTGCCGATCGATAGTCAGACTACTATGGTGGAGGGTGACCGTGGTACCCCGAGCTACGTTTAAATCGAGGGCTGCTAGCCACGCAAGCGAGGCCGAAGGCCGAACTCGGTCTTATGAGCAAAGAGCGGGGCAAGGCCGACGGCCGAGCCCTTTGTGTATATGGACGATCTAACGGTGTTGATCTTACTATCTATCTTATACAACTAAAAGTACACACAAACATATAACTTATATATATTTTTGAAATTGGCTTTCAAAGCCCTTCAATTTGATACTACACTCGATAAGATTGATAAAAAAAATTTTTTATTTGGTCAGCTGTTTATCGCGTATATAATCCGCCATTTTGTTTTTATGATGACGTCACATAGCCTATGTCACTCGGACGAATGCAAGGAATCCAACAATACCTCTCACATCAAAATCTGTTAAGCCGTTCAGGACTTATGGTGGAATAAAGAAACTTACATACATACATACATACATACATACATGAACGCTGAAAACATAACACTCCTTTTTTGGTCAGTCGTGTAAAAATATAAGTACTCTCTAAAATAATGTAGGTAATCTAAAAAAAAAAAGTGTAAATAATTTCAATATCGTTTTGATAAATAAATCAATACATACTAAAGCAAAGTTGCTTGCCGTATCTGTTTGTCCATGCACCGTAGATCTCTAAAACCATGCAACAAATTTTGATGCGGTTTTCACTGTTATAAAAACATTTACTTTCGGGATGTTTATAAGCATGTTACATATGTGAACACCCTTATTATCGCTGATTAGTGATAAGTACTTCTTCGGACTACATCGTATGATTCAGACCACCCGCAGCGCCGTTTCGCAACCCATCTCGATGCACCTGGCCGCGCACCGGAGTTCGACACATTTGTTTCCAACTTTGAGCAATTGTCACGTCACTTAGTTTTATGAAATCATTGTAATTTTTATTCAGAATTATATTAATGTTCTATTTCTATAAATAAAGTTTTATATTTTTTTGCACCCTCCGTCTGTAGCCGTCGTAATTAGCAGATATAGTTAGGATGGTAGTTTGGTAGTGAGAAATTAAATTATTAAATTCACTTACGACACATACGACAAATGGTCTAACCTACTTTTTTAAATCAGAATTTCTAAGAAATTATTCCACGCATAGAGTTTCGAAGTAGTATCCCTTAGTAATTTCGATAATCTCAGATTCCACGTTTTTTTTTCTTCTAGTTTTTTGACATTTGTTTTGTTTTTTAATAGTAATTTATTACACTTGATTATTCTTGTCCGACTGATGGCAAAAGAGCGAGAGACAAGCCGAAAATGAGGTGGTCTGAACCTGTGTGTGTTTTAGTTTGTGTCAAATAAATTTTTATTCTATTCTATTCTATTCTAATTGTCGGCCTTTGATAGACGTAGTGTTGGCAGGCCTCCCACTTGGTGGACCGACGACTGGTGAAGGTCGCGTGTTGCGCACGGATGCGGGCAGCGCAGGACCCCGGTCGTTATGGAAATCCTTGGGGGAGGCCTTTGTCCAGCAGTGGACGTCTTTTGGCTGAGAGAGAGAGATAGGCGGTGGCAGCAGCTAGTGAGCGATTGAGGCAGTTGGAGAGATAAGGGATGGGCTTTTACTCAGCAGTTGGACCTATTAGTTTAATAAAAAAAAAAGATTGTTCTTCTAGATATTCTATATCTATGGTCGCAGTAACAGAACAAAAAGTTTTGATTTGAACCATCAGCCCATATCACTCGGGAAGTCTAATGGCGAATTGTTGCGAGTTTCCGACATTTACGAACACATGTTTATGTTAATTGCCTCTTCTTTTGTTTTCGTGTTATTTGTTTGGTTCATTTTGTTTACAAATTGGCGAGAAAAGTATATAAGTCATTAATCGTTTATGTGCCTGATTGTATGAGGAATCTCTTGTAAAAAACGAGTCACTTATGTACTGTTTAAATAGATCATTATCCATAGAGCAACATGGAGTTCCGTGCCGCGGAAGTCCTTGTTGCTCGAAGTAATTATCACACGTAAGTTTTAAGGGTATGTATATTATTAATTGTAAATTATATTTTTGATTGTAAACTAGTTATTATTAGTTTGCAAGTTTTGTGTAAAAAAAAGTAGTTTTTACCATTTTCTCCAAAAAATAGTTGAAATCGTTGCAACTTTCGAGTTCTCAAAGCAAATGGCTCTCAAAAACCACTCCAACGCCAAGAAAAATGCATGTGTCTCATTCCACTTAGTGAGAACGAACCACGAACCAGTAAGAGCATAGCTTATAAATAGAAAATGAAATACGAAGAAAAAAGAACTCTTTTAAACTCCATTTATTCTTAATAGTCCTATTATGTAAACAATCTTCACAATACTTTTTGTTGAAAATAAATCAAATATTAGTTCAAACCTAAACAGTCTAAAGTAAAACATTTATTAACCACGAAAGTAATTTCCTAAAAAGTCTATTTTAATTTATATTGTTGTAAAATCAAAAAAAGATATGGTAAATTTGTTTACATAATAGGACAATTATGAATAAACGTACTTTACATACATTATCACGCCTTTCCAGTGGGAGTTGGCAGAGACGAGCGATTTCCACTTGCTACGATCCTGACAGATTTCTCTCACTTCCTCTACACTCATCACTCTTTTCATACAGTATCTCTCTCTTTAGTCGTATTTCCTCATGACTGAGGGTCGTGGTCATTATATGGAATGAAACACACAACGACTCTCTTGGCAATATGAGTGGAATGTATGGTAATGGAATTGTTTGTCATTGCCTTCTCCATCACACACTAGCTGATAATCATCAACCAGAGTGCCGGTTTCCTCAAGATGTTTTCCTTCACCGGAAGCAAATGGTGGTCGATTAAAACTAGCATAGTCAGATTGGTATACAAACTCATGTAGCACGGGCAGGATTCGAACCTGGTACAGTTGCAGCCACAGGCGGGTGCCCTACTCGGCCAACACCCCTTCATATAGTATATAGGAATATCAAATCAAATAAAGCTGCAAAAATTCCTAAACAAAAACATTTGTCTCATAAAATTTTCACAGCAAAACGACCTTAAACTTTTACAAATTGTACTGTCAACTTAATATCAAACTGCCTATTTTCATTGCAAATTCACCCCTATTACTATAGCATCAAGGTCCATGCAGTCGTTGGCTATATATACGTACAGTCAATGTAATTAAGTATGCAGGGCCGCTGCTTAAACAAAGATTTATTCAGGAAATAATAATGGTCTTACGTTGAAAATTAACAATAAAATAGATTTTAATGATATCAGCTATTTCATAGTTAAATTTCATTGCAATCCTACTATCGTACTAATATTATAAATGCGAAAGTTAGGATGTGAGTTTGTGAATTTGTGAGTTTGTGAGGATGTTTGTTACTCAACTTTTATGGCATACGGGTAGATAAATACCGGGATTAGCACGTAGGGTACTTTTTATCCAGAAATTCCCACGGGAGCGAAGCCCCGGGGCGCATCTGGTAAAAATATATTTTTCTAAAGTTTGGATGTGAGTTTGTGAATTTGTGAGTTTATGAGGATGTTTGTTACTCAATCACGCAAAATCTACTAGACGGATTTCGATGAAATTTGGTATAAATAAAATAAAAATAAAAATAGCCTTTATTGACAATTAATTGAACTATTAGGTACATATTTTGTTTTTTAAAAATAGTGCCAATGGATTGACATAGAATTAATAAATCTTATTAGATATAAAATATTACAATAATTACATTTAATTAGAATTTAATTGAATTAGGAATATAATAATATTGACACTGGTAATTTTAATTGTCTTGCTCTTCAGCATAGGCCTCCCCTAGAGATTTCCATATTGACCGGTCCCTTGCCTTCCTCATCCATGTTGCACCTGCTACTTGTTTGACATCATCCTCCCATCTGTAGTTCGAATGAAATTTATGGGTAGATAAATACCGGGAATAGCACGTAGAGTACTTTAATCCCGTAATTCCCACGGGAGCAGAAGCCCCGGGGCGCATCTAGTAACAATATAATTTTCTGAATAATCCTTTGTTAAGTTTTCCCTGCATACGTAATGACGTTGTTGACTGTATCTCAACTTTTACAAATGGGTGTAAATAATTGAAAACAATTACGTACGTATACATGTGTCGTAAGGAAATTGTAATTACATTTACTTGTTTGTTATTTAACTTTTGATTCATAGAGATAAATTAACATAGATTAGATCTTTTTGTTTTTTTTATGGCCACTTTTTATAGGTACTTTCTAACTCCGGTGTCTCAGTGGCTCCTAAGTGGATATTGGCCTCCGAAACGAGAGAGCGTCATATACTTCTGTGCCGCGCGGTGGCTCGCCAGTTATCCGCTACCAGCTCACGCAGACCAGCCTCCATGTTGAAATAGAACGCACTCATAGACATTGACATCTGTCACTGTCAAGTTTTTTCCCGCCATTCTGTTGTGCTCTCTTCCTACGTTGTTCGTATTGTGCTACTGAGTTATACTCCAATAAACTGAATTATTTAGATAATTACTAGTTTTTCATTAGGTTATGGGCCATATTCCCATATATTAGGGAAGCTGAGCAGGAATGTAGTATTTTTAGAAGACTGTCTAGAAAATGGAAATATTTTGTTGCCCAATACCAAAATGCCTCCTACCACTTTACAGATACCATTAGACCAACCTACCAGTCAAAATGAAGAACCTTCCAGCCCCGCTGTTGCTGATTGCCAGGAGACTTCAGAAGAGAGCTTTGACTCCACAAGGGATACATCTGAGGATCTTGATGATACCTATGTACCTAGTTCTGCCTGTACACTCACCGATTCTCCCAATCGTTATATAAATCTTAGACCCCGAGGACAGCGATCAGGTCATGATGATGAGGATGATGAAAATGGGATGAAATATGCGTGTATGGTGCTGATTCAGGACCCCTTAACGCCTGAAGAGGCTCTGTCTGGACCGGAAGCTCAGCAATGGCAGAAAGCTATGGATTTAGAATTTATGTCACTTAAGAAAAATAATACTTGGATTTTGTGCGATTTGCCTCCTCAGAAAAAACCTATATCATGCAAATGGGTTTTTAAAAGAAAAAGAAATGAAAAAGGAGAAATTGTAAACTATAAAGCAAGGCTTGTTATAAAGGGATGCGCACAAAGGAAGGGTTTAGATTACAATGAGGTATATTCCCCAGTTATCAGATATTCATCCCTGCGATACTTACTTTCACTGGGAGTTAAGTATAATTTGGATATTGACCAGATGGATGCGGTGTCAGCGTTCCTGCAGGGTGATATAGAAGAAGAAATTTATATATTACAGCCTCCTAATTTTGAAGAAAACCAATCCCAAGTGGTAAGTGGTTTGCAATTGTAGTTATTAAGTTAGGTTATTATATAGGGCCCTGTAGCTCCCTTTATAAGCTATAGTGGTAGCAGGCTGCGTATAGGTTAGGTTTTAGGCTCTAGTCGGACAGACGTAGTGCCGTGTCAGGTTCTTACCGTTATTTCGATTTACCGCCATTTTAAGATCCGGTCTGTTTTTAAGACCCGGTCTTTTCCGGTACAGAATCTTCCCGCCACTTCGTTTGTCCCGGATTCTCTGCGCACATTTTCTGGTAGCAGAGCGTAGTTTATCTACCCTCTATTTGTTCGTTTGTAAAAAATAATTAATTGTTTGTAAAAATTATTAGATTTTTCTTAGTTTGTTTGTATAAGAATATTTGTAACCTTTTTTGTATTTGTTTGCGGTTTGTACCGTGCGTTCCGGGTTTGTGCCATTCTCATACCTACCGCGGTTCTTCGTGTAGTTGTTTGATTTTGTTGTTTTTTATTTACCTTTTGTTATTTTTTGTTTGTGACTTGACGCGATGGCGAAGGTCTCCAATGCTAAGGCGACACTCGCCAACGAACTGAGATGGTTTGTGACGGCCGGAGGACTCCTGTCCCGGAAGGACAGGGAGGGCGCCACACTGCTGAGAGCGGATCACCTCCACTCACGATTGAGTAGCGCGGAAGCGGCCATGGCGGTGCTTACCGAAGCCGAACTTGCCGCGGAGGTCTACGCAGTTCACATGGCGGACATGGACCAGATCCTGAGTCTGCACGATGATATCGCGGAGGCGGCGGCCGCAATAAGGGCGAGACAGGCTGGCGGACCAGCCCCTCGCACACCTGTTAGACAGGAAGGACCAGCGGTTACTGGTCGGCTCCCCACCCTTCAGCTGTCCCACTTTGGGGGTAGGATGGAGGAGTGGGTAGCCTACAAGAATATGTTTGAGTCCCTGGTCGTAGCACGACAGGATTTGTCGAAGGCCCAGAAGATGGCCTACCTCCTCTCCACTCTGGAGGATGAAGCGCGGTCGCTCATCCAGCACCTCCGGGTGGAGGACGACCAGTACGATACGGCTTGGGAGTTATTGAACTCCCGCTACCAAAATTTACGTTTGTTAGCGGATGCGCACGCCGCACAGTTGATGGCCCTGCCCAAGGTGGCCAACAGGGCACAGTTGCGCCTGCAGTTGCTCACGCCCGTTACAGTGGCCTGTAACGCGCTCCGCACACTGGGGCTGCCGGTGGACCAATGGTCCTTTTTGCTGGTGCACATTGTATTGGGCAAATTACCCAATGACATCCGCTCGCGGTTTGAGCGCGAGATGCGGAACGGGATAGCACCACCCTACCAACATTCACTGACTTGGTGAAGTTTTTGGAGTTTGAGGCACGGGCGGCTGAGAATACCATGACGGACTCAGCGCCATCCAGAGCGCCTGAACGTAGGCCCTTGGAACCCTCATGGAGAGGTAAGCCCCAACAGGGACGGCAACCGCCACCGCGTGGAGCTGGTGTGCGGGTTGCACACACGGCAGCAGTCGCGGGGGACGCGGACTGCCTGCAATGTGGCCGGATGGGCCACAGCCTGCTGCAATGCAGGGACTGGCAGAGACTGCCAGTACAAGATCGGCGCCGCATGGCAAGGCGGCATGAGCTTTGCTTTTACTGTTTGGGCAGTCACTATGCACGTGACTGTCCCAGGGCCATACCATGCAGTGCATGCCGTGGGCTGCACCACGTGATGCTCTGCATGAACCGGAACGGGGATGGCCCCCGGTTGTTGAGGCAGGGGTCCCCTATGGGCGGGGGCGCTCCTGCGCGAAGCCCTCCACCATCGGACGGAGGACGCGGCTTCGCTCGTCGCACCCCCTCGGGAGGGGTCGCGTACCTGCGCGGGTCTTGGCGGACCGGGACCACGCGCCTCAAGGTCATGGCCAGTATGTGGCTGGCCAGGCCCCGGATAGGGCCCCCATGGGCGGGGGCCCTAGATCGGACGTGAGAGTGGGGACACCCCCCTCCACGCGGGTTACCAATACCCAACACATGCAGCCGCAGCGGTTTTCTCCGCCGCTGCACGAGTACCCACGGCTGGAGTACCACCCGCCGTACCATATGTATGGCCGGGCCGCGGGTTATGCCCCCCCTCAGATGGGGATGTGCACTCGCCCGCCATATTATCCGGGTCAGTGGCGCGCCCCTGGTTTGGAGAGAGTGGGGAGCCCGTAACTAGCTTGCTCCCTTGCTGGGACAGAGCCGCGGACGGTTCTGCTCCCTACCGCGGTGGTCCGCGTATGGGGTCGTGGGGGGGGAAGCCATTAATTTGAGAGCTCTGTTGGACTCAGGGGCTCAAAGCAGTTTGGTTACCACTCGAGTGGCACGCCAGTTAGGTTTAGTCGTGGAAGACTCGCCTGTGCCACTTCTTGGAGTTGGTGGCATACAGGTGAAGTGTCTGACGGGCCAGACACTTGTCACCTTTTCTTCGCTGAAGTCCTCCACAATGAGGATCACGACTTCCGCTATGGTAATGGATACCATTGCGGGTTGGCACCCCTCGACAGACATACCGCCGGGTGTGTTGTCTTTGGTTTCGGGTCTGGATTTGGCCGACCCCTTTGTCTTTCATCCCGGCCCAGTGGACTTGCTCCTGGGCTCGGACGTATTGGGTTGGATTTTGTTGGGTACCCAGAAAGCTCTGGGTTCGTCTTCACTGATGGCAGTGTCTACTATCTTTGGTTTCGCCCTGATGGGCCCTGTGTTTGATAATAGCACCGTGGAGGAGCCACCGGTCGTCGCATCTGCGTCCTTGGCCAAGACCATGCAAAGGTTTTGGGAGGTGGAGGAGCCACCTATGAGTTCCAGGATGGATCCGGAACACGCTGAGTGCGAAGCCCTTTTTCGATCGATCACGGAGAGGTTGCCCTCCGGTCGGTTTGTAACTAGGTTACCCTTTGTTGCCTCTCGTCCTAGCCTAGGGCAAAGTAGGGCGCTTGCGGAGAAACGACTGCTGTCCATGGAGCGACGCATGCAGCGTGACCACGTACTTCGCGATAAATATATTGAATTTATGCGCGAGTACGAGGATTTGGGTCACATGTCTCCGGCTCGAGTTGATTGGAGCTCAACTGAGCATTATTTTTTGCCCCACCACGCGGTGGTGAAGGCCTCAACAGGCAAATTGAGGACCGTCTTCGATGGGTCCGCACCCACTTCGAACGGAGTTTCGTTGAATCTATGTTTGCATTCAGGTCCCAAATTGCATAGGGACATAATTGACATCATCTTGAACTTTAGAAGACATCAAGTGGTTTTTGGCGCGGACATCCGGATGATGTTCCGCCAGACAGTCATACATCCTGAGGACAGGCGATTCCAGTTGATACTCTGGCGTGAGCGCCCTGAGGATCCTGTGACGGTGTATGAACTCAATACAAACACGTATGGTTTGAAATCTAGTCCCTATATCGCCATCAGATCATTGCTTGAATTGGCAGAGCGGGAACGGATCCGCTTTCCCCGTGGGGCTTCCGTGCTGTCACGTGACTTGTATGTTGATGACGTGTGCACCGGAGCCCAAAGTATTGAGGAGGCCCTCCTACTGCGGGACGAATTGATTGAAATATTGAAGACAGGTGGCTATGAGCTGCGTAAGTGGTTGTCCAATGAGCCTAAAGTTCTAGAAGGGATCCCGGAGGATCACCAACAGAACCCTCACCTGTTTGAGGATGTGGATGATCCCAACAGGATAGCGGTGCTGGGCATGCGGTGCCAGCCGCTAACCGATATTTTTACATTCCAAGTGGACTTGGAAATACCAAAGGTCTGGACTAAGAGAACGGTGTTGTCCGTAATAGCCCGTATGTTTGATCCAAGCGGTTGGATCAGTCCAGTGATATTCTCTGCAAAGTGTCTTCTTCAGAGACTTTGGACTTTGGGCGTCTCGTGGGACGAGCCGCTGTTTGGCTCTCCATTGGATGATTGGCTCGAGTTGTTTTCATCGATTAAGGAAGTCAATCGGATTGCCTTGCCTCGTCGAATATTGCCACCCGGGAAATATCGAGCCAGCCTGCATGGCTTTTGTGACGCGTCGGAGCGAGGCTACGCCGCGTCAGTCTATATGCGGACAGTTGACGCCGATGGCCGGGTCAATGTCTCGCTTTTGCTAGGGAAGAGCAAGGTCGCCCCCATCAGGACTAGGCTGACTATTCCCAAGCTTGAGTTGAGTGGAGCTCACCTTCTCTCTAAATTGTTGCATCACGTTGCATGTGAGCTGGCGGCCACGGTCGAGATACGGGACATCTTCGCCTGGTCGGATAGCCAGGTCGCGCTTGCATGGTTGCGCGCGGCCCCACATACCTTGGAGGTTTTTGTGGGAAATCGGGTTTCCCAAATCCAGAATATTGGAATTGATATAACATGGAGACATGTGCCGGGAGAGCTTAACCCAGCGGACTGTGCTTCCCGAGGTTGTACGGCACCAGAATTGGTGTCACACCCGCTCTGGTGGGGCCCAGAGTGGCTGATGGGATCAGAAACATCTTGGCCTGTCTGTCAGACAGATGTTACTTCTTTGAGTTTGACCGGGCTCCGTGTACATGCTGTAGTCGCTGAGACGACGTCGGAGCCGGATTGGCTACTTGCTCGGTATAGCAGTTTGGATAAGCTTCTGGGTGTTACCAGTTGGATTAAGCGTTTCATACATAATTGTAGAAACCCACAGGCAAAGCGATTGGAGCCGATTGCAGGTGCAGAAGAGCGCCGGAGCGCATTGTTGCATTGGGTCCGTGTCGTGCAGACCGGACGGTTTGAGTCAGAGCTTCGTATCTTGCGCGACGGACGCGCTAAGTTGAAGGGCGCGGTCGCTCGTTTGAACCCGTACATCGACTCGGATGGGCTTCTTCGGGTTGGAGGCAGGCTCCGGAAGGCGGATCTTCCATATGAGACTCGCCATCCTCTGTTGTTGCCCAAGGGCGGACCCTTGGTGCAGCTTTTGGTGTCTGATCGACACATTCGTAACGCCCATGCTGGGTGCAATGCTTTGCTGGCTATTTTGCAACGCGAATTTTGGATTTTGTCTGCCCGAAGAGCAATCCGTAGTGTTCTGTTTCGATGTATTGCATGTTATAGGTTGAAGGCATCCACGATGCAACCACAGATGGGTGATTTGCCCGCTGATCGAATCCGACCTTCGAGGCCGTTTGACGGCGTTGGAACCGATTTTGCCGGTCCCTTTTCGATCAAGGCTTCTCCCTTTCGTAATGCCCGTATTGTGAAGGGCTATTTGTGTGTATTTGTTTGTTTGGCCACCAAGGCTGTCCATTTGGAGGTGGTATCGGCTCTGACTACGGAGGCCTTCGTCGCCGCGTTGGATCGCTTTGTTTCGCGTCGAGGTCTACCTTCCCTTATTAGGTCTGATAATGGCACAAACTATAAAGGAACTGTAAATTATCTTAAGGATGTTTCTGTGTTTATTGATAAAAATTGTACTAGTTTAAGTCAAATTGCTGCCCAAAGGGGAATAACCTGGAAGTTTAGTCCCCCAAGTTGCCCCCATTGGGGAGGGATTTTCGAAGCGGCCGTGAAATCCGCAAAGACCCACCTCCGCCGCATTATCGGAGAAACGGCTCTAACTTTTGAAGAGTTGGCCACGGTTTTTTGTAAAGTTGAGGCGGTCCTCAACTCTCGTCCTCTCTGTCCGCTATCTCCAGATCCAAATGACTTGGAAGCTCTCACCCCTGGTCATTTTTTGGTGGGAGGGCCTTTGAATGCCCTGCCCGAATACCCGTGGAAGGACGAACGCGTATATCGGTTGTCGCGTTTTCAAATGTTGCAGCAAATGAGCCAGGACTTTTGGCGTCGCTGGTCGCTTGAATATTTGCATTTGCTGCAGCAAAGAGTGAAGTGGACAGACAGGACTGAGCCTCCCAGGGAGGGTGATTTAGTATTGTTAAAAGAGGCAAATTTGCCCTCATTGCTTTGGCGACGAGCTCGCATATTACGTTTGATTCTTGGCGGAGATGGCACTCCGCGTGTGGCTGAGGTGTTGGTCGACGGTTCGATTTTAAGGAGAGCTGTGACCTCTCTCGCCCGCCTTCCCGTAGAGTAAGCTAGCGGTCTGCTTCTCAGACCGGGACGGGGGGATGTTTGTAATAAAATCTATGTTGTTTTGTCCGTTCGCCGCCGTAATATTCTAGCGCGTGCGGTAGTTTCATATTAGTAGCATCGCGCCGACGCGACGGCGACGGCTAGTCGCGAGCGACCATTTTGAATTAGTATTGTTTGGACAGCGCGCGGGGAGGCCGCGCCGCATGAAATAACTCGTGCTAGGCACGCCATATTGTCCTGTGCTATATCGGTTTGATTTTAATACGCGGAGAGGTCCCGCGTCTTTTGATTGTTGGTTAGTTTGAGTTATAATTGTGAGCTTCCTTTTGTTAAATAACTATTGAACGTTTGTGTTTGTGAAAAAACCTGTTATTGTGACTTTTTCTTGTGAGATGCGAAACGTGGCTGCCTGGGGACGCCGAATCCCGTCGCCGAGTGGAACTGCTGGAAGAAACCTACGTATTTATTCTGGGGAAGAGATCTCGGGGTAGGTTGGGTGTTTAGGGACCGCATCCCCTTCCGAAGACACTCGAAGTTGGATCCGAAGATTAAGAAGATTCAGTTTGGTAAGTGGTTTGCAATTGTAGTTATTAAAGAAATCACTTTATGGCTTAAAACAAGCAAGTAGACAGTGGAATAAGAAGTTGGATACTACACTCAAAGAAATTGGTTTATCGCAATCACTTGTTGATCCGTGCATTTATTATAGAATAAAGAATGAAACCGATATAATTTTTTTAGCTGTTTATGTAGACGATTTGATATTATTCACAAGTTCAAAAGACACAAAGAAGTTTATAAAAGAATTAATGTCTAAATTTGAAATGAAGGACTTAGGTGAACTGAAATATTGTTTGGGTTGGCATGTATCAAGAGACAGGCAAAATGGAACTTTATGTATCAACCAGAAGAAATATATTTTAGAAGTTTTAGAAAAATTTGGAATGTCAGAATGTAAGGGTGTAAATACACCAATAGATCCGAAAACACAGTTTATTATGAATGATACAGAAGAGTCAATAGGAAATATATATCCATACCAGGAGTTGATTGGATGTCTATAGTATCTATCTCAGGGTACAAGACCCGACATAAGCTATGTTGTGAATACTCTCAGCAAATTTAATTCAAAGCCACAGATGCAACATTGGAATGCCCTTAAGAGAGTTTTGAGATATTTAAAATTTACAATAGATTTAACATTAAATTATAAAAGAGATAGTAAAGAAGATATATTACAAGGTTATTGTGATGCAGATTGGGGCAGCAATGAATATGACCGCAGGTCATGTACTGGCTACATATTTATTTATCAGGGTGGTGCTATTTCGTGGAACTCACGCCGACAGCAAACTGTTGCCTTATCCACCACCGAAGCGGAATATATGTCTCTTTCGAGCTGCACTCAAGAGGCGATGTGGCTCAAGCAGATGCAAGAAGAGTTTTGGCCGCAGTTGGCTTCTCTACCTGTCAAGTTATTCTGTGACAATCAAAGTGCAATTAAACTGACAGAGTCCATTCATTTCAGGCACCGCAGCAAGCACATTGACATTCGTCACCACTTTGTTCGAGACAAGGTTCAGGCTGGGAGGATCGCCATCCACTATGTGAATACTGGTGACATGGTGGCCGACGTGTTGACGAAGGGCACCCCACGGGCGAAACTGCAGCACTGCAGCTTGGAGATGGGCCTTCGTGCGTCTATGGGAGGATGTTGAAATAGAACGCACTCATAGACATTGACATCTGTCACTGTCAAGTTTTTTCCCGCCATTCTGTTGTGCTCTCTTCCTACGTTGTTCGTATTGTGCTACTGAGTTATACTCCAATAAACTGAATTATTTAGATAATCGACCGAGCGAGCGCAGCGAGCGAAGCGTCTCAGTTTCCACTAGCCGAAAATTCTTTTGTCTGTCCGGATGTTATCGCCTACAGGTCGCATTTCTGAACCAATTCTCATGAAATTTTGTAAGCAGGTTCGGTAATTTTATAGAATTTTTTAGTCGAGCCAGTTTTTCGAAATTTTAAAAAATGGCCGAAATATATAAAAAAAACCTCATATCTCAGCTATTTAAAAAATAATTCAAAAATGTCATTAGACATTTTTGTTATTCTTATTAAGACGCATTTTTTTTGTTTGAACAACATAGTAAAATTCAATAAAACCGCTATAAATCCATATGTTATAAATTCTCATACGATAGTTCACAAAAAAATCAATAGATGGCGCAGCAAAGCTTTTAATACTCGCAAAATCGCTAATACGTTTACAAGAGTGACTTGATTTATTTATTAAATAAAATTAAATGGTTCTTAAAAATCATATGGCTTTTTTTTGTCTTGCTTGGCTTTGAATTGTGTGTATTTATTTGGTTAATGGTATTGTATTGTGGATTGCTTTGCATGGTAGAATTATCTTGAACACTTGAAATAAATCTGATATCAAAAAACTTCATTGTATGATTAGAATCCTATTATAAAAAAAGTAATATATATATATTACCTACATACCTACTAATCAGAGAGATTCGATTTCAAATTGAACTTTCTTTTTTGAACTTCAATTTTGTTGCGCAAATAACATATACATACATATAACCAATAGGTACTATGCATTTCTGACGACTGACGACCTCCGTGGCCTAATGGGTTCGATCCCCGGTCGGGTCAAGATGGAAAATAATCTTTTTCAGATTGACGTGGGTTTCGGATATTTATCTATATGTATTTGTTATAAAATATAGGTAGTATTGTTAAATTAGCATGCCGTAAAGTCTTGAATTTACGTTGGGGCTAACTCAATCTGTGTGATTTGTCCGTCTATATTTATTATTATTTATATTATTTGAGGCAAAAAAGGCAGGTTTCAGTATTTTTTTTAGTGGTATTGACCAACCACAAGAACATGTTTGGGCTTATGGGTAAAATATGAGAACTTTTTACTTTCTTTCCAGCATTGGTAGGTTGGTTTCAAAACTCTTTAAAAATATCGGTTATTTCGTGGAAGGGCTCGCGAGGTCTACTGTTCTGACAGAACCAGTTACTAGTTTTTCATTACTCCACAGTGTCACTCCAGCGATATATGGGGTTCTTTTGGGGTACTTAATACTTTTTGCATGTTATTTTTGATATGTTTTTTATGTGTTTCAGTTTATGCAAATAAACGTCTTATCTATTTATCTTACCAACTGGTCCAGAGGAGGAGATTAGTGCATTCAAAATCACTGAAACCTAAAAAAAAACGAAAGATCAACCTACAAAATTTTAATTCAACTAATTAAAATTTTGTAGGTTGGTCTATGTCCACAGCAGTCTTGATGTTATTGGTTGGTCTTTGTCTAGCGGTGGACTTTTTTTGTCTGTAATTAGGTACTTTTCTGATCCTTCAGAGCAAAATTAGCAAAATTTACAATAGAAAAAAGTGAAAATTGCCAACACTATCATTACATCTTATCTACATCTTACACTACCTACACTATCTAAATAAATATAGTCTGTCGCGTCTGTCTATTCGCGATAAACTCAAAAACTACGTATATTCATGCGCTTTTCACTAATAGTCTCATGAGGGAGTTTTTCGTGTATATTTTATGCGGGCGAAGCCGCGGTCAAAAGCCTGTCAGTTGTAATAGACTCTATATTATGACGTGAATGTTCCTAGTCTATTAACAAAGTATTTCCTCTTATACCACAATCTTATATTGATAAAGCTTTTCTCATTCCATAACAGATAATTCGGATATAATGAAGGTTGTTTTTCGGTCTAATTAAGTGAATATTGTTACCAAGCATCGTATAATTTTCTTCATAAGTAATATCTAAATAAGTTTATCTTTGTGGAAATGGGGAGACCTTTGCCCAGTAGTAGGACGATATAGGTAAATGTATCATATTACAATAATAGTTGTTTTTAGGGTTCCGTACCACAAAAGGCAAAAACGGAACCCTTATAAGATCACTTTGTTGTTCGTCTGTCTGTCAAACTTTTTTTTCTCAGGAACGCTTAAAGGTATCAAGTTGAAATTAATATCGAATTTATCTAATATCCACAGACTCTTTCAGCAATAAAATAATCAAAATTATACGTCAACGCGATCAAAAGATATTACCGCAAATGTTGCGAATTTTCGCGTATTTTTGCTTTTTCAGGCAGTAATCATAACCTATGCGGTACTTCCCGTTGACCTAAAATTATGAAATTTGGCATAAAACAAGGTATAAAAGTACTTATATTGCAATAAATCTGAAAATTGTAAATATGGTTTACAAATTTATTTTTGTGCTGGATTCAGTATAAATCTTAGGGATCGAACTGCAAAGTCAAGTTTGTTTTTGAAACTAGTTGGTCTTTTAGTTAGAGCTATAATGTAAGATGCTTTGTGTGTACGGAACTCTCGGTGCGCGGGTTTGACTCGCACTTGGCCGGTTTTTTTGACAAGATGGGAGATCTTGGGACATAATATGCGTGACAAAAAATGTCCTGTCCGCGCAGTTAAAAGTCAAGGAGTTCCCTCGTTATTTGCCCATCCTAGATGCACTAACAGGTCATGCTTATCTTATCTTAATACTGCTTTGTCATCGGAACTGAAGCCTCGTGTAAAATTCTAAGTCTGCAGAACAAGCGGAAATGGGTCAAATTTAACTTGCAAGATTTATTACAGACAACAGGACAGGTTGCAATTCTTATGGCCACCTTCCAGCTCCAGCATCAGATCAGCTCCATGTCACACGATATACTTATGCATGCATTTCAGCTCAATCGGAAACCGGGAAGTGGGTCAAAATTGACTTGTAAGATTTCATTACAGACAACGGGGCAGATGAAAATAAACAAAAAGCTTGTCTTCTACTTCTATCGTGCCTTCGGTGGAAGTGGCCAAATACTGGTCGAAAAAAATCTAATTTATGCCATTTCGACTCGAGATGATGATGATGATGATGATGATCGTGCCTTATCCATTATTCGGGGGGTATTAAGTGACATCTTTGGAGAAAATGCAGCAGTGGAGTTTGTTGCGCCGCCTCTTCTTCACTTGCGCTTTGGAGGCGGTGGTAAACTTAGCTTTAAGTAATTTTATGACGTCAACTAACTAAAAAACAAGAATGTGACGATTTATAAGTGCTATTTTTAAGCCAATATGAATAAAAATAATTGACTTTGATTTTGACATGTATCATAAAAAAAGCTTGTAAAAATATAATTAAAATCCAAATAATATAAACCAATATTACACGAAATGAAAATGGAAATAGACAAGTCTGCAACCAAAAGTTTCTAAAACGTGAGTGCTCGAAACTAAATATTCCTATCCTAAAACAAAAAGGAGCGAAAACCACCCAAAATATTAACACCACATTTACTCAGAACTCCACTCCTACTATTGTTAGTCGATTGTAGATGAGATGGCTCCATACTAAAGCTGGATTTTATCAAAAGTTAAGTAAAGTTATAAAAGTTAGTGTCAAAGTTAACAGTAACATTGAATTTTGACATTTATTTTATAGCACCTCTAGCCCGCGTGAATTTCCCATGGGAACAGTACTTTTTCCCGAGATAAAAGATACCCTATGTCCTTCTCAGTTATTTTACTATGTGTAATTTCAGGAAAATTGGTTCAACAGATAAAGCGGGAAGAGGTAACAAACAAACAAATAAATAAACAAACAACCAAACTCACTTTCGCATTTAGGTATTTAATATGCAGTAAGCACCTTATAGTAACGTTGACTTTTGACATATAAAGCCTGAAATTTTAAACAATTGTCAGGTGCAACTTTTTTTGTACCGGCAAAGAAAAAATACACTACGCGATGTATTACTGGATTTTCGGTTCAGTTAAAGTTGCTGTTACTGTCAAAGAAAGATAGTGAAATTCAGCTTTAGTCCGATCAGTTGGTCGACCAATTTACGTTTGGGAACGTAAACTAAAACTTTGTCACTTTTGCTATAGATTTCTTTGGAAATCTGTTCAAATACATCATCCAAACTTGTTTCCAAAATTCAGCTGATAGATAAAAAGCCATCTTTGTTATCATCATCATCGTCAGCCTTCAATGACCCACTGCTGGGTATAAGCCTCCTTTTGTCTACATCAACCTTCTATATCCTGGGCCATCGCAATCCAGTTCTTGCCAGCAACATTCTTTACATTGTCGACCTATCTTGCTGCCGGTGACGCTTATTATCATCAACAGCCTTCAATGACCCACTGCTGGGTATAGGCCTCCTTCCTTCTAAACCTTTAACCTACTCTATAAATATTCCACTTCCTACTAAAATATAAATGCGAAAGTTTGGATGTGAGTTTGTGAGGATGTTTGTAACTTAATCACGCAAAATCTACTTGACGGATTTCGATGAAATTTGGTATACGGCTATAAAAATACCGGGAATAGCACATAGAGTACTTTTTTATCCCGAAATTCCCACAGGAGCGAAGCCCCAGGGCGCGACTAGTAAATTATAAAAAATCGCCTTGTACCAATATCCGTGAGGACCAGTGGTAACGCTACTATCTGGAACTCCGTCGATTTTCTCCGATAATATCCGAGCAATTCCGTACACCTGTACCTTTAATTCTCCATAGCGTTTACGACCTTTCAACCCCTCGGAAGTACTTAGTTTGATTAGTCTTAGCAAGAGCAAGACTATGAATAAATTTGGACCGTTTTGCATAAATTTACAAGGATAATTACTTATATTTTGTTATCTATTTTCTTGCTGAATGGGCCGGAACGGTATTAATTGGTTACATATTTGTAGAATTTTGCTCAACTCTAGACAAATTGTACGTATTCAATATTAGACCTTGTCACTGTCTTAAGGACGTGGTCACATAGACATGCTTAAGACTGTACCTGCGTTGTAGAAAATATCGCGTAGTAAAGTCGCCGGAAAAGTTTGAATGGTAATTATTATTGTGTAATAATTCTGTAAAGATAGATTGTATTGATTGTATTGATTGGGCATGGATGCGGGCAGCGCAGGACCGGTCGTTGTGGAAATCCTTGGGGAGGCCTTTGTCCAGCAGTGGACGTCTTTCGGCTGAGAGAAGAAGAAGAATAATTCTGTACTAATCATAGAGCTAGAAATTAAAAATAATGACTTTAGAGATACAGACAGCTGAGGAAGCAGGATGTCAGATATGATTTTTGCCTATGTTGTTGAAGGACAGGTAATATCTTCTGTGAGGCTCATTTTTATCTAGTTTGACAATTTCGGTGTGTTTTGGTTCCATAAAATTGGTGAACAATCGATAAAAAAATTGAATTTGCAGCAGACTATTATGAATGTTTTTGGGCTTCATTTGACAATCAAGTTTATTTGTCTATTATATAATTATTATTTTTATGTTTATGGTACTAATATAATTATTATTAAAAATTATGTGAATAAAGACAGAGCTTTTGTTAAGCACTTAGCATATACCTATATTATATCTCATGTATCGAAACTAAATAAGTGTTATTTGAGTTAGAAGCCAAATTTGATTTAGTTTTCCAAATTTGGTTACTTGATTTAGTTAAATGATGTCATTCGTATATGCACTCTATCTATACATATACATAAAATTGAACGCTGGCTGATTATCAATGCAGAGTCTAAATTGCTGATCGTAGACTCTTGAAATTTTGCAGAAAGGTTCTATAAATAGCGTAAGTAAGAATTGAGAAAGGAATTTTGGGAATTTCCCTCCTAAAGGTGTGAAAAACTACACTCAAGCGGACAAAACCGCGAGCAAAAGCTAGTCTTTCCATATAAATATTAGTACCATGTCATTGAAGCGGTGGTGGCTGAGTGCCGACGCCTGCATGTGGCTATAAAGGTACCAGGTTCAAATCCTGCCCGGGCTTCACGAGTTTGTATACCAAACTGACTTAAGTACCTATGTTAGTTTTCATTGACCACCACTTGCTTCCGGTGAAGGATAACTTCATGAGGTAACCTGCACTCTGGTTGATGATTGTAAGCTAGTGTGTGAAATGGAGAAGGCAATGGCAAACCACTCCAGTAACATTGCCAAGATAGTCGTTGTGTGTGTTTTATTCCATATAATGACCACGACCCTCAGTCATGAGGAATACGACGAAAGCATTTGAGAGATGGTAGTAATCCTCCTCGGCTTACTACCATCTCTCAGATGCTAGAACATTCACACGATCCTATATAATTACTACAAAATTATTCACAGGAACCGCGTGACGTGGCCTTTAATTATGCGACACACAAGTCAGACAATTATGTAAGACATTACTAATTCTATGCAACGGTAACTCGGAAAGAAATTAAAGAACTTTGTAACACGACTGCTAAAAAAGGAGTGTTATGTTATCAGGATACATATATGTATTTTTTACACGACTGACCACTAAAAGGAGTCTTATTTTTTCAGGGTTCATGTATGTATGTGTTCATGTGTGTGTGTGTATGTGTATGTGTGTTCTTTATTCAACCATAATTCCTGAACATAGAGCGCCTCAACCTATTCTGCCCCAACGGGTATCTGTTCTACGACATAGCTCGTAGAACAGATAGCCGTTGGGGCAGAAAAGTTCTCGAGTGGCGACCACGAACCAGAACCACTCGGTGGACCGACGACCTGGTGAAGGTCGCGGGATGCGCATGGATGCGGGCAGCGCAGGACCGGTCAACGTGGAAATGTTTGGAGGAGGCCTTTGTCCAGCAGTGGACGTCTTTTGGCTGAGAGAGAGAGAGAAGTCCTGAACAGCTTAACAGATTTTGATGTGAGAGGTAATTTTAGAATCCTTGCATTCCTCCAAATGACATAGGCTATATGAGTAGTCAATCGTGTTTTTTATTTGTTAATAATTATCTTGTTATATATGTGAGTTTCTTTGTTACATAAATTCTTAAATGTACAACAGATATACATACAAATACAAATACATTGAATACGAATTCAAATACATTGGCATTTCTACTGGTAAAAGTACTTATGAATATAAGCAACTTTTTGTACGGAACAGACTCTGAAAATACATAAAATAAAACATACATATATCGAAACATATAACCTCCTCCTTTTTTGGGAAGTCGGTTAAAAATCAGCTGTTCCATACTATTTTACAATACTTCTCTCTCTCAGCCGAAAGACGTCCACTGCTGGACAAAGGCCTTAACAATACTTACTCGCCCAAAATGAAACATTTTATTCAAACTTGAACGGTGTCTTGCAAATATCACTCGTACTGTTCAACTTTTCAGTGTTTTACAACTTTATTTTGCAATGCGGACATGAAATAGCATCTAAAGTGCATAAATATTTGAGTTTCGCTCCAAACAAGGTAGTTTGGTAAAAAAAATTCAGCAGACAATCCCGAAACTTAATTAAAACATCCCTTGGGTGTAAAATTACTCGGTGTATATTTTCACCAGTCACTATACAAGTTAGTCTGGGATGTCGAAGTCTATTTTCCGTTTATATACATACTAGCCGCGCCTAGGGGCTTCGCTCCTGTGGGAATCTCGGGATAAAAAGTACCCCATGTGCTATTCCCGGTATTTTTCTACCCGTGTACCAAACTTCATTGAAGAAGTTCAGTAGATTTTGTGTGATTGAGTAACAGACATTCAAGCAAACTTATAATATTATATCTCTTCTCGGCTCCATCTTCCATCCTCTCTCCTGCTAATGTGACCCGATATAATATTGATATATATTTTTAACAAAAAATCATATATAATTTAGAGAATAATTAAAAACATAAAAAATAAAATCGCAATTAATAATCAGATAATATTTAATGAAATGACAAAGTTACATATTGATGATCAAAGTCAGAATTATATTCACAAAAATAAATTGTACTTTAAAAGCGATTATTATTATATAAATGTAAATATATGTAACTGGATTTATGTTTGTCTCCTTCAACCTGACCTCATCCACAAAGCGATACACCATTTTGATAAACAAGGGTATAAATAAAAACCTAGAATAGTAATAGGAGATATTTTTTCTTATAATTATACGGAATCTATATCTATAGATACCTATTAAATCTTATAGGCACTTTATCTAAGAACTTCACACTATTGCTAAATATTTTATTTGTTCAAATATGGCAAGGGAACCTGGTGGCCTAAGATACAGGCTTCAACCTAGTTTGAGTCTCCAGGAGTCCCACAAGTTGTTCTAATTTATGTGTTCTATTTTAAGTAGATTGTGTAACTTGTGGCATTAAATAAAAGAATGTTGTATTTGTATCTGAGTTTCAGCGCAGTTAAAATTGAACATAGAAATACGCAACGTGCTCCTAGACTACACCGCGAGGTTATCTCCCTAATGAATTGTACTAGTGTTGTGTAAACAACTATTTTCTCAAATAACACTAAACCGAAACACTCCTGGGCAAAGGGAAAGGTCGGTAATTACCTACTATTTGTACTGTAAATGGCCGAAAATATTTAGCTAAATGAGCGCCTTTACTTACATAGTTAGGTATAGTGATTTACGTTTTATGTTTGCGTCTGAAAAGACATTTTTTTAAAGAGAGTTTTGGAAATGTATACTATAAAATATAGGATTTTTTTTTATATTTTTGAGTTTGGAAATCTTATTTCTACTTCGAAGTTCTAATAAAATTTTATTTCCTAATCCAACCAAACTAATATTATAAATGCGAAAGTGAGTTTGTTTATTTGTTTGTTTGTTATCTCTTCACGCTTTATCTACTGAACCAATCTTCCTGAAATTTTACACATAGTAAAAAAGAAGTACTGAGAACGACATAGGATAACTTTCATCAGGGCACTGTTCCCGTGGGAAATTCACGCGGGCGAAAGCTAGTAGCTAGTAGTTACAAGTTTTTTTAAATATTTTGAATGTTTATGATGTAAGACGCAGAAAAACAAAACAGACATAACATTTTGTAATAATACCAGTTATTTTCAGAATTGTTTTATTTTATTTTTAAGCAAAATAATAAATAAGGTAAAGAGGGAGTAATCTCGAATTCATACATTTTCCTTTCATTTCGTTCCAGGCAAGACTTTTTATGAGCTGACTATTTTTTAAGATACAAATAGAACTCAGTAAGTAATTCATGGAATTTTGTGCGTTTTACTCAACTATTTTTATAATTTGTATTTTAACGTTTTAATATACTAAACTATTTTTTACTCGATTTTTTGTGGATATTAAAATGAAGTTAAAATTATAAAACTGCACCATTTTGTGGAAAATTCGGTAAGTCCACAATATTCTATTAATCAATCAACAGTCTCTTTCAGCCGGAAGACGTCCACTGCTGGACAAAGGCCTCCCCAAGGATTTCCTTATCCATGGGGGGTTTTGCCGTAATCGCCACGCTTGGCAGGCGGGTTGGCGATCGCAGTGTGATGGCATAGTACGCGGAAAGATGCTGCTGCCCATCCTCCGGTGGTTTAAATCCCTTAGTCGCCTCTTACGACACCCACGGGAAGAGATGGGTTGGTGCTATTCTAGGGCCACACCACAGGCCGCAATCAACAGTACTAAAATATAATACCACAGTCATCGTCAAGAAAAAGCTGATTACTCTAAATCGGCTTTTTTTAACTGAACTAAAATTCGTCAAAATTACCTAACAATAAAAATGACACCAAAATCGATCCAGTAGTTTGAAATCCATAGTGCATTGACAAACACATTCGCAAGATTTAATTCATTAAAATAATAATAAGAATATAAAAATTAAATTGCTTCCATTGGCAAAATCAGTAAAAAGATCACATAGACTTAACAATATCAATTTCACAGAAGTGTCAACCGGCTCCCTCACTCGGTTACTTCTTAATCCGTTGCTCAAACTCGCCGGGAAATGTTAAAAAACACTCAGCATCTCCAGAATTTACTTAAGTCTTTGAGAAATTGCTCGGAAGCAAGCCGTGTCCTAAATTTACATTTTATTAATCTCCGAATTGACGCCGACGAGTTTTTTTTTCTTCGCAGAAACAATATAAAAGGAGCATAGATATTAAATAAGGCTAGATACCGTATGCAAAAACATGCAAGTCGGTCAAAATGATAGCTGAAGGTAGTACAAGAATAATGTTCTTAAATTAAAACAAAAACCGCTTGCCATGTGATGAGACCGAGCCTTCGAGCAACAAGGACTTCCGCGCGGGGCACGGACCAAGCAATCTGAGCACTCATCTATCGCTTCAATTTAATTCGTTTTTGATATTTGCCTTTTACAGCTCTAGGTCGTCGACTCTTCCAATTCTTTGGCGGCAAAACATTCTGTCAAGGGTTGTCGGGTCGGGTCAATTTTATTTTTGGGTAAGCTTCCACATAATGATCACAGACAAGGGGCATCCTGAAGCTCCTATTTGATATTGATAATTCATATCAAAACAACGTAAAAATGCCACAATATTCTTTAAAATTTCAAATCAAAAAAATTGTACAAATCTTGTGAGCCGCGTCAGTTAGGATACTGAGAATGTCAAAACTCGAGAGTGCTCGGTTATATGGCCATAGTACTAGATGTACCCCACGGCTTTGCTCTTGTAAGAATTTCGTTATTCTGGCCACCTGACTAACATATACTAACAAAAAGAATATTTCAAATCAGTTGTTCTACAGATAAGCACGTTCAAACAATCAGACTATTTAGCTTTAATAAATGCAGATAATATAGAGACGTGGTATCTAACTTAATAGATTACCAAACAAGCAAATACTAGTCCTTTGATATCGTATATTTATCCTAAAGTACAAGTTTAAAATACGCAACGAGTTTCATTTAAAATACCGATGCTAGGATACCTAGGCTCCAACATACATCTATAAAAGAAGGCAAGGGAATGAAGATTCGGGTTCGCTATCGATGAAAGTTTGAACAAAAAATTTTCCAGATTACACTTGTCATTTCCTCTAAGGGCAGTGGGATTTGAGAATCTTAAGGGTAATTCATAAATTTCGTCCCTAAAGTTTGGTGTTTTGTTGCAGGTTTTTGAAATAGAAAAGAGTTTCTCGATTATTTTCTGTGTGATTTGTTTAGGGTTCTGTACACAGACATAAGTCTGTGGTTCTGTACCTGAGCCAAGCTACAAAAATAACAATTTAATTGTTCACACGAGTTAAGGGTATATAATTAGCCTAAAGTAAGAAGCGATTTTCTGTCAGCTAAATTAAGAAAAAAAAATCAGTAGGTATAAAAAGTCTCAACAGATAGCGTTTTATGAAAGCCGAGTCGTAATAATGGCTGAACCTTAGGGTGTTGCTTATTGGGCAAAAAAAAAATTTTTTTTTAAATGATTAAGTCTCACCCCCCCATTTTGTTCTTCAACCCCTATTAACAGATGCCAATTTTTTTTGTTTTTTTTTTAAGGTAGTTTTAGGGGTCGCTACCAGCTGACAAAGTTTTGGAGAAACCAATTCAAAGAATCAATTATAAAATACTCTTAATTTTTATTAAAATCAAATAAACGTGTGACAATCTAGCATAATTCAATTAAAATTAGAAATTTTATGACACTAAAGTAGATTTATTCACATTGGGGTATTTTTTTCTGAAGTTATTCACGACCAACAATAGGTACTGCTTATGTTGTATGTACAAAGCAAATCCTTTTGCAATTTTTGTTCCAACAAAATGCAAGCGCCATTCTTTATCCCTGTATTGACTGCAGTAGTATCAAAGCAAAGGCATTTTACTTTATCTTTTAAGTTCCATGACATTATAGTATCGTAAACAGCCGAAGCACACACTTCCCCTGTCCCTTGATCAAGCTTTGGTACTGATAGAAGTTGATCAACTCCTTGACCTGAAATCAAGATTTGTAGACGATCTACAGTCTCGTATCCTGTAATGTCTTCTATTAATTTCCCATCCCAGTGCACAATCAATGGAACCTCAGGCTTAAATACTTCTTTTAATTCTGATGCAACAGCTTGACAATGTTTCCCTCGCAGCCGTCGAATTGATGTGTAGTTCACATTGTACTCTAAAGGATCTTTTCCCAAACTTTTCAGAGTTTTTATTAACACAACTGCTGCTTTTTGATGGCTTAGCTTAGCGACTTCTAAACTCATAGCCAAATCAGTAGAAACAATTTCTTTTCTACCTCTTTTCACCGGTAGTTTTTGAGTTTTCGACTGTGCTTTTGATGCGTAGATTTCTTCTGACGTCGTATCCGAATTTGAATTTTCATCGCTTATGGAAGTCTATGATGATAGGGCACATTTTTCTGTAAGAGCTTGCATTGCATCTGACTCCTCTTTGTTTTCATCTGCTGAACCCTAAGTAACTTTTTTTTCTTTTCCGCTTCCTTCTTAACACTTGCCTTATCTACTGAACCATTTGGCCATGACGTTTTTCACGTTGATTTCTAAGGAACAGTCGATCTTCTTCATTTGTCTTAATTGCCATGGCATCGGCATGGGCAATATCAAAAAGATTTGATAAACCGTCTTTCCAATTTTGTTCTTTAGCAATAACGGTTGCATTGGCTTTGGTTTCTTTATTTTTTTTTAGCTGTTGCCAATCTTTAAAATACTTTTCTATTTTGATGATGACATGCTGCTTCCACTTGGTTGGAATCCCAGCTTTTTTCCATATACATAAAACGTCTTCTGAAGTACAAGTAGCAGCAACTTTGATAGGTTTTTTCAATTCCAACTTATAGTGCCGAAAAGACAAAGCACCTCTTGTATTAATGGCAATCTTGACTGATTTAATGATGATAAGGGCTGGCCTATCAACCGCACATCCGTTTTTTTTCTAGTCAGTAATGACGACGACGCCATGACGATATTTTTCTCGTTAGTATCAAAGTCAAACGTATAACAACGCACTGAAAGCAAAGTAAACGGTGGGGACCAAATTAGGTATAATATCAAATAAAGGGGATTACCGGATTTACCGGACGATTGCTTGGGAATTCCCCTTACGCGATTGCTGAGGAATTCCCCTTACTCGATACACAGATATTGTGTTTTAAAAGTAAAAAAAAAACAAAACTTGACAAGTTGCGTTGATGCCTAATTTCAGTTTTTCCTTGAAACTTTATCAGTCGGTAGCGACCTCTAAAACTCATTTAAAAAAAAAATAAAAAAAACTAGCATCCGTTAATTGGGGTACTAGAACACAATGGCGGGGTGAGACAATGACTTTTTGAAAGTTGATTTTTAAGCAACACCCTACTGAACCTATATGGTGCGCTTTTTCTTGTCAACCAGAGGCTAAAAAAAATCACATAACAGTTTGACAGTTGCACAAATCACGATATTGATCTGAGGCTAAGTATACCCCATTCAACGACTTCGCTAAATGACGTTCAGTCAAGACGTTGAACGTTACATTCAACGACTTGACGAGTTGTCCTTTAGTCATTCAACTGAATACCGTCATTCAATGAACCAGCTAGTCATTCAATCAAATAGCAAATTCAACCAGATGACTGCGACGTATACATTATCTGCCTATTTGAACCAGAAATATCTACAGGTAGGTTTTAACTGGCCCAGGTCAAAGAAAAAATACACTACGCGAAAAGAAGCGACACTTAAGCATGTGTGCCGTAAAATTGCTCATAGCTATGTGTAAGTGACTGGATGTGCGCGGGGGTGTTGAGAGGCACGCGGGACGGGGAACCAACCTCCACCAGATATTTGAATTATTATGTCTTTCCTCAGGGCTGCTAGAAATGACGCGGTCTATCACTCATGTCAATCATGTCATGACCGGCGGGCGCTATTGTCATATACTATAGAGTTTAGAGTATAGTCAAAATTTTGCTATTGTTTATTGCTCATTAACCCTAGCGTTGAAAATCCGGCTCAAGGAGTTTTTTTTTCATCTATGGTCACCGGCTCTCGAGCTCTCACGTACAGGGAGTGTCACGGGTGTGCCCAGGTGAAAATCTGTCATAGTTTTAAGTCCGACGGTGGACTTATATGGCTTAAATATTCTGATGGAAAATTTTCGCGGACCCGACTCGCGCTTGCCTGGTTTTTATTAGGAGTTTTCAAGTTAATTCAGATTGTTAACTGGAGCGTTAAGCCTGATATAAGCTAATGGAGTGTTAGTTAATCCTTTAGACGAATAGGCAGCTCTTTGTTTTGGCGCCTTGAAAATACTTTTGCAATTTTATACAAAAAATCTAATAGTATTTATAAGAAATTTCTTACATTTGTAAGAAATGTCTTTCGAATTGAAAAAAATATTTTTAGATTCCTGTTCTTGTATCTCATGTTGAAATAAAACTAACACACAGCAGAAAAACATCTGAGTATCATGGCACGACGGCGTCATGCCATTTGCCGTCATGGCTTTCGAATCGATTTTACTGCCAAGTTGGGCCAATAGATGTTTTACATCAAAAAGTGTTTTATTTTTATTTTATTTATTGGCACACATAATTTTATTTTACTATACCCATTAAAAAATAAAAATCAACCAATTTATTTCAGTATTGGCTAGAAAATAAAATATTCAATAGTGATCGTATCAAAAACATATTTCATTCTGTAAAACAAAGTACTACTGGGAATCATGATAAACGAATGTCTATTTGGTTTTTGCAATTTTGGCACGGCGAATTTGTTCAGGTGAAAAATATAGAGTTTTAATACCTAGGTGTAAGTATTCTAATCCCAAATCACAGGGACGTGGTCGCTTACTATAGGCCTTATAAGAAGGCTCAAGGTCACCCAACAGGTGATGGAGCGCGCTATGCTCGGAGTTTCCCTGCGTGATCGAATCAGAAATGAGGAGATCCGTAGGAGAACTAAAGTAACCGACATAGCCCGCAAAATCGCGAAACTTAAGTGACAGTGGGCGGGGCACATAGCTCGTAGAACAGATAGCTGTTGGGGCAGAAAAGTTCTCGAGTGGCGACCACGAACCGGAAAACGTAGTGTTGGCAGGCCTCCCACTCGGTGGACCGACGACCTGGTGAAGGTCGCGCATGGATGCGGGCAGCGCAGGACCGGTCGTTGTGGAAATCCTTGGGGGAGGCCTTTGTCCAGCAGTGGACGTCTTTCGGCTGAGAGAGAGAATCCCAAATGGATATATATATAAATAAATAATTTTACAACAAAAATCAAAGAACGTACTTTTTGTAAACAAGGTTTATTTAAACTTTATTGCACATAAACATATGTTATAGTACAATGGGCGGACTTAATGCTACAGCATTTTCTACCAGTCTACCTTAGGGTTATTCAGAGAACATTAAGGTTAGTCACGATTCGAGCGTTCTTCATCATCATCATCATCCATAGCCTTCCGTGACCCACTGCTGGGTAAAGGCCTCCTTCCATCTACGCCAACCATCTCGATCCTGGGCCACCTACTCCATTATCATTAAAAGTCAATACAAAACGCCTACATCACAGTTGCATTTCGTGCGTTGCTCCAACATACATATTATAACGCCTTTTCCAGTGGGGGTTGGCAGAGTCTAGCGATTTCCACTTGCTACAATCCTTACAGATCTCTCCTGCTTCCTCTACACTCATCACTCTCTTCATACATGCTCGCCGATTATGGGTGCTCCTGATATCTCCCTTTTTAAGGATATCTGCAATCTCGTCGAAGTGCTCCAAAAGATGCCCGAAACTCGTCGGTCAAAATCCAGGGACCGCGGTCCCGGTACCAAACGCCACGCCGAATAGAGGTCTATACGTCTTCTTCTTATCGAGTGTGTTATACTAACACTGGGGTAAAATTTATTCAAGTCGCCTAAAGGCATCTGACATGTCTTTACGACTACCGCCATCTAGTGGCAGTAGCCGTATACACATTAGTAAACTAAACAGACAGTGCAGGTTTCCTCACGATTTCTATACGTACAGAATTGCCATGCAATACCTATATAATTTCTTCCCCTTATTCCAAGTAGACTAAGAAGTAGTACTTTGAAAATGATTGTAATCTACAAGACTGCTCGTAATGATGATTACAGGGCAAGTCACACACAAAACAGACGTCATAAACACACATACATGTCAACCCTAGAGGGGTTAGCTCCCGTCGATCCGTCGTATGACGTTAGGAAAGTTCATATCGCGGTAAAATATTGGATTTTGAGATAAATACGCATATGCAGGTCATAGTAAATAAACTTAACATCAGAAGGTAACGTGTAGTTGATAATACATTTTACGTTGTTTTCAATTGAAAATTCGTTTCCTTTGGTAGGCTGGGTACATGTATATTTAATTTTTAAGTTGTTTTCTTGATAATAATTTTGTGTAAATTCACATAGCATAAATAATGTCTCAATATCTTCTTCAATAAAATGCATTTGTTTTGTATAATCCTACCCATTATTTTTGTGATAATAATTTCGTAATTTTATATATATAGAGTCAACTTATACCAAGTTATAACTGCATATACCAAGTGGTATACTACTAGCATTTCGGAACGATCACTGCCTTGTACAAAAAGAAGAAATTATGCGGGATAACATAATAATATACTCAGATACACTGGTCAAAAGCATAACCCTCCTCTTCGCTTCACCGTAGTCGGGTAAAACGGAGAGCTCAAAGGAGTTCCATGCAAAGCAGTCTTCTGATCAAACACTTGTACTGTGACTAGTATACTCAAGGGCCTAACAGGGTCGAAGTTTAATTAGGTAAGTTTAAGGCGAGTTCAAATACCCGCTGCCGCTTAACTACAGATTAGGAAGGAACTAATTATGAACATATGATTTGTAGTACTTTGTACTTTGGAAAGTTAAAGCATGATCAGTCGGGATCCCAGACTTTTGAATTAGAAGGCAAATAAAAGGTTTAGCGGACTGTAGAGTTAACAAAGACTTGGATTGTTGTATGTAACTTGTGTTGTTAGCAACAAAAAGTACCAAGCTCATCTTTATACTCGACTTACGGAGAAGGAAAAGCAGGGAGAACGGGAGCAAATATAAAATCATAAAATTATCACAAAATAACTGAAAAAAATAAAAACTATACTACCCGACCACTGGACGCTAAATAGGAATGAAGTATTAATCGTATGCCTTCTAAACAATAATATACATATATGGCTTTCCTTTTTACATACATTTTAGTATGCAGTAGTCGGGTTTTAGTTTTTAAACTATTTCATATATACTATATTAAAGTTTTTATTTATTTATTTAAACTTTATTGTACAAAAATACAAAGTAAACGTACAATACTCGTCATTCGCTAGCCGATGCGACCTGACATGCCAAATTAATAAAATTATTTAATTGCTGAAGTGTGACCTACATTTTTCGCGCAAGTAGTGACAAACGTATTGAGTGACTAACTATTGTCAAATTAAAATGTTGTGAGTGATATAACTGGGAACAGTTATGGAAGATAGTCCCTCCACCTTCAACCGCAGTATGCTAACGCGCCGGAGTCCTCCACGCCGCCGCCGCCTGCGCCTGCGATTCTAAATCCTGAGCCTAAGCCGAGCACTGTCCAAGAAGATGAAGCCCCAAAATTAGTCTCTACTGCTGAGATCCAGAACTGGATGGCATCCATTGAAAAGTGTCTGAATGAGGTATGTTCTATATCTTCCGAAGGAAAATTAAATTCCGAACAAAAATTACGCATTCATAATCTATGTCGTAAAGTGGGTCATAGTACCTCACAAATGGCTGTGACTTACCAATCCCTGAAACAAAAAACTATTCAGGCCTACGACAATGTTCAAGCTCTTATGGAGAAGCAGACCATTACGGAAAAGATCGAGGATCTCGAACACACTATCAAGCAATCTAAGCTGTCCACTGGACCTGTATCCTTTGCCGAAATGGTGAAAAAGAGCTCTCATACCTTTATACAGCCCTCAAATATTAAATCAGTGGCTATTTATCCCACTGATCAAAAGAAATCAAGCGAGGAAACAAAATCTTTAGTTCAAAATATAATTAGGCCAGAAGAATTAAAACTTCATGTTCGAGGACTGCGAAAAACGAAAAATGGTGGTGTTATAATAAGTACGGCTTCTAAGGACGACGTTGATAAGCTAAAAAATTCAGCACAGTTAGCGAGTTCCGGCCTTGTAGTGGATGACTCTTTAAAAAGGAAACCCAGAATAGTAGTCATTGGTGTGCCCTCAAATATGCAGGAGAAGGATGTCTTCACCTGTCTCTATGCCCAAAATTTATCCGAGAAACTTCCTGATATGACGCTAGAGAAATTTTTGTCCTCAATAAGGTTAAGTCATAAATCCGGAAAGAAAGACTCGCATTCTTGCAATTATGTACTAGAAGTGACCGCACATATCCGGAAAGTTATAATGTCACTAGACAGATTATTTGTGAATTGGTCGTCGTGCCCTGTTAGAGACTTCACTCTCGTTACTAGGTGTTTTAAGTGTCAGCAGTATGGACACGCAGCCAAGACCTGTCGAGCCGAAGCCAGCACGTGCGGACATTGCGGGCAACTGGGTCACGCGGTTAAGGACTGCTCAAAAACGTCAGACTTACCAAAATGTGCAACGTGCTTACATTTTAAAAAGCCGTGTGATCATAAAACAGGTGATTCTGAATGTCCAGCCAGACTAATTGCTGAAAAAAGGTTTATTCATTCAATAGACTATGAAGGCGCCTAAGAGCGCCACCTTTAACTATTTTTAAGCACTAATATAGTTTACTTTTAAGTAGTTTTATTCATATAACATTTATGTCTTCTAAGTTTATTAATGACTTAGACAATATATCTATCTCCGAATCAAATTTTTGTGAGGCGGAAAGATGTCAAGATAAATTATCATCTTATATAACTAATAACTCATTGATTATTTTGAATCAAAATATATGTAGTATTTCAAAAAACCTCCCACAGCTTCAATTACTGATGAGTAGATTAAATATTCATTTGGATATAATTGTTCTTACTGAGTGTTGGCTCTCTACGAACACTAACTCACAGATACCATGTCTAGATGGATATAATTATCACTGTAGTATTAATAATACTTTACAAAATGATGGAGTGGTAGTTTATGTAAATCAGTCTCTTTCTAATGTCGTATCTATCTCACATACTCTCCTGAATTGTAACAGCGTCATCCTGAAAATTGGCCATACTGCCATCATAGCAATTTACCGTTCTCCTTCTTATCAACAAATCTCAAATTTTCTCGACTCTTTGGATACTGTACTTGTTAGTTTAAGCACCTTTAAAAATATAATTATTACTGGAGATATAAACATAAATATTGCAGACGATAGTATAGACGATCGTAGTCCCGAATACTTAAATCTCTTAGCATCTCATGAGATCCTTCCTGCACATATTTTTCGCACTCGACTTCAATCTTGCCTAGATCACTTGATGTTAAAATCGCAATACCCCGCTATGTGCTTAGTAGTCGATTCTGTAATAACTGACCATCACCCAGTTTTATTTGCCTTATCGGCTAAAAAATGCCCTAGTATTCGAAAACGATTAAACGCTCGGATAGACTATTCTTTACTTGCTGCCGAGCTCGATAAAAATGACATTTCCCCAATTTTAGATATCACTGACCCCAATATCGCAGCAACATATTTTATAAATTCTATAAATAATTATATCTTAGCTAGCACTAAACCAAACACTTTCTCTTGTCGCAAACGTACCTTAAAACCGTGGTTCACCACAGGTTTATTGAAATGTATGCGTAATAGAGATAATATGCATAAAAGCTTAAAATTAAACCCGGATAATGAAACGCTTAAACTGACTTATACACGTTACCGCAATTATTTATGTAATCTAATTAAAAAACTTAAGAGATCTCATGATAAGGCGGAGCTGACTAAGGCAGGATCAAATTCAAAAAAACTCTGGGAAGCGATACGTAAAGTTACAGATATGGATAAGCGATGCAACAAGTCGGAGTCCCTCTTGTCTGTAAAATCGACTCCTTTGGAATCAGTAAACTGTGTCAATGAGCATTTTTCTAATATAGGTAAAATATTAGCACAGAAAGTTATGCCAATACCTATCACTACAATGTCTCAGTCCTCTCATTCTTCTATTTCTAACTCTTTTGTTCTTAATACCATTGATGAACAAGAAATCAGTACCATAATTGACTCATTAAAAGCTGATGCCAGCCCGGGTTGGGATGGTATCTCTTCTAGGATTCTAATTTTGTTCAAAAAGCAATTGCTTCCGTTTATTACTCATATCTGTAATCTCTGTATTGACCAAGGTGTATTTCCAAATGCCTTCAAAATTGCTGTGGTCCATCCAATCCATAAAACAGGCGATAGTGACTTAGTAGACAATTATCGCCCAATTTCTATCCTGCCAGCATTATCAAAAATCCTTGAACGCATTGTCTCTAAACACTTAGTCAATTTTTCTCGAAACTAATTCCCTACTTTCAGAAAACCAGTTCGGTTTCCGAACTGGAAGATCTACGTCTCAGGCAGTCGATGCTCTTGTTGACAAAGCTGTTAAAGCTCTTGATTCCGGCACAAATTGTCTTGTTACCTATCTGGATCTTAGTAAAGCATTTGATACTGTTTCTGTCTCCTTCTTATCTCAAAATTAGAAAATATTGGAATTAGAGGATCGCAGCTAGACTTTTTCCGCGATTATCTTACAGGCCGTTCTCAACGAGTGAAAATTGGTTCATATACAAGTACAGATCTTAAAATAGAATACGGAGTCCCCCAAGGGAGCATATTGGGCCCAATTTTATTCCTAGTATATGTAAACGAATTGTGTAATTTATCTTTAAAAGATTGTAAAATAGTTTCCTTCGCAGATGACACTGCATTAATATTTACAGGAGATTGTTGGGACGAAACATACAAAACAGCCAACCTGGGATTCAATAGAGTAATTAAATGGCTAAATGCGAATGGTCTGACTCTGAACATCAATAAGACAAAGTATATGGCGTTCACGATCAGGAATGTCAACCGTCCTGATCCTGTTAAACACAAATTGCTTGCCCATACAAATGAAACTCTGAACTGCGATGATTTTTCTTGCAACTGTCCTGCACTAGAGATAACAAACACTGCTAAGTATCTTGGGGTCGTCATCGATTCCAACTTAAACTTTTCCCCGCACATTTTACAACTCTCATCTCGTGTTAGAAAACTCATATACATTTTTAAAAAGCTTCGATACATTGCCGATCCCAATATACTTAAAATGACATATATAGCTCTGTGTCAATCTATTATCACATACTGTATTGCCTCCTGGGGTGGTGCTCCAAAAACCCATATACTTATAGTGGAAAGAGCTCAAAGAGCAGTATTAAAAGTCTGTACATTTAAATCTCGTAGATATCCTACATCTGACCTATATAATTTTTGCCAGGTGCTAAGTGTTCGACAACTTTTTATACTGGCGACAATACTACAGCAGCATTCAAGACTATCCTTCCATCCCGAACTTCTTTTGAGAAATAATAGACTCGATCTCCTGCCCCATTATTAAACACAGCATTCACAAAAGAGATTCTTTTTATTTTCTCGGGCCCTATCTGTATAAACAAGCTCATGCTACGGCGAATATATTTGCTCTAAATAAATATAATTGCAAAAAGATTGTAAGTGAGTGGCTACAACAGTTGACTTATGAAGAGACTGAAAATTTGTTAATTCCCTTACGTTGATAAGTTTAGTAGTTAGTTATTTAATTTAAATAATTATTTGATTATTTTATTATTGTTATATTTCACTTTAGGTTCATTTTTAATCATTGTGTGTGACGAGTCCTGGTGATCCGTAATACAGGTTCCTCGGATACCTAGCACGGACACCAGTTCTCCACAATCTTATTCTATTTTGCTCTTTTATACAAATGCTTGTGTGTATTAGTTGTATTATCTAATGTAATCTATATGGTTGTGTAAAAATAAATAAACGATTATTATTATATTATTATAATGTCGTATCGGCCTACTAATCTACCATAATGTACGCAAGTATGTTCGTTACTCATCTACTTGATGGATTTTGATGAAATTTGGTATACTGGTAGAAAAAAAAATACCGGGAATAGCACATAGGGTTATTTCCCACCGGAGCGAAGCCTCAGGGCGCAGCTCGTTGTCATATAAAATACAGCAGATGTAATTTCTAGTTGTGTTAAATTGTTCTTATTTCTGGTTTTAGCCCTATTTATTATACTTGTATTTAGCTGAGACTGAGCATTTTCAAAGCGTCTCGTTTTGGTCTGGTGCTTACCCATTAACCATCCTGGATCAAGTAAACATGTTTCAGATTGCACTGCACATTGGTACTTACAAGACCGAGTGGTTTCATTGGAGTTTTGTAATTAAACTCATACTAATAAGAAAGTAGACATAATGTAATGACACGCTGTATAAAATGAAATGAAAGAAATAAATAATGTGAGATATCCTGAAAAAAAAAAAAAAAAAAAATAGGAGGGCTTAATGCTAAAGCATTATCTACCAGCCAATCTTTAAGTCATGCAGAAAATTTTAGGTGGTTGTATAATAAAGTAGTAGTGTAGTTTTTTAACTATTTCATATGGTACATACATACATACATAGAATCACGTCTTTATCCCTTACAGGGTAGACAGAGCCAAGAGTCGTGAGACTCGAAGGCCACGCTTAGCTGAATAGTGGGCTCTCTGATGGAATGGAGATTCTGGTATAGTGACAGGTTGCTAGCCCATCGCCTATGAGTGGAGGAATTCCCAGTTTAAAGCCCTTTCCCTCGATTGACTTTTACAATCTGCGCGGGAAGAAAAGCAGCTGGCACATTCTATGTTTTTTTCTTTGCTCCCAGACCAGCATGGAAGCATATGGTATTATGGTAAGTATATCAAAATATTGTTTTTAGGGTTCCGAAGTAATTAATAAGGAACCCTTATAGTTTCGTGATGACCCTCTGTCTATCTGTCTGTCTGTCCGAGGCTTAGCTCAGATACTAAGTACAAGAAAGCTAAGAATTTTTATAAACGCGGAGCGAACTATAGAATAAAATCATGAAATAAAAAAAATAGACTACACCTAAAATGGGTATGACTAAACTACTGGACCACCACCGCTTTAATATAATAGGTAGTAAAAAATTATTGTTGGTATAGCGAAGCTTAACTCTCGGTCAACGAGAAAACTTTGGACACAAACACTGCAATCCAGTAAGTTTTGATGATAACGTCATATTTCCGCTGTATCTTGGTGCTATGGCAAAATAATCTTGTTTGTTTGCAGACAGTTTTAACCCCAAGATGCAAACAGAGGGGTGTTATAAGTATGATCTATCTGTGTATCTCTGTCTGTGCATCGTAGCTTACAAACGGATAAACCAATTTTGTTCAGTGAGAGTGATCTTATTCGATAAAAATGAGTAAACTTGATCTGTGGTCCATTTATTTCTAATTGTCCTATTATGTTAACAATCTTCACAGTACTATTTTGTTGAATATTGATGAAAATAAATTAAATATTAGTTCAAACTTAAATATTCTAAAGTAAAACATTTATTAACCACGAAAGTAATTTCCTAAAAAGTCTATTTTAATTTATATTGTTATAAAATCTAAAACGACATGGTAAAGTATCAGGGGTACGATGCTTCATAACAAAGAATCTACACGGCAATTTTATCATTAAGGCAAGACATTAAGGTATTTGAGGTATGACTGCACTATGATTCTGGATCAATGATCATCATTGTTCTTAATCGGGCCTGCCTACGATGCAACCCTGAGTCTTTCAGCCACAATTCGAGCGCCTAGCCGACTATGCCACCGCTCATCATAATAATGATTACTACATCCATCTCTTTCCAATCCTCGTCTCGCTCGCACAGAGCCGTAGGATATTAATCAACCCATATCTTTCCCTTTCGTCAAACATTTCGCCATCGCAATAATCCTAAATCTACCTAAAACCACAGATAATACAATATATGCTAAAGTTATTTTTTTTTTCAGAGAATGTCTTTTTCTTTTCCATTCTTTCCGTTGCGTAATGGAAAACAAATTATGCGTGATTGATCGTCCTGTCGTGTTACACGCATAAACATTATAAAATGTTAATAAAATGAGTTCCTATTTTGTGATGTTGTTTTTCTGGGAAGATTTTTTTGCGTACTTGTTAAACAGCTGCTTTTTTGGGGTTTGGGACGATTGGCACCACACGGGTTTGGCACCATGGTGTGAATGGCCTAAAGATTCTGTTTACTGCTTGGATTTATTATTTTATTTCATTTTTTCACTCGGCTCCTTGTCTATTCTTAATTTTGACTACTTCTTCCCACGTCAATCTGGATCAAAATCATTGATCACGGATCTCGATTTAGATTAAGCGTGTAATGGTTGCCTATTCAGTCCAAAACAAAAACTTAAAGTACATCATTTCGTATCAAAAACTTTTCGCATTGACTGTACTCCATCTCAACATCGAGCAATAATTTTTCACTAACTAAATTGAAGATCTAAAAGCAGTAGTTTATATTCGCCGCGTCAAAAACTTTGCTAGCGCGATGCAGAAACTAATTTCACCGACAGAAATGTCATTACCGGGTTAATAGAGTTGCTGCCGACAACTAAGCATTTTTAATGTGATTAAAAACTTTCATTCGATAGCGATGGTATCTATTTTGCATATTATACTCTACTAGCTTTCGCCCGCGGCTTCCGTGAATTTCCTACGGGAACAGTGCTTTTTCCCGGGATGATAGGTACCCTATGTCCGTCTCCGGTCTCCGTACTTCCAGCTATGTGTATACGAAATTTCAGGAAGATTGGTTTAGTAGATAAAGCGTGAAGAGGTAACAAACAAACAAATAAACAAACAAACAAATAAACTCACTTTCGCATTTATAATATTAGTTAGGATTAGGACTAGTTTATGACCGCGACTTCATACGCGCATAAAAATACCGTTTTTACGTAGGAATTTCGGTAAATCCTCTCTAAGTGCTTCCCGACACTACCCTAGGAACCTTCATGCCAAATTTCAGCTTTCAGCGGTTTTTTTGGTCTGTCAGTCACTCTGTCAGTAACGAAAGAGATTTCTATGCTTACTAGCTTGAGTTTCCTACGGGAACAGTGCTTTTTCCCGGGATGAAAACCGGTATCCTATGACCTTCACAGTACTTCTAACTATGTGTATGCGAAATTTCAGGAAGATTAGTTCAGTAGATAAAGCGTGAAGAGATAACAAAAAAATCAACAAACAAAATTAATGAACAAACAAACTCACTTTCGCATTTATTGACCGAGCGAGCGAAGCGAGCGAGGGCTATAATTCAAGTTGGAGCGAAAAACACATTGTTTGTATGTATGTATGTATGTATGTATGTATGTTTGTTCCGCGATAACTCTCGAACCGTTGTTCCGATTTTAATGAAAGTTGGAATATATGTAGGGATGGTTAATAGAATTTTCAAGTTCGTTGGGCATCAAAATCGGTCCAGCCGTTTTTGAGATATTTAATTTTTTGTGAAAATAAATATTGTATTTTAATAGTCGCGAGGTCTACGTTCGCAGCGAACGACTAGTAATATTAGTTATAGATTTCTGTATCTAACTCAGTCAATACCATCTCTTTCTAAATGATAAACTGAAAGACAGACCGTGGGACTCGTGATGGCAATTTTTTTATAATGGAGAGTTGGCATTTTGCGATGGTACTAACCTCGCAATCATAATATTTCAATTTGATTCTTTTTCCATCCACACAGCTTCCGACAAAGCAGCGGATAATGTATTCATCGGCCCGGCTCAAATCCGACCGACATCTAAGTTTGTTCTCATTGAGACTATTGAATCGTTCTGCAAATTAAAATAATATACTCGTTATTAAAAGAAGACGAAGGCCTCGGACCAAGGATGATTTAAAATCATTTGACAAGAAATGGTAGGAAAAGACTAAGGCTTCTGTGCTTAGACAGAAGTGTGGAAGAAGTTTGGGGAGGCTTTTTAAAGCGACGTCGACGTTAAGAATCCGAGACGCACGAGTTAGTGTCAAAGCCGCTCCCCACTCACCGCGCTTGCCCCTCAACATTGCGCAAATATCGACGATACAAGAGACCATTCTCAACGATTTTCATACAATTATGTATCTGATAACGTTGGACGTTGGTCGCAGCGGCTGGCGTCGTTATCGCAAAACCCTATGGCTTTACGTGTCTTCGACGCCGTGTAGAAATGATAACTTCACAAAGGGTTTAAACTAGTAGGGCTAACGGGAACAATCAAATCCGACCGACAACTGAAATGACAAATGGGTATAGAAATCACACAATAAGGAAATGGACCGCTTTTTGCTCCCCCGATCTTTGTGTGGCTATTCAGGCTGCGGCATCCAATTAATATACTTTTTTGTTGTTTGGACTTCTATTTCATTATCCTGATACAGTTATAGATGAATTGGCTTCTTTATTATCAGCGAAAGTAGCGGTTAAGCAATTTTCTGTACGCATTTCGACCTGACCTCCTTATAAAGGGAGATATTAGGAGCACCCATAACCATAGAGCAATTATGAAGAGTGTAGAGGAAACGAGAGAGATCTGTAAGGATCGTAGCAAGTGGAAATTGCTGCCTATCCTCACGGGAAAAAGGCGGGATAATATGTATATGTATAAGGCGAGCGTGCCAATAAGGCCGGCACGCTTATTAGCTATCTTGCAAAAGCAAAGCGATAGCCATAATTCCGCAAAATTTGCTTTTTTTTCGCAAATTCGTATTACGTACAGCGAAAACCATACCATAGCAGAGCGATGGCAAAGCCAAAGATAGTGCTGCCTCTGCCGAACAATCGAAGAACTATTTTGTGCATTCAATCGATTCAATCTCTTTGGCCCGAGTGAAGTTTTGCTATTATCTATGGCTTTTGACAGTGTTGCGATAACAATCAGCCAGCAATTTGAACTGTCAAATTGCGATTACAAGAAAGTAATATTTTTTCTTCATCGCCTCTGATCGCTGCTTATTTTAAAGTGTATTGTCAGGGCTCGTGCGGTATTATTTATTATTAGAAGCATTTATTGATGAGCAGAGAAGAGATGTACGAGTAAAAACACATCACAACACAACACAATTAAAGCGTACCTAGGCTTCGAAATCAAGCCAACGTCTTGCAGCTTTTAGACTCAGAAAGAAAGAAGAAGAACAAAAGATCGTTTGGAAAATAAGGTAAGAAAAGTTATTTCCTAAGTAGGAACTAAAAACCTACATGGTTGTACATTTGTAATGAGCCATGCACACGTATATCATACGACGTTTTTCAACAAAATTGAAGTCATAAAAGTACTAAGTCTCTGCCTACCCCCACGGGAAAAAGGCGTGATAATATGTATGTATGTATAAAAGTACTTATCCAGTCATCATCTGCCTTACCTTATCCCATCATCTGGGGTCGGCGCAAAATGTCCTTTCTCTCCACAAGTTTCTATTCTTAGCCATAGTTTTATCCACTCCCAATACCTTCATATCCTCCCCAACACAATCCATCCATCTCTTTTTACGTCTTCCTCTCCCCCTATATCCACCTACTTTCATTGACATACATTATAGTACTTACTCAGTATGTACGTAATTCATTAAATTTAAGAATTCATATCACAATGTTGCAATATTTATCGAAATTATTTCATTTTCCAATAATTATATAAGTGTTGCGGTTTCGACAGACCATAATACATTTTAATTACTATCCAAATTGTTTCCGCAAAATGACATAACATTAAATTTTAATCAGTCACAGGTATGATTAAAATGGCTTCTTTATGTTTTTCTCTTTTCTCTTGGTCATAATGGAATGAATCAAATTTTAAACTCAATTTGAGTGTTTATATTTTTAAAACGTTTAAGCCGCTTAATATATATTTTTTTAAATGCCAAGTATAAACAAATCATGAAATTTTTCTCTTTTATCATTGGAATAAATGCATATTCATGTAGTATAAAAATAAAATGTCACTGTAAAGTGATTTTTTTTCTAACTTTTTACGTTCACGTCGCCGCAACTTCTGCCAAAAGCCTAGCAATTTCACACCTAAAAACTCCTAAAAACGTAATTCAAAATTCAACAAAAAAATATACTTTTTTTAAAAGTAAGTTGCCAGTTGCCTGTCGAGATTTATATTTTTTAAACGTGGAATGTGCCACACGTCGCCGAGGCATACTTCCCATAGCCCGCAAAAACCCGCGTAATTTTTCCCGAGCTGTGTCAAAGGACAGCGCTCAATCACCTGACTGCCGTGGTGGGGCCATAAAACCAGAGTTTTTGGATGTACTTGTTAGGATATTGTAAGAATGTATGTAAGAATCAAATAAATAATAAAGAATAATTCTCTCTCTCTCTCTCTCTCAGCCGAAAGACGTCCACTGCTGGACAAAGGCTTCCCCCAAGGAATAATAAAGAATAATTACTGACGGAGAAAAATAAATCATTTTTACATTTAGTTATTGTTACTGAATTACATTTCCAGACATTTTCTGACCTTAACGTTTCCCAACCTTGCCATTTTCCGACTTTGACGTTTTCTGACCTTGACATTTTCCGACCTTGACATTTTCCGACCTTGACATGTTACGACCATGACGTTTGACTTAGATATTCTACTTTGACATTAAACGATCTTTTTCTCTATCTAAAAAATGGTATCTTCGTCAGCCCATTTCTTTTCAACAATTAGCTTCATATAATTTAATTCACCCAATCATAAAAGTAACGATTCCAAAATGCTAAAACTCTTCTCTCTCTCTCAGCCGAAAGACGTCCACTGCTGGACAAAGGCCTCCCCCAAGGATTTCCATAACGACCGGTCCTGCGCTGCCCGCATCCATGCGCATCCCGCGACCTTCACCAGGTCGTCGGTCCACCGAGTGGGAGGCCTGCCAACACTACGTTTTCCGGTTCGTGGTCGCCACTCGAGAACTTTTCTGCCCCAACGGCTATCTGTTCTACGAGCTATGTGCCCCGCCCACTGCCACTTAAGTTTCGCGATTCTGCGGGCTATGTCGGTTACTTTAGTTCTCCTACGGATCTCCTCATTTCTGATTCGATCACGCAGGGAAACTCCGAGCATAGCGCGCTCCATCGCCCTTTGGGTGACCTTGAGCCTTCTTATGAGGCCCATAGTAAGCGACCACGTCTCTGTTCCGTATGTCATTACTGGCAACACACACTGGTCAAAGACCTTAGTCTTGAGACACTGCGGTATTTTGGACGAGAAGATATCGCGAAGCTTCCCGAACGCTGCCCAGCCGAGTTGGATTCAACGGTTGACCTCTTTCTCAAAGTAGGACTTACCTAACTGAGTTCAGTTAGGTTGTCCTACTTTGTTGTAACTGAGTTCAGTTATGTATACCTGGGACAAACAGTTGTTTGTCCCAGGTATACATAATTGTCAACAACTTCGAGTGTAGAGTCTCCAACCTTCAGAGGAGTGGGTGCGACACGGATATTAAACATAATTTTCTTCTTGTCCATGTTCATTTTTAGACCCACTTGTTGAGAGGCTCTACAGAGGCCATCGAGCATTGTGCCTAGGTCTTCCAAGGTCTCAGCCATGACTACGATATCGTCAGCGAATCGAAGGTGAGTGATGTACTCGCCGTTGATATTGATACCGAGTCCGCTCCAGTCCAGAAGCTTAAAAACATCTTCCAGGGCGGCGGTGAACAGTTTCGGAGATATCACGTCTCCCTGTCTCACCCCTCGCTGCAACTGGATAGGTTTGGAGCCTTGATCCTGGAGACAGACCGACATGGTGACGTTTTCGTACAAACTCTTCACACTAATATAAATGCGAATGTTTGGATGTGAGTTTGTATGTTTGTTACTCAATCACACAAAATCTACTGGACGGATTTTGGTGAAATTTTTGACTGTCGTAGTTTTTTTAGGCTAGTGTATAGTGTGTGTAGTGTATGTGTAGCATTATCTTTGTTTGCGTGTGTAAATTATATTGTCTAACACGCACGCCGCATTGAGCGTGTCCCAAGAAAGTGACAGTCTTTTTGCATAGAAATTTGCGCTCGCATCGTTTTCTGTCCTTTTGGTTAAATGCTTTAAGTTTGTCACATTTATAATGTCTTTTTCTCACGTTACTTTTAATCAAATGATCAAAAAAGGGTACTTTGAATACCCACCTAAGTTAGTTTAGGAATATGGCTATTCAAGTTATTTGACCTTTCAAGTATACGGTCGTTCGAACGAAATGGCCGTTCAGGAATGTGGCTGTTAAAGTAGTGTGGCCGTTCGAGGGAAATGGACGTTTAAATTCGGATTCGATCGTTTCCTGGCCACACGTTGATACGACTGCATCTGCGGGAGACAAATGAACGCGGTTTTTTAAGCACAAACTGACATTTCCACCTTTTCCACGCCTAAAATTGCAAATTAGGTCTAAAATACAGCCGCATAAGGTTTAAAATATGTCTTTTGGCGGCAAAATAACTTTGTATCTAAATGTGAAGATAGAGCGAAGAAGCATAATGTACGATGTTTAAGCTATGTGCAAAAGTGAAGGAATTTTGCGGTATTCTAAGTTACGTCTCTAGAATTATGATAAAGAATGAAGAGTTTGTAAATTTTTGGGCACATACACTAGTAATAAGGGACGTTTTGGAAATAATATCCATATATATGATAAAGCTATAACTGTTAAAAAAAAATATAGGACTATAGGACCACAATAGCAGCCAAAATGAATTTCGTAGAAATTTTGCCTCGTACATAACTTTTTCCAATATGTAACCAAACCCAGTTGGCTAATAACAGTTAACTTTTTGTTAAAATCAAGTTAACTTTATTAGTATTTTGTCAAATTTTGGTTATTTCTCAATAGCCAAAGTAGTTAGGTTAAACATTTATTTGAGTGTTGAACATCACGACCCTTGGCTTTTCAAGAGTCGTGACAGTTCAAAAGTTAGTTCGTTAGTTCTTAGTTTAAAGAGTTTTGGTTCAGTTCCTGTGTAAACTACATAAGATTTCATTCAGAAAATTAAGTAGTATTTTACTTAGTAAGGTCCTGGTATACAAACAAACAGATAGGCAAAAATTCAACGAAATTAATTTTGGCTGCTGTTGTGGTCCTATAGTCCTACATTTTTTCTAACAGTTATAGCTTTATTAATGTATAGATACATACATACACACATACATACATAATTATCACGCCTTTTTCCCGTGGGGGTAGGCAGAGACTAGCGATTTCCACCTGCTACGATCCTTACAGATCTCTCTTGCTTCCTCTACACTCATCACTCTCTTTATACATGCTCTCCGGTTATGGGTGCTCCTAATATCTTCCTTTTTAAGGAGGTCCGCAATCTGGTTGGAGTGCGTTCTTCGAGGTCGACCTTGACCAACTTTTCCATTCACCTCTGCTTTGTAAATACCTTTCGTCAGTCTCTTTTCATCCATCCTCTCAAAAATCCTAAGTATAGATATCGTTTCCAAAACATCCCTTATTACTAGTGTAGGTACGCAAAAATTGACAAACTCTTCATTCTTTATCATATTAAGAGACGTAACTTAGAATACCGCAAATGCCTCAAGACTCTTGGGTTTCCAAGAATCGTGATGTTCAAATATTAGTTTCACCAATCACCTTTAGCGACGCGGGAAGAAAGAAAGCGATAAATACACCGTAAGAAATCATTCTTAGCTGTATCTAACAATAAATGATACTGACAAATTACATCCCCAGAATCCCTTACTCACCGTTAATCCACCGTGAACACTGACGGGGGTCTACGAGAAAAATTAGCCTCGTTGTGATGCAAGAATTAATTTGGCGGCGTGTCGGACTTGGCCGGTTGTTTGCCGAGCGTATTTATCATGGTATCGGAGATTAGCTGCTCTTGATGGGATTTTTAGAGTATTAGAATGTTTTGAATCAAGATTGAAGGAAAAAAGAAATAAATAAATATATTCTTCTTCTTCTTCTCTCAGCCGAAAAACGTCCACTGCTGGACAAATAAATATATAGGTACGGACAAATCACGCAGATTGAGTTAGCCCCAAAGTTTGAGACTTGTGGTATGGGATACTAACTCAACGATACTATATTTTTAACAAATACAAATATAGATAAACATCCAAGACCCAGGCCAATCTGAAAAACATCATTTTCCATCTTTACCAGACCGGGGGTTTGAACCCGGGACCTCCGGTGTGACAGTCCGGCGCGCCGGAAAAAATACATAAGTACCTACAGATCCTTCATCCTTAAAGGGTTAGACAATATAAGATGAGCGATTCACCTAGTACAAGCATTTTTTGCTTGTAAGGCTGCTCCAGCAACTAGGTTAAATGTCGATTTTTTTTATGAGTTTGCTTAACTGCTATTTCTTGTTCACACGCTAGCTGATAATCATCAACCAGAGTGCAGGTTTCCGCACGATGTTTTCCTTCACCGGGAGCAAGTGGTGGTCGATGAAAACTAACATAGGTACATGAGTCTGATTGGTATACAAACTCATGTAGCACGGGCTGGATTCGAACCTAGGACCATTGCGGCCACAGGCCCTACCACTCGGCCACCACCGCTAAGTTTATATAAGTGAATATTTTTTGCCTCAATTTGATTTCAATATTCAAGTTAAAATAAATTTTCGCAAAACATAATTGTTTATTCCATGCGGCAAGGGGTTGAGGGGTAGACAAAGATGTCAAATTATTTATAGGCATCTGACACTTGACAAACAGTCAGCTAAATAACACAGTCTGGTGCAGGTTTCCTCACGATGTATTCCATCACCAGAAGCAAGTGGTGGTCTATGAAAACTACCTTAAATAAGTCAGTTGGTAAGAGAAATATTTCACATGAAATCTTTTGAAAGCCTGCCATAGTCCTCTATAGAAGTATGTATACATGTATTGGTGGCACATCGGAAGTCGTCAATGTAATCAACGGATTAACGACCGTCCTGTGTATGGATAGCAAAGAAAATAATCTAATACATACATGTATCTATCCTATCCTAACTAATATTATAAATACGAAAGTGAGTTTGTTTATTTATTTGTTTGTTCATTACCTCTTCCTTCACGCTTTATTTATTAAGCCAATCCTCCTGAAATTGAAATTTCGCATACTCGTAGTTAGAAGTACTGAGAAAGATATAGAGTACCTTTCATCCCGGGAAAAACCACTGTTCCCGAGGGAAATTCACGCACACGAAGCCGAGGGCAAAAGCTAGTAATTCATAATTTTCTTCTGTGTTAACTATATATTATGTATGTTAACTACAACACTGGTGTAATTTTTTTCAAGTCTCTATAAAGACATCAGACATCGTATTACATAGTAGTGCAACTATGTTAAAGAACTAACTGCATTAATCACATTTTTTCAACTGACATGATATTATTTATTCTAAAAATTATCGTGACTATATTTTTAGTTAATCTTTACTTAAACGTGTCATCCTCTATGTGTACAAAAAGTGTTAAATAAATAAATAAAATTATTTATAATTTTTTTTTTTTTTTTCACTTTTTGTACACATAGAGGATGACACGTTTGTTCGTTTTTATAGCGTAAGCAAGTAAGTCGTTTTGTAATATTTTTCAGTGATTCGTAACTTATCAGATCTAAGAAATGTGTACAATTTTTTTCTAAGCCACGTAAAAAAGCGCACTTTGACCAGATTGCGGACCTAATAACCTTAAAAAGGGAGATATTAGGAGCACCCATAACCGGAGAGCATGTACGAAGAGAGTGATGAGTGTAGAGGAAGCAAGAGAGATCTGTAAGGATCGTAGCAAATGGAAATCGCTAGTCTCTGCCTACCCCACGGGAAAAAGGCGTGATAGTATGTATGTTTGTGAAAAAATAACGCACATATTACGTAAGATCAGCCTGTTATGCTGACCGTACCCAATATCTCGTTCGGATACGCAGCGACCGAATTTATTCACGCTCACGGAACTTCACTATTGGGCTATTGGCGTCATCCGTAGGTTTATACAAAAACCTATCCAAGCGTGCTAAGCGTTGGGATTGGCACGCGTGAAATTTTCTATTTTTAAATATTATAAAAATAAATACTTTCCTTTCAACACTTGGTTGACTGGAAGAAATCCCTTTTTGGGATAAGTCCGCCATTGTACGCTTCTCTTTTTATTTTTATTATTTTATTTTATTTTATTCGGAAAACAAACAGTCTTATGTGTCTAATTTTACAACAAGTGAGAAACAGTTGACCATTTAATGTTCTCGAATAAGTGAATCTAAAAAGAAACTTGTCTGTCAGAAAGTTATAATAATAGTTAAATATCTGTATAACACTTTACAATACCTAGTACAGAAAAAAAAGTAAAGGTGAAAAGGAAAAATAATGTATGAATTGATTGATTGTTTTTTGTTTCATTATCTTTTGTTTTTTCTTGGTTGTATGAGCAATAAAGAGTTTACAAACTGATGTGCATTTCCCACGGGAACAGTGCTTTTACCTGAGATGAATGGTACCCTATGTCCTTCCCAGTACTTCTATGTGTGTGTATGCGAAATTTCAGGAAGATTGGTTCAGTAGATAAAGCGTGAAGATGTAACTATAGCGATTCGGACGGCTAAGTTGACAGAATATTTCCTTATACATTTCACGTCCGAGTCCAAGGGTGGCTATAGTAACAAACAAACAAATAAACAAACAAACAAACAAACTCACTACCGATGTAAGCGACCTGCATCAAGCGTCTGCCTCCGACTTTGAATCTTCAAAGTCGGAGGTAGACGCTTGATGTCAATCAGATATCTATCTTCAGACTATCTGATTGATGGATGACTTTCTTTGACACAGTTAAGTAGAACATTTCTTTAAAATATTATTAGCTATTGGCATGGGCCAGGGACTTTGTTCCCATGGGGGAATGTCGAGAAATTTCCTGTTAATGCTTGCACTCCCTAAAAAAACCTACAATACCTACATGCCAAGTTTCAGCTTCCTACGCCCAGTAGTTTTGGCTGTGCGTTTTCTGTCAATAACTTAGTCAGTGGTGGCCAAGTGGTAATGACACCCGCCTGAGGTCGGAGAGGACCCGGGTTCAAATTCTACCTGTGTCACATGAGTTCGTATCTGACTCATGTATGGTAGTTTTCTCATAGACCACCACCTGCTTCCGGTGAAGGAAAACATCGTGAGGAAACCTGCACATTGGCTGATTGCTTAGTTTACTAGTGTGTCACCAGCCACTAAATGGCGGTAGTTGTAAAAGTCATGTCAGATGCCTTTAGGCAACTAGAATAAAATCGGACACCAGTGTTAGTAATAACACACTCGATAAGAAGAAGACTTAGTCAGTAGATAACGGAAAAAATATATATATATTGATTGATGATGATAGAACTTTAATAAAAAGTCTAAGTTCTTAGGACATAGCTAACACTCGTCTGGTGTTTGCACTGGAGTCTCAAACAACGATAATCGTCAGTATCGGAAATCGAATCATTCGATTAAATCGCCTGTCAAAATTAGGGTCGCACATTGTACTAGCAGTACAATTACTAATCCGCTTGGTTACCCACAAAATTGGCCAGAATAAATACCTCAAATAAAGGATACATCACACATTTTCTGAATCCATTTTAATTAAGATCTCAAAGGTCTCCGAGTTACAATTAAAATTCTCTGTGAATCCTGACGAGGCAACAGACCTCTAAGTATACAGACTGAACATATACTACTTATATTATTTTAAATTCATAAAGTAGATATGAATTATTTATGTATCCATACTTCCATACTATACTATCCATACTAATATTATAAATAATATTATAAATGCGAAAGTTTGGATGTGAGTTTGTGAGTTTGTGAATTTGTGAGTTTGTGAGGATGTTTGTTACTCAATCACGCAAAATCTACTGGACGGATTTCGATGAAATTTGGTACAGAGGTAGATAATGAGCTGGAATAGCACATAGGCTACTTTTTATCCCGGGAAAAAGCACTGTTCCCGTGGGAAATTCACGCGGGCGAAGCCGCGGGCAAAAGCTAGTATAGAATAAATGTATAGTATGTACCTAATCTAAGTCAGTAACATGTTCGTTTAGTCATACCTATATCTTAGTTAAGCTCGTCGCAATAATGTAATATTACTTACTTAATGTTTCTCAGTAAGTGAATATCCTAAGTATTATTTTTGAGAAATAAATGTCTTTGAACATAAATCTAAAGTCACAGTATAAAATATAGAATGTTAAAGAACGATATTTTTATTTAAAGTCGTCGACTGACTGGACAGATCAGAACAGACTGAAGTCGACGTATAGTAGAAAAATTAAACAACTTAAGTTTAATTTTCTCTACCAGACATTATTGGATAATGATGAGAGAAAGCAGAGAAAAGTGGATTAAAATTGAGGTAGGTATTCCGGATATATTTTCAAGCGCACCAAATGAAGCGCACCTTTCTTTTGTTACCAATTTTCGTTAGCGCTCCTGAAACGTGCGCTTCGAGGAATAGTTTTCGTGCGCTTGATTCAGTGCGCAAGAAAATAAATGCGCTTCGAAACTCAAAAAAATGTGCACTATCGCCGAAATAACTCTGTATCAAATCTTGCTATCTGAATTCGTTTTCAAATGCGATAGTGTAGCATTTTACATTCTTATGTTTAACACTACGCCCCGGCTTTGCTCTGAAGTTACATACATAAATTGTAGCCTATTTTACGCAAGTACAATGTAGCTTTCTATTGGTTAAAGAATAGGGAACCGTACAAAATTACATATTTTTAACAATTCATAACATACCTTATGTTATGAATTGTTAAAAATATGTAATTTTTTGATAGAATACATACAATTAAATACATTTTGCGACTTTTCAGCACGAGTTTATTCTTCTCAGCTAATTTATTAGAAAGAACTTTTTGGGAAAGTCCATTTTCTACGCGTGACGTCATATAAATGTACGTTTAGTTAGGGGCATTTTGGTATCGTCCAAACATCGCTTAAAAATGTGAATTGTTTTTTGCTATTTGGGAAATACTTTGGTTATTGATGTGATTCTTTTACGGATGATTCTAAGAAAAGTTGTCCGGTCTACGATATTAAAACAGTCAAAGGGCGGTAAAAAGTCCAGTCTTTATCCTCAAACGTCATTGTCGGTACGATCCATAGTAAGTGAATTTCATTAGCGCATCCCGTGTGATTCCGGAAAAGGATTGCTCCTTCAGCCCCTTCTCCTTTTGGTAATCTTTTCGCCCTGTACTAATGTTTCATCGCTGCTAAATTGAATTTAACTGAAAGGTCTGTAATTCTGTACGTTCTATGTCTTTGTTGGTTATTAAGGTGGGAATTTTCAGTGAAATGTAAAATTTGTATTAATTTATAATACTATTGAATTCTGATATTTCATACAACAATTCAAAACAAAGTAGTTCTTTTTTATAAGACACGTATGTTGTAAAGTGACGTCTTTGGAGAAAATGCAGCAGTGGAGTTTGTTGCCTGCCGCCGCCTCTTGCACTTTGGAGGCGGTAGTGTAATTTTCTGACGTCAACTATTTAGAATACTTATGATGATTTAAAAGTGCTATTTTAAGCATAATATGTAAATAAAATAATAAAGACACTTTTTTATGTTTTCCCGCGCAGATTTAAAAGTCTATCAAGGGAATGGGTTAAAAACTGGGGATTCTAGTCATAGGCAACCAGTCACTATATCTAATTTTTTCATCTAATTTCATCATAATCCTGAAACTTCCAAACTTACTTTTTTATATTCATATGAATTCACGACTTTGACTCACGTAAAAATAGAAAAACGTCGGTCAAAAATTTATAAAACACTAGCTTTTGCCCGCGGCTTCGCCCGCGTGAATTTCCCACGGGAACAGTGCTTTTTCCCGGGATAAAAAGTAGCCTATGTGCTATTCCAGGTCATTATCTATCTCTGTACCAAATTTCATCGAAATCCGTCCAGTAGATTTTGCGTGATTGAGTAACAAACATCCTCACAAACTCACAAACTCACAAATTCACAAATTCACAAACTCACAAACTCACATCCAAACTTTCGCATTTATAATATTAGTATTTATAAAATATAATACAAAGAAAAAGAGTTATGCTTCAACGTTCGCACACAACGATCTGTAGTTTTTTTATTCCCTGTTTTCCCATAACACGTGTTAGCCCCAGTTACAGCGCCATAACGCGCCATAATTGAAAAAAAACGGCCTTATTTTTCACATTCTCTATGCTATGATCTCGGGAAGAGAATGGGTTGTGAACTGATCTGTAATGTTCTATCACATGGTTTTTGTCTTTTAATTTTTCTGTACTTCACGAAGGTATTTTCAATATATATACATATAAGGTTGCTATATAATTGTTAAATTCATAAATCCATAAGTATGATGCAGCACTTAGATGTCTACGCGTTTTGGAACATCCTTTTGGGTGGTATACGTACCACTTGTATCGTTTTTTTAATCGCTACGTACTGATTTATTAGTCAATTCGTCATTGGCCTTACTTAAAATGTAATTTTTAGTATATAAATTAACTCTGTAACGCTGTGAATTCAGAAATAAAGAAATCTAAAATCTTAAAATCTCTCCCTTATAGTATAATAAATATATCAACGCCGAAAAATACCTGATGTTTAATTAATATATTTGTTTTATCAATTTTTGTACACAACAAATACATAAATAAATTAATTAATTTAATATATACGGACAAATCACACAGATTGAGTTAGCCCCAAAGTAAGTTCGGGACTTGTGTTATGGAATACTAACTCAACGATACTATATTTTATGACAAATACATATATAGATAAACATCCAAGACCCAGGCCAATCTGAAAAAGATCATTTTCCATCTTGACCTGACCGGGGATCGAACCCGGGACCTCCAGTGTGGCAGTCTGGCGTGATAACCGTTAGGCCACGGAGGTCGTCATAGATAGGAAACTTAAACTATAGTAAAATCAAGTACAAAGGTCTACCTTTTAATGTCATCAGATCGTCTGATCTACTTGTTTTTTGACAGTCTAAAAATATATATAAATCACAGTTAATGGATTAAAATAATAAGGACCGCAGTCCCACTCCAAAACACAAACCATACTATTTAGTTTGCCCTTTTGAAATCGTAAAATTCGCGATTTGCAACTTTTACGGTCAGTCAGTGCGATCAAAAGATAGTATTTTTTTTTGTTTTTTGACGAAGTTTTTTTTTCTATTTATTGGTGTCAACGAACAGTATTACATTATGTATAAATCAGCAAGTAAAATAGTACAATTAAATATAAAACCAACACCGTTAACCACAGTTTACACCGTTAACCACAGTTTATGTAAGTTTGATTATTTTACATCAGAAAGAGATCGTAGACCCGACTTCGCAATATAAATTTAAAATCTATACATTTTTACTATACTGAGAAAAATATTCTTGGCAGACAGACGGACAACAAAGTGATCTTATAAGGGTTCCGTTTTTGCCTTTTGAGGCGCGGAACCCTAAAAATGGTGTATAAAAATGGTGTAACTCAATTGGAACGACATTTTTTTCGGTCTTATCTCAGACGCAAACAATATTCTCAATCTTTTTCCAGTTTGTCAAGCCTGTTCAAGTAGCTGTTACTTATCTCCCACAATTAGATTCAGTTCGAGGAAACCTTGAAACGTTACTTTGTTCATATTTCTCCGTCACGTTTACAATTTTCTGAGGATAACCTGAAAGTGGGTTCCTTTTGGCTCCAATCTCATAATATGTATATATATATATATTTTTTACCTTCTTATTACTTTTGTTTGTTATTTAACTATTCAAAACCACCGAGGTTAAATAAAATAACACTGGCGTTAAGTTTTTTCAAGTTTTTTTAAAATTCATAATAACGTAATATTTTACACATTTCAACGACGCATTTTAACTGCTCCTTTCCTCAAAACAGTTAAAACTATACAATAAATAAATAAAAACCAAAAATCAATGCCATTCGGTAGGTTATTAGAAGTTCGAAAGAACGAATCAGTTACGGAAAGATTGCCATCCAGATACACAGGTAAGACTGTGAAATATTGAATCCTTCTATTCTTAGTTACATTGGAAGCATACTTGATTAAGATCCTTGCATTTCTGCAAGTATCAGTAGTAGTATAATAACTTATTGTAAATTAAGTATTAGATTACAGAATTGTACACCGCAATTGTAGCCGAGACAGGGACAGTGATCAGTAGGTAAACCACCAGCTGATCAAATGACATTGATAGGCTAACGGGAAAGCGATGGATGAGACTGGCACAGGTAAGAAGTGGCGCGAAAAAGGGGAGGCCTATTAGCAGTCGGTTGATATGATAATGATGACACCACATTTAAAGCAAAATAAAGAATTTGTATTCCGGAGATACCATTGGAATCTCTCTCTCTCTCTTCAGCCCTTTTCAACCCTATGGGTGTAGGCCTCCGTCATCTTATACCACTTCTCCTGGTCTTGGGCAATCTATATCCATTTCACGCCTGCTGTTCTTTTAACATCATCCGCCCAGTGCATTTGCGGTCTTCCTTGTGGGCGTATTTCGTCCCACGGTCTCCACTCCACCAGAGCTTTGCACCATGAACCTTCTTTCCTGGCGACATGGCCAGCCCATTGCCACTTAAGCTTCGCAATACGTTTGATGACATCTGTGACTTCTGAGCCATTCATTTGTCTTGCGGTCTTTAAGCGTGACACCTACCAGTTTTCTCTCAATTGCCCTTTAAGCGACTCTGAGTTTGTGTAGGATCTCCTTTGTAAAACCCAGGTTTCGGCACCATAAGTGAGAACCGGCAGAATGCATTGATCATGTATGCGAGCTTTTAGTTCGGGTGTCAAGTTCATCTTGAATATATAGTCAATTCTGGAATAGGCTGCCCAAGCTAATCTTATTCGCCAATTGATTTCATTGGTCTGGTTTTCTTTCCCCATCACCATTTCTTGACCAAGATATAGTGATACTAAATAAAACTCAGTAAAAATAAATGAAAACCAGGAGACGTGACAAAAGGAACACGCCAAGTAAAACGTATTATACACCAGCATCACTTGAATCTCTTACATAAAAAGGTAAAAACGTATCTAAGCAGTTCTTCGAGGGTCGTTTATGGGCAGTTCCATGGAGTTATGGCAGATCCTGATATAACAGACGACCACTCCAAAGATTGGCTCTGCAGGCCAATCAATTCTTCTCTAAGTGTTATTCGGTAAAGGTTAAATTGAACGACTTTTCGAGAGATTAGATAGGGGAAAATATGATCTGATTTCGAGGTTATTGAAGTTGCTTTCTAAATCTACTGAATGGATTTTGACGAAATTTTGTATTCAAATAGAATTAAAGGCGCTCGATCTGCGATAGTCGTTAAGCAACTTTTGTAATGGGGGTGACCAAAAATGTAATCTCGAGCAGGCTATACCCAATCAGGATTTTCCGAAAACGTACTGTCTTCAAACGTCAAGTGTGAACCATAGGTTAAAAGTACCGAAGCAGAAAAAATATGCCGTAAAGAGAAAAATACTGAACTAGAATTATACCGAATCAAATTACAAATGAAATAAAAAAAATACATAATCCTGTTTTTTTTCCTTTATCGTCGAAAATCACCGTAATTTAAGCGATAACAGTAGATTTTTTTAAAAATAATTAAATAAAGAATACAATTATTTAAAACGATACTGGCTTATTTTTTAAAATAGATTTAGTGTTTTATCATAATTAAAAGAAAACCTTTAAAATAATTACCCTAAGAGCCTAACGAAAACTCGTTAGCAAAAACACAACTAATAGAAAATTCGAAAAGTAACCTTGCTTTAAGGCACGTACGTACCGCCCCTCACCCCCTCTGATTAACCTTGGGTAGCGCCTTAAGCCGTTGGTCCCGGCAGCATTCGCAGTCGGAAAAACCCACCAATCTGCATTGGGCCGCGTGGTGGGTCATGGCCCATCCTCCTTTTCCATCCATAAGGAAGGCATCAGTGGGGACATTAAAATGGCTAATGATAATGAAGATGACAGGACCTGGAAAAGCACATAGGATACTTTTCACCCGAAATTTCCAAGGTAACGAAGCTCTGGGGTACATCTAACATGTTAGATAAGGTATCTAACATTTTAGATGTGCAGCTTGAAAAATACCCATAGGTATAAAAATTAAAAATTAAGAGTTTTTTTATTTCATTGCTAGCTTTCGCCCGCGCTTATGTTGATCCCTCGGGAACCGTACTTTTTTCAGGAATAAATGAGAGCCGATGTCCTTCTCTGGACTCCTGGCTATGTGTATGCAAAATTTTATGACGATCGGTTTAGTAGATAAAGCGTGAAGAGGTAACAAACAAAGAAACAAATAAACAAAGTAATTTTCGCATTTATAATATTAGTTGTGATTTGGATTATTAGTATTAGTAGGAATTCAGATATTATCTTAATACTCATATAAGTAATAAAATAGAAAGAAAAAGAAAGAAATTGCACTATTCGGCACAAACAGAAGAAAAAACACATACAATTCTTATACTAATCTTAGTAGGTACCTATAACATTAAGGTTACAATTAGGACACTGCCGAAAAGGTTACAGCTCAGCTTTCTGTTGCAGCATAAGCCACAACGCTGGTTTTCAGCTGTAACCAACAATGTAAAAAATAAAAATCTATACATATAATAAAACAGTAAAAATATTTTGTCTGTACATTTAGTATTTTTGACTAAAATGGAGAGAGACTCTTAAAAAGAACAAGTGTTTAAACTACTCTTATAACTAGTTAGTAGTAGACGAGGGCTAACCCTATGTAGGTAATAATAACTCACTTTCGCATTTATAATATTAGTTAGGATTGTTCTTTCAATTAGAATTTTAGCATGACTTTTAAGTGAGAAAGTGCGAACATTTTCTGTTATTTTTGTTTTAAAAACATTGCAAGAGATCTAGTTATCGCCGCATTACGTCGTAATCCGGTATCAGACAAACATACGAGGATCCACATATCGTATTACGAGTGTCCGTTGTGTCTAGGTAGAGTAACAATAAAATGGAGACCAAGGCTCGAATATAAAATGATTATTCCAAAAATTACCAAACATTATGAGTAAGTAATACTACAAAACAATGTCTAAAGTTAAACACTTGCTAAACACATTACCCGTTCAGAAGGAAAAGACACTGACAACTAGAAAATGTCGTCAAATCACGTGTATTTTAATTGTACAGGTAATGTTTTGAGCAAGTATTTAACTTTATACATCATTTTGTAGTAAGACTGTTATGTATTTTAAATTATAAAACGGATATTAGTACATCAAATACCTATACTATACCTACTACTTACAAAATAAGAATTACAATCGTGTACCTATTCAATTCAGGGCAAGTGAATTAACCTAGGTGAATTAAGTGAACTCCAGGATTTTTTTTTTAATTTGGTCTCTCTTTAAACTTACTGCGCAACAGTCCATGTATCGATGAGTCGCCGAGCCGGTCATAGCACACAGTAATAAGAGTGGAATCCTGTGGGATTCAGAAAACTAACGGTCATATTGAGAACGTTAGTAATATGGGTGATTCTCGTGCACTGAACTGATATAAACTCATATGTACTTTACTAGGATTTTCAAAATTATATCAAAAATTCTTTCTTTCTTATCGAGTGTGTTATTACTAACACTGGTGTCAGATTTTTTTCAAGTCGTCTAAAGGCATCTGACATGACTTTTACGACCACCGCCATCTAGTGGCAGTAGCCGTATACACACTAGTAAACTAAACAGTCAGCCGACGTGCAGGTTTCCTCACGATGTTTTCCTTCACCGGAAGCAGTATGTGGTCTCTGAGAAAACTACTATACATGAGTCAGATTGGTCTGTAAACTCATGCGACACAGGTAGGATTTGAAGCCGGGTCCTATCCGACCTCAGACGGGTTGCATTACCACTTGGCCACCACGCTTAAAAAATTAGAACAACTATAAGCACATTTTTGGATGTATTGTAAAATGTACAGAACAGCTGTTTTTTTTTTGAGATTTCATAGTCTTTATTTTATTTAATTTTTTATTTTATTTATTTAGGCACATCAACAATATAAACACAAACATTCACATTAATCATATTAAAAACTTAATCTAGTGTTTACATTAATAACAGACATGCACAACATTGTCGATCCCATACAATAAGATGTTCATTTTCATGAGTACTTTTACCTCTAGAGAAGTTTCTGGTGTTTTCGAATCACATCAAGGTTTGTATACTGAAATGTAAATAAAACCTTTTCTAAACATTTTCAAACAAGTGAAACTATACAAGATAGGAAGAAGAAATTAAAACTACTTACAACCACAACCTAGCATCTTTGTTTAGTACACAAATCACTTAGTTTCAACCAACTTAGAGCCATACAAGATGGAAACTAAGAGATAAGTACTGCGCAGTGTTCCGTACAAGAAGTTTAAAAGGTTTACACTGCGATTCCATTGCTTCTTACATGAGAAGTATTCAGAAATATACCTGATGCGGAGCTTCTTGGCACAGACATCTTTAATAGCCCAAAAGGAGACTCTAACACCTAGTTTTAAGATTTAAATTTGTTAATATATCCTCACAAACTCACAAATTCTCATCCATACTTTTGTATTTATAATTTTAGATTGATTAATAACCTACCTATAATAAATTGGAGGATCAACTTAATCACCACTTAACAATAATCACCAGTATATTACAATCGAAACTCTTAAATGGTTTAGTCAAAACTGCCATAATATAGCTTGCAACGCAGCGACGCGTTGTTATAATGTATTCTTCATCGATCTATTTCGCGTGGGCTGGCACATACCTATTTCATCTGTCACTTTAAATTATATTTATTTAAATTCTTATAGCCGCCTAAGCAGACGTGTTCTCAGCGCAGTGTGGGACACCCCCTGGCGAGATGGCGCGATGACCTGCGCAAGATTGCAGGGAATAACTGGATGCGTAAAACGCAAAACCGGCGCACATGGCGCACTTTGGGATAGGCCTTTGTGTTGTTGTGGACTGCTACAGGCTGATGATGATTATAAAATTATTTTCTGCTTTTGGATGTCACTCTTAGAACGATTATAAGACCCTTACGTGGCAAGTAAAATTGGTTTTGGAAAGTGATTTTAAATTGTATAGTTTGTAAGTAATATTTGCTAATTGTTCTGTATTTTTTAGGTCTTATATACAATATATTTTTTTCAACCGACCCTGAAGATTTACTAAGCTACATCATAAACTAAAAGAATTAAAACAACTTTTTGAAAAATTCAGTTTTTGACAGAGTCATTTATGAAGATATAATAATCCTTCAACAACCAAGAGGAAATGAGGAATGGCGTCCATTGTTTAAGAACTAAATTATCATAAAACAAATATTCAACCCAGTAACCTGCAACTTGAAATGAAATTGAGAATGAGGTTTTATGCAACAATGAAACAGTACCTTAAAAGGTTTACTCTCGCGAGCTAGCCAGGTATTAAACCGAAGCCTCCTTGTAAACAGCTTATGGGATGAAATGAAGTTTCCCGGATTTTTCAATGAGATAGCCTTTGTTTCAAAGACTGCTTGTTAGCTAAATATAGTTGCGTGGGAGTGAAATTATTTTTTTCTTTATAAAATAACCAACATTTTTGATACAGATTTTCTCGGCTTGCGCCATGGAGACTGAGAAAACCTTAAAGTAATATGTCTGTACATTGGTTCCTTTTAGGATTGTTGTCTGTCTGTCTGTTAAAGATTACTGAACTGTATATTGCTGAGAGTCTAACTTAAAATCTACCGCCGGTTTAATCTTGATACGATACGACGCGATTCCGCGGAGAAGAATTCGTGGACAATAGTAAGTCTCTCATCAATATATATTAAATTCTTACGTTTAACTGACACACAACGCACAGCCAAAACTACTGGGCGTAGGAAGCTGATATTTGGCATGTAGGTTCCTTAAGGAGTGTAGGCGAGCACTAAGAGAGGATTTCCCGAAATTCCCGCGGGAACTAAGTCCCGTGCCCATGCTACTTATAGATAATTTTAAATAGATACTAGCTTTTGCCTACAGCTTCGCCCGCGTGTATTTCCCAGGGAATAGTGCTTTATCTCAGTACTTCTAACTATATGTATGCGAGATTTCAGGAAAATTGGTTCAGAAGATGAAGCGTGACGAAGAGACAAACCCACTTTCGCATTTTTAATATTTGTTAGATATTAGATCCAGAATTTAAAGCTTGTAATAAAAGAAACTGCCTTGTTTCCATTAATGTGTACGAACCGTGACTTTTGAATGGGGTTTTTTTTAATTCTTTTGTACATCGGTGTCTCACTGTCTCACTGAATAATTTAGAGCATTTTGCAGCGGCGCGAATCCTAGAGTTTTGCGCCGGAAAAATAACTGTATTACATTGTATTACACTTTTTGCGACCGAGTCGGCGACTTATTCATGTGTATTTATTGCTGTTTAGAATTTTGTAGATTTTGCTTATGATTTTCTTGTCGTTTCTTTGAAAATATTCGGAATTTTTATTGGATTACTCAAACTTGTTTTTGCCGTTGTATTGTGTGAATTTTGATGTCACCATTCACTCCATTTGGATTTCCAAAATTCCATTATTAGCTGCTTACGCTTATATAAAGAACCTCGCTATTTATTTATTTTGACGTCACAAGTACTCGTGATAAAGATTTCTTACTCTTTCTAAGCCTCAAATTAATGGATATAAAGAGGATGTGCCATGACTTGACCCACCACGCGGGCCCAAACATATTGCGGTGAAGGAGTTCGAAATTATACATTTTTGGTCACCCATCCCTTAACCGACCATTACAAAAGTTGCTTAACCGCCACTATCGCAGGCCGAGCACGCTATCCACTGTGCAACCGAGCTCCTCTTATAATAGAAGAAATAGTTATTTCCAAACACTGCATAATTAGAAGTACAGCACACAGGTGTTAAACGCGCACATCAGGTACCATACTTATTGTCAACGTTTCGGAACTGTTACAATGCCATGGTCATGCATGACCAACTGACCCAGCGAGTTACTCAGTCACTCAGTTGACAACAAGATTGTTACGAGCGCGTTCAAAACCATGTTATTTACTTCTAACTGCAGAATTTATCCCAAAGGAGCGCTGCATCCAGTATCTGAATATGTGCAAATCATTACATTCAGGCTGATGACATTATCTAGTCGATAAATTCGGAACCCACCGAGCCTGGGTATATATTTGGCGTGAGATAACCGAGGCTCGTCGGACGTCAATGGATGTCAATATCCATTAGCACGGCGAGACCGAAATTTCTAACAATCATAGCGCATTCACCTTTGGGACTGCCATTTTGAAGTAAACAATTCTGACATTTCATATAACAAATTCAATGTATTCGTCCATATCTTCGAGCTGGTGACGTCTTTGGAGAATGCAGCAGTGCAGTTTGTTGCGCCGCCTCTTCTCCATTTGCGCTTTGAAGTTACCTTAGTTTTAAGTAATTTTCTGACGTCAACTAAGTAGGTATATGACGATTTATAAGGGCTTAAAGCCTATGTTTAAAAAGTAATTTTCATTTTCATTCATTCATTCATTGGTTTATACATAACATGTCAAAGCTACAAACTACTAGTATGTCGGAACGACCACTGCTGAGAAGAAATGCCGAAATACATTAAACAGTCTTGGTCGCCCTATATGCCAGAGGGGCTTTTTATATTCTCATATAAGTGCATATATTTTTTCTAACATTAACTACCTACTTTTATATTCATGGTGCAATAAAGAGTTACTAAATTACTTACTTTTATAGATTATGTACATGTGTAGGTACATATGTGTATACAAATAAAATAAAATGTAAAAGTTAAAACTTTAATATATATCTGTAAAAACCATTATCATTAATAGATTTTGCGAGATGCGCGTGCAAATGGGTGTATACTTTTACGTACAAAAAATTTGAAATTTTTTCTAGTCCAACCAAAACTTTTTAATAAAATTAAACGAGACGGAAATTTTTATAAGTCTTGTTTTTGTTAATTTTGATCAATTTTAAAAGGTTTTTATTAATCAATTTGACAGAGTATTTTAAATGGAAAAGCTTTCAGACTTTTTGCAATATAAACTTTTTAAATGAATTTGGGCCTTAGATATAGGTAACAAAATAATTACTAAAATATTTCCTCTTTGTCTTTAGCATCTAAGTTACAATTTTTTTTTAAATATCAGATGAAGTGAAATCTTTATCAAAAAAGTGCTTTCGTCGATTCGAGCCGACATTAACGCGTTATAAAGCCGAGCGTTTAAGAATTTATTTTTATTTTAACTCGTGAGATAATTCCTAGGCACAGCCACAGAATTAATTGGCACAGCCTAACATTAAAAAAACTCTCCGGTATCATCAAGATAACAATCCCACACAAAAATACAACATTGAAATTAGAACCCTTTTTTCACCGAAAAAAAAATAACAAATCTTTTTTTCTGTAAAACAAAATTGCAGATTTAACTCTGGCCGCTCACCTACACCTTCATAATTTAAAAAAGCCATATCCTACCAAAGAGGGTAAATAATGAATGTCGTACAAAAAGAGGGATAGAAAGGGACAGTCAAATAAATGGGCTGAACAGCCAGTCATTAACTTCAGTTAGCAGGATTCACAGTAGCACGGTTTCAGAGTGTTTGCGACAGAATTAATTTTCTGAGCTGTTGCATGCTCTAAGATTGGTTGTTATTCTGAGGTATAGTACGTTTTAGAGTTATGTTGAAAATATTTTATCAACGTTTGACGTTAAAGTCTTGATTGAAATCTAAGGGTTTATAAAATGTCACGTTCTTAAATCTCTATATACTACTAGTTTTCGCCCGCAACTTCCTCCGTGTGTAAATTACTAATACTATAGTTAACAGGTTCACTGTCCCCAGACCATATGTGGCCTGTAGACGGAAATCACTACCAGTCCACGGACCGCATGTGGTCTGTTCGTCCATACAATTTTAAAGCTTTTTATCGCAGTGGACGTTGAGAGAAAGGCGTTTATTTCACGTGAACTTGACAGGACATATCACATAGAATACAAAAAGTGCTGGGACATAGAGAACAGACGTACCATTTTATCGATATAGCGATTTGAAAAAAAAATGTAATTTAAAAAAAAGACAAACGATTACTTTATTACATTTTATTGCATTTTTTAAGGTAACTAAATAAAACATAAGTAGAATACAACATACAATATACTGAAAAAGAAAATATTTATTGAAAAAAGGAAAAACATTTCAAAAAAAGGACATATTAACGTGAGCTTTTAGAAAACACTGATGATAATATGGTTTGGTACCAAATGTTGCATATTTGTGAAACTCTTTTCGCTTTATTTGTGGCAGCTGCAGATGTTTCACCTTTTTGGTATCTGCTACACTATCATCATCGACATAATCAGGTACAGCACTACGCACTTCGGTTTTATTTTCTCCTTCGTCCGACGAATTTGACGAATTATTTTGTTCATATTCACTCTCTTCTAATATTCTTCTCAACTCTTCATCCGTCAACCGCTGTTTCTTACTCATTTTCCCGCAAAAATACAAAATTCAAAAGTAACAAAAACAAAAAACAACGAACACCTGTAATTTCTTTCGACTTTTGAACAAACGTCATATTATACGTCACTTCTCACTCAGGTACACTATTTTCACGTATGTCATCGCAAATAATTAACAAAGATAAATTGTCAATGTCCTTTTTACTTGACACTGACAACAATATGCACAGATAGTGTATCAAAAATATTTTTTTTTAAACATACCACATATGGTCTGTGGACTCACGGGACGATTTTGGTCAATTTCGTTCTGGTGAGTCCACAGGCCGTATGTGGTATGTTATAAAAAATATATATTTCAATTATGTATACATAAAATTAATAACATATATGTCTTATCTACATCCCTGAGATACTAATTTTCACAAAAACTTAACTGGACTTGTGAGCCATTTCCACTTTGAAACTTGGACAGTGAACCTGTTAATATCTCAGGTTCTAAGCGGCGGCATATCAAGATGAAACCTAAGCCAGATTTTAAGTTAGATCTTCAGCAAAAAAAAAAACAGGGAAAATCGCATCACATTTGGTATAATAATTTTTGCGTGATGCGCGTGCAAACATACAGACTAAAAGACAGACAGACAAAAATTTAAAAAAAAATTCTCTGTTTTGGCAATTATTGGCCCCTCATAATTGATTTTTTTTAAATATCATTTATGTACAGACATAGATCAGCTATAGTTTTACTATACAAAAAAATTATGTATGGATGATGGTGATTGATCGATTAATTGATGACTACCATAAATCATAAAATGTAAAAGTCGTAATATCACTTTGATATAAAATGCAACTTTCCCTAAGTCGGTCACGGAATAGATGACCAGAATTTTTTTATCATGCTTCGGAAAGTACGTTAAGCCGATAGTCCCGGCTGTATTCTCTCTCTTTAGTCGTATTTCCTCATGACTGAGGGTCGTGGTCATTATATGGAATGAAACACACACAACGACTCTCTTGGCAATGTTAATGGAGTGGTTTGCCATTGCCTTCTCCATTTCACACACTAGCTGATAATCATCAACCAGAGTGCAGGTTTCCTCACGATGTTTTCCTTCACCGGAAGCAAGTGGTGGTCGATGAAAACTAACATAGGTACATGAGTCAGATTGGTATACAAACTCATGTAGCACAGGCAGGATTCGAACCTTGGAACTTTGCAGCCACAGGCGAGTGCCTTAACCACTCGGCCACCACCGCTTCACTCCTGTATTCACAGTCCTTAAAACCCACCAATCCGCATTGGGCCGCGTGGTGGGTCATGGCCCATCTTTATCCATCCATAAGGAAAGCCAGTGCCCCAGCAGTGGGGATATTACAATAGCTGATGATGATAATAATGATGAACCAGGAAAACTAAAAGTCATAATTTTCTTTTCTCGTATAAAAGTCTGTCGATTCATTCATACGTGTATTCATTCTTGATATCCTTCAAAACGTCTTCAATATTATCGAAAATTCGAGATCTTTCGAGTCACGCCTCCCGGTCCCTCATGGGACGTTAAAAAATATATAAAATTGTGATGAATTATGGATTCACTCGGCCAGCGCTCATCCGAAAGGTATCTAGGTGCGATCCGAATACTAATGTCTTAGATGGTCTATGTTATAAAGTATAGATGGCGTTACGGTCAGTGTTAAAATGAGGATTCCATATCCCACATATTGATGTAAAGTTTGAATATTATGTGTATGTATGATACATGTTATTTGTTACTTAAACGAAAAAAATCTGCTGGGCGGATATTGATGAAATTTGGAGTATAAAATCGATAAATAATACTTTAAAGGGGGTGTTTAAGAGGGGTGTTACTTTTATCTTTAAATTCCCAGGGGAGCGGAGGCCCATGGTGAGCCTACGAGTACTATAATATAACATTATAAATGCGAAAGTTTGGATGTGAGTTTGTGAATTTGTGAGTATGTTTGTTACTCAATCACGCAAAATCTACGGGACGGATTTCGATGAAATTTGGTATACGGGTAGAAAAATACCGGGAATAGCACATAGGGTACTTTTTATCCCAAAATTCCCACGGGAGCGGAACCCCGGGGCGCGGATAGTAAATTATTATATTAACATTCTTGTCACGTATTGTACCTATATTATATTACGAACCAATGATTTTGCGCACATCCCGACACGATCACGCCAATTTGGCTTCCAATTCAATTAATTTCGTACAGATAATATTTAAATTACGGCCGTCATTTTACGGCAAACATTATAGACTAATAGATTGCGTACTATTACTGTTTATTATTGGGCTAAAATTGACTTGCATGTTATCAGGTATCTTTGTTATCAAAATCAAAAGAGTTTTTTTGTTGTTAAAGATGGGTTTGCTCTTGACCACAATCTTGCCCGAGGACAGAGATGAGGTCTACGATGTAGCGAGCTTACCCAGAAGCAGCCTATTCACTCTGGTTTTGAAGAGAGTCAGGTTGTACGTGCTCGGGAACACAGACGCAGGCAGGCAGGGAGTTCCAATGCTTCGCTGTGCGCATTAGGAATGATGATGAAAAGCGCTTGCTTACTTACTTATGGTATACTTACTGTCTCGTAGTTGATAATAAACTGAATATAGGGGAGATGGTACAATGATTGGCACTTTAAGCAAACTTCCTGTTTTAAATGTTTGTAGAAAATAATTCAATAATAATATTGACGTAAATAAATTTATTTGCGGTTCTCAAACCCTTAAACAACATTCTGAGCTTAATGTAGATTATTCAAATGTAAAAATAAAGCGAGAATTTAATTAAAACATAGAAAATACATAAAAGTACTATTATTGGCCCCTTCAAGCACAACTCTTGGCACCCGTAAAAGTATAATGATTGGCAGTGTCAATCTTTGTAATAGTGGAGTGCCAATGAGTATTACCGGACCGTACCTTAAATCAGTCACCAGTACACTAATTGGCCCCTATCCTAGTACAAAAATTGGCAGTGCCAAGGACTTCAAAAGTACAATGATTAGCACTGCCAACTTTTGCATAGCATTAGGTTATTACAATAGTAATGTAAAAAAACAAATGTGTTCTATATTCTCATTTGATTTAAAGGCTAAAATAGCATAGTTTTCTGTAATGTGTTAAATTAATGATTGGCACCAATGCCAATGAACTAGACCTTCATACATGCGTTAGGTATAGTGATAGGTCCTTTGAAAAAAATATATCCATGAGGTTTTATGTCTGTTTCTAGTAATTAACTTAAAGGAACCGATCTGTCTCACAATAAAACACAATAATATTAACACTTATCATCATAAAACAAGAAGTTTTAAGTGAAAAAACTTACCTGGTCTTAGTCAATTTTCATAAAAATATCAACAAATTAAGATGCGCGCCGAAATCTTGACAAAAAAGATTTTTTTTGGTGTTGCCCTTTTTGAAATAAAAATAACTTTCTATTAGTGTTTCTAGTATATTAAATTTGGCATCAAATTAAATATTTTTTTGCTGTGTAAATTGCTTGGAATTCTTAATATTTGCATAATTAGGTCTGAGTGCCAATCACTGGAGGGGGCCAACGATAGTACCATCTCCCTACTTTAAAACAGGAGCACAGTACAATGCGTGGTGTAGTTCGAATGTCGAATGAATAGAAAATGTTACAATATTTGTAGGTAGATTTGTAGGTAGTGGCATTATTGAAATTTTTTAACTTGTTGCTCTTCTAAATAGTCAGGCGTTGGCCTGAACACTTACTATTATAGATATATATGGGGATCGAACTATATAGTTCTCCCCATCGATTTCGATGACGGCGACCCTCGACAATAATATTATTATACCAAATTTCATGGGTAGAAAAATATCGGGATACAGGGTACTTTTTATCCTGAAATTCCAGTAGAAACACTCCACTCCCACGAGAGCGAAAAACTACTATACTATACTATTATATATACTACTATATACTAACTTATACACAACAATGACATACGGAACAGAGACGTGGTCGCTTAATATGGGCCTCGTAAGAAGGCTCAAGGTCACCCAAAGGGCGATGGAGCGCGCTATGCTCGGAGTTTCCCTGCGTGATCGAATCAGAAATGAGGAGATCCGTAGGAGAACTAAAGTAACCGACATAGCCCGCAGAATCGCGAAACTTAAGTGGCAGTGGGCGGGGCACATAGCTCGTAGAACAGATAGCCGTTGGGGCAGAAAAGTTCTCGAGTGGCGACCACGAACCGGAAAACGTAGTGTTGGCAGGCCTCCCACTCGGTGGACCGACGACCTGGTGAAGGTCGCGGGATGCGCATGGATGCGGGCAGCACAGGACCGGTCGTTATGAAAATCCTTGGCCTTTGTCCAGCAGTGGACGTCTTTCGGCTGAGAGAGAGAGAGATACACAACCACACTTTCGTCAACCCATAACACAAACCACACCACCTCAGAGAGCCCACTATTCAGCTAAACGTGGCCTTCGAGTCTCACGACTCTTGGCTCTGTCTACCCCTTAAGGGATAAAGACGTGATTCTATGTATGTATAATACAAAAAACTGACTATATAACTTTTTGCAATATGTAACTAAACGCAATTGGCTACTAACAATTAACTTTTTGTTAAAATCAAGTTAACTGTATTTGTATTTTCAACCGACTTCCCAAAAAAGGAGGAGGTTATATGTTTCGATGTATGTATGTTTTTTTTTTATGTATGTTCGTCGATTTCTCCGCCAATAGTGGACTGATTTCCAAAATTGTTTTTTTATTCGAAAGGGTTTATTCCCAAGTTGGTCCCATTTTAACCACGTCCGAATCTGTTCGGTAATTTTAAAGATACCTAACAAATAATAAAAATATCAACATTGCATTATAGAGCAAAAGCCCGCGACAGCATGCCCTTCCTTATTTTATTAAAACTCAAGATTTTCTGTGTATGTGCACATAGGAATAGCGATTAGCGACTATAAAAGTTGGATCATGATTACTTAGGCAGATAATTTGTAGCAATAGCATATAAAGTGGTAGCTCAATTTCCTCAAAGTAAAGTTTTTTAAAGATTTTATTCCGAATAATATTAGAAACTAGCTGTCGCCCGCGGCTTCGCCCGCGTGAGTTTCGCTTAGATGAAAAATCTTTTTGTGTTCCAAACTGTTTCAGATGTTTCGGATTTTCGATTTTTATACGTCTACAGAAAATGTTCATCAGATTAATAAAGTTTTGCTAAGGCGCCATTTCCATATAATGTGTTATAGTGTAGTGGTCTCTTGGAGTTATTCATCAGATGTTCCAGATCTTCAATTTTTATGCGTCAGCAGAAAATGCTCATCAGGTTGAATAACTTTTACTAAGGCGCCATTTCCATATATGTTATAGTGTAGCTGGTCTCTTGCAGTTTTTCATTAGATGTTCCAGATCTTCAATTTTTATACGTCAGCAGAAAATGCTCATCAGGTTGAACGACTTTTGTAAGGCACCATTTCCATATTTCTTATAATTTAACTGTTCTGTTTTGGTTCTTCATCAGGTGTTCCAGTTTTCAAAATCAATTATAGCCTAAATGTTGCCCAGGCTTAATAGCTACACAACAAAAAAAGTTTTATTTAAATCGGTTCAGTACTTTCGGAGATTAGCGTGATCATACATACAGACAGACAGACAGACAGACAGACAGACAGACAGGCAAGAAATTCCAAAAAAAATTTTTTGCTTTCTATTATTCTTTTTAAGTGTCCTTCTATCCATTTCAGTCAAAAAAACTAAATGTACAGACAAAATATTTTTACTGTTTTATTATATGTATAGATTACGCCATCCATTACCAGGCAATTGGTGCAGATATAAACCCCGGCCAGACATTGTTACTTTACTAAATTATAGTTATATTTGTTTTATTACAAAATCTGAATTTAATGTTACTTTGGGAGGCCCCAAGGGCGCTTTTTGTACCTATAAACATCATCCTTGCTAGCCATATTACCTGCTTAAGCAACTTAGATTCAAACTTCATACCTAGTCGCTGATATTTTTACCCGTATATACCACGCAGAGAAATATTCAGCATTTTTAAAATAAGGAGGGTTTGGTCGTCGCGGGCTCTCGTTCTATTTATGTGCCAAAAATAATAGACAATTTGACATGTTCTGACATTTTAAATCAGACTGACATAAAAAGTTTCTGATTCTTAATTCTTTATTTTCGGCCAGAAGAAAAGTTTAAGTTTTTATTAAAGAAAATAAGTGTAGAAGCACTAAAAATGATAAAATAAAACTTTTTTCCAAAAAAAATGAACCGACTTCCATCATAAAACTTAAAATCAAGAAATAACAAAAAAGAAAAATGTATTGGCATGCTACCTACTGAATGAGGTGAAGTCGGTGCCGAAAAAAATAAATAATCTAAAACATTAGAATCGTGTATACATATATATAAAATGCCTAGCTAAAGAATTACATAACACCCTTACTCCTGCACTTGCCACCGACTTCACCTCATTCAGTAGGTAGCATGCCAATACATTTTTCTTTATTGTTATTTCTTGATTTTAAGTTTTATGATGGAAGTCGGTTCATTTTTTTTGGAAAAAAGTTTTATTTTATCATGTTAACTTTGGTTATTCCTGAAATAGCCAAAGTAGTTAGGTTATCCATCAGAGAGCCCACTATTCAGCTACGCGTGGCCTTCGAGTCTCACGACTCTTGGCTCTGTCTACCCCGTAAGGGATAAAGACGTGATTCTATGTATGTATGTAGTTAGGTTATCCTTTTTCAACCGACTTCCCAAAAAAGGAGGAGGTTATATGTTTCGATGTATGTATGTTTTTTTTTTATGTATGTTCGTCGATTTCTCCGCCAATAGTGGACTGATTTCCAAAATTGTTTTTTTATTCGAAAGGGTTTATTCCCAAGTTGGTCCCATTTTAACCACGTCCGAATCTGTTCGGTAATTTTAAAGATACCTAACAAATAATAAAAATATCAACATTGCATTATAGAGCAAAAGCCCGCGACAGCATGCCCTTCCTTATTTTATTAAAACTCAAGATTTTCTGTGTATGTGCACATAGGAATAGCGATTAGCGACTATAAAAGTTGGATCATGATTACTTAGGCAGATAATTTGTAGCAATAGCATATAAAGTGGTAGCTCAATTTCCTCAAAGTAAAGTTTTTTAAAGATTTTATTCCGAATAATATTAGAAACTAGCTGTCGCCCGCGGCTTCGCCCGCGTGAGTTTCGCTTAGATGAAAAATCTTTTTGTGTTCCAAACTGTTTCAGATGTTTCGGATTTTCGATTTTTATACGTCTACAGAAAATGTTCATCAGATTAATAAAGTTTTGCTAAGGCGCCATTTCCATATAATGTGTTATAGTGTAGTGGTCTCTTGGAGTTATTCATCAGATGTTCCAGATCTTCAATTTTTATGCGTCAGCAGAAAATGCTCATCAGGTTGAATAACTTTTACTAAGGCGCCATTTCCATATATGTTATAGTGTAGCTGGTCTCTTGCAGTTTTTCATTAGATGTTCCAGATCTTCAATTTTTATACGTCAGCAGAAAATGCTCATCAGGTTGAACGACTTTTGTAAGGCACCATTTCCATATTTCTTATAATTTAACTGTTCTGTTTTGGTTCTTCATCAGGTGTTCCAGTTTTCAAAATCAATTATAGCCTAAATGTTGCCCAGGCTTAATAGCTACACAACAAAAAAAGTTTTATTTAAATCGGTTCAGTACTTTCGGAGATTAGCGTGATCATACATACAGACAGACAGACAGACAGACAGACAGACAGACAGGCAAGAAATTCCAAAAAAAATTTTTTGCTTTCTATTATTCTTTTTAAGTGTCCTTCTATCCATTTCAGTCAAAAAAACTAAATGTACAGACAAAATATTTTTACTGTTTTATTATATGTATAGATTACGCCATCCATTACCAGGCAATTGGTGCAGATATAAACCCCGGCCAGACATTGTTACTTTACTAAATTATAGTTATATTTGTTTTATTACAAAATCTGAATTTAATGTTACTTTGGGAGGCCCCAAGGGCGCTTTTTGTACCTATAAACATCATCCTTGCTAGCCATATTACCTGCTTAAGCAACTTAGATTCAAACTTCATACCTAGTCGCTGATATTTTTACCCGTATATACCACGCAGAGAAATATTCAGCATTTTTAAAATAAGGAGGGTTTGGTCGTCGCGGGCTCTCGTTCTATTTATGTGCCAAAAATAATAGACAATTTGACATGTTCTGACATTTTAAATCAGACTGACATAAAAAGTTTCTTGATTCTTAATTCTTTATTTTCGGCCAGAAGAAAAGTTTAAGTTTTTATTAAAGAAAATAAGTGTAGAAGCACTAAAAATGATAAAATAAAACTTTTTTCCAAAAAAAATGAACCGACTTCCATCATAAAACTTAAAATCAAGAAATAACAAAAAAGAAAAATGTATTGGCATGCTACCTACTGAATGAGGTGAAGTCGGTGCCGAAAAAAATAAATAATCTAAAACATTAGAATCGTGTATACATATATATAAAATGCCTAGCTAAAGAATTACATAACACCCTTACTCCTGCACTTGCCACCGACTTCACCTCATTCAGTAGGTAGCATGCCAATACATTTTTCTTTATTGTTATTTCTTGATTTTAAGTTTTATGATGGAAGTCGGTTCATTTTTTTTGGAAAAAAGTTTTATTTGAGTGTAGTATTGTATAAAAAGATTTTTAAATTTACATTTTATTGGCAGTAGCGTAAGCAAAATTATTCATTCCTCACATCCACACTTCCTTAGAATCCCCCGTAGGATAGTGGCTCACTAAAACGCCTATGAATAAAGCACTTTATCATTCGAAGCGCTGGTCTATTATGTAGATTAACTGCAGACCGGATTTACATACTTTCTTTTTCTATAGGGATTTGAATACTACCTATATCCAACAAAAGGTGAATTTCACCACCGTACCATCCGTCACAGGTTGAAGTTTCATCCATACCATCTGGATGACTGGCTGTCAACCACCGTACGTTTTAAAAGACACTTCTTGCCACGTACGACCAAACTGTGGAACCAACATCCTGAGGCGGCGTTCCCGAACCGATACGACATTGGAATCTTCAAAAAACGAGTCTACATCTTCTTGAAAGGCCGGCAACACTCTTGTGATATCCCTGGTGTTGCAGTAGTCCATGGGCAGCGGTGATCGCTTACCATCAGGTGACCCGCTTGCACGTTTGCCGCCCTAAGTTATAAAAAAAAAAGGTGAGCTTATTTTGGGAATCTCTCTCATCAGAGCGCTTTCCCGGTTGCATCCTCAGCGTACGCTTCGGAGCCCAGGGTCCGCTTTCCTACTTATTCTTCTCCACTTCGCACGGTCTTCGGCATCCTTAGTTGTGAGACCATTGGCATTATACTCCAGGTCTTCTTGGGTTTTCCCCTTCTTATTATGGGAATATGTGAGGTGTTTTAAAACCTTGATGAAAACTGAGGCGAAACTCTTTGATCTGTGTATCTATGATATCGTAGCTCCCAAACGGATGACCTATGTTGATCTTAATCGTGAGTGTTCTTAGCCACGTTTCAAGGAAATCGGTTTAGCCGTTTAGGGGTAATAAGCATTTTTTCGAAGTAATCTCGGGGGTTTTTGTAAATGAAAAACATCTGTTTATTAAAATCATAACATAAATATTACAAAATTTATGTCAAATGTAAAAAGTCAAATAATAAAAGATGATTAGAACCCGCCCCTTAAAGTTTCCGGTGCAAAGCTGCCCAAAACGCTGGCCGCGTTGCCGTGTTGTATCTTGTATGGCAATAGCAACCCTTTGCATCAGAAAAGAGCAGGAGTGGAAGCAGCTAGATTTCTCGGATATTTGCGCCCGAATTCCCTAAATAGGCGCTTAGCCTCCATGCCCCAACATCCCAAGGTCTCAACGGCATTTTCATTTTCAATCCGGCAATTAGCATTTTTCAAAGTAATCTCGGGCGTTTTTGTAAATTAGTAATTTATATTATTGTAAATTACAATTTCGGTACAGGTATTTAATTAACTAGAATATATACTAGTATAATGGCCTTGATACTTTGTTTATTTGAAAAATTATGTCTGGATAGGATATAATAGCCACAAAAATTAAATTTTTCATGTAGGTATATGGTATGTACGTTTCATTCAAAATTCCCACGAAACCAGATTCTGGGGGGTCGATCTAGCAACCAAAATGCAAATACAGCGAACCCATTGAGAAGTTCACACGCTGTTAGACCCGCAATCGATCTTACACTCGAGCTCAATCCTCAGGTGCTACGGTAATTGGCGTTCGAAATGTATGCTCGAGTAAACTTCAAGTTAGTTTTGCCGAATGATCGCTGAAAATTGAATATTTTGCGAACTTAATTCAATAGATGGGAAGAAGTGTGTCTATCTGTCATCATATCTCGGATTCAACATCATCAAATTTATGAGCGAGGCTCTTGGCGGTGGAGTTCCTTCTATTTTTCTCTCTCCATTGCCAGCTGTTTTACTTCTTGATACGATACGACCCGACGCTAACTTTTTCCTTTATCTCGGATTAAAAGCTGTATTTATGAAAGAACCAACTTTTGCCCGCGGCTTCGCCCGCGTGAATTTCCCACGGAAGCAGTGCTTTTTCCCGGGATGAAAAATACCTATGTTCGTCTCAGTACTTCGAACTATGTGTATACGAAATTTCAGGAAGATTGAATCAGTAGATAAAGCATGACAATGTTTACCAGTATCAAAGACCAGCCAGTAGCAAGTTCAAAAGATAAGAATAATGTATTAAAAAAGAAGCAGGACAATGGAATGTAAACCGAATAATCGATTTGAACTCGCTGGGCAGTCGATTTATCAAATCTCCCAAAAGACATCTCAATAACGTTTGTAGATCTCTCGGATTAGATACGAAAAAAGTCGGCCATTTTGTTTTTTATTGCAATTCCGAAGCTCTTCCGGTTATTCTATCGGCAGCATCCGCAAAAAAACATTATACCCTCATTCTGTATTATGCTCAGCTGGATCTTTTCTCGAGGTCCACGGATTATGAAAACCTACTAGATACGATAAGGTTTTTACTTTTTTGTAACTTTGTGAAATTTTTTCTTTTACTTAACGTATCTATATTAAATAATTGAATACGCTAATATCATTACAATCTAGCCAATAATTTGATTAAAACTAACGTGAGAAATATTTATAATGATTTTGATACGGATACTCACGCGTCTTGTTAACAACAACAACAACCAACAACAACAACAACCAACAACAACAACACGCGCAAACAACAACAACAAACAACAACACGTGCAACAAACACAACAAGACGCGTGAGTATCCGTATTAAAATCATTAATCTAGCCAATGTCAGGCTAATGAGTAATTTTAATCTGACCTAGTTTTATATTGTTACTTTAGAATAAGAATTTGTCCATCGGCACTTTTCTTACTGTCTCTAATAGTGTAAACTTTAAAAAGATTAAACTTAAATCAGAAATATTTTCTAGAAATAGTTACGAATTTTCCCTGAGCTGAAAAATGTTTTAAAAGCTTCACAGACTAAAAATAAAGATTTGCAAAAAAAAATGCAGCAATTTTCAACAGCAAATAGTCAGTCAGCGTCATGGAACTAAAAGGTACATAAAGTAGTACCTATGGTATCTAAAATTCTAAAGTACCTAGTAGTACCTATTAGTACCATGATTAGGATCATTCCATCATAATTTCTATGTATACATAGATTGTACTATGTATACAATCTATAGATTGGCAAGACATATCCACTGACCAATATAAGATATATTTTTGGGATAAGTCCGCCATTGTACGCCTCTCTTTTTGTTTCGTATTTTTCTTATGTGTATGTACAATAAAGAGTTTACAAAAAAACAAAAAAAATATAAGAGAAGATAAAGTTATCACAAATTTTACTAAAAATGAAGAAAGCAATTTTGAAAAAAAAAATTTTTTTTTGAAGGAAATCAAAAATTTTTTTTTTTTTAAATCGTATCCAGCAAACTATGAGCTAGTCTAAGTAGTGAGGAAAAACGGGCGAGAGATGCCGCGGACAGGTGAAATAGTGCGGGAAATTGTACGGTCAAATGACGCGCTCCCGTTTGCACTTGAGTTTGATGCCTGGGATAGCAGTTCAATCCGTGTGACTGTACCTAGCGATTGACATTGTTCTATGTATTAATAAATAAGTTAGAATGTTAGTTCTGTGTTAGTTCTACAGAAATAAATGTAACTCGTCATTTGTTCCGCTTTTTTTTAAAGATTTTCGCCCCGAACTGTCGTCGTCACCCAGCGATGTACTTTTTTATTACGCGTTGTAGAAATATAAAACTGGTGTCAGCCATTAGTTCTATGGTAGGTCTCACTATTTATGTAGATTTATTCAATAAAATATATAACATTACAAGAATAAAAGTTCGAAAAGAAATGTTGTGCTCAGCGATGTATTTCTAAAATTCGTAAAAAATATAACCAAATTAGACTTTATACCATAGTTCTTTATCAGATCTGTCTAAATAATTTAGTTTTGCGTAGTTATATACATAAAATAAATAAATAAACCACTGCGAAACATAGTCCTTACTCATTTGTTAACAAAACGTAACAAAGTTTACTTAAATGTAACTCTTATTGAGCATATACATAGGGGCGAAAATAGACTGGCAGTGATACTTGCTTTGACCGATCAAAGTTTTGCCTAGGACACTTTTTGAGAGGGACGGGCTGTATTTTGTTTATGATTGGTACGTCAAAAATTACGGCGGTGGTGTTGTGAATATCTGGTTTATTCCATGTTAAAGTATATAATATAATCAAGCAAGTTTCATTGCCAGTCTATTTTCGCCCATATGTATATGCTCAATAAGAGCTAAATTTAAGTGAACTTTCTTAAGTTTTGTTAACAAATGAGTAAGGAATATGTTTCGCAGTGGATTATTTATTTATTTCATGTATATAACTACGCAAAACTAAATTATTTAGACAGATCTGATAAAGAACTATGGTATAAAGTCTAATTTGGTTATATTTTTTACGAATTTTAGAAATACATCGCTGAGCACAACATTTCTTTTCGAACTTTTATTCTTGTAATGTTAAAGATTATATTGAATAAAAGTACATAAATAGTGAGACCTACCATAGAACTAACGACTGACACCAGTTTTATATTTCTACAACGCGTAATAAAAAAGTACATCGCTGGGTGACGACGACAGTTCAGGGCGAAAATCTTTAAAAAAAAAAGCGGAACAAATAACGAGTTACATTTATTTCTGTAGAACTAACACAGAACTAAGATTCTAACTTATTTATTAACATAAAGAACAATGTCAATCGCTAGGTACAGACACACGTTCAATCCGGCCGAATTTGCATCGGATATTATTTTTTCCTAAAAAACGGCCTACCATGTAATGGATTGAAATTTATAATTACTAACAGTATTAATATTACAAAAAAATCTGACAAAAAAAAAATAAATTTAATAAGACTATACTAAAATTCGAAGTGAGTAGAGTTTAAAGTTTGTCCATAGGGCATGGAGCCAAGAACGCTAGCTGTATTTGCGCATTGGATTGCGATATTAATCTTTTGTGTGAAAAAGCAGCCAGCCCTCTTGTCACTTACGAAGGAGATCAGTAAGTATCAGTATTGAAATTGAATTATATTATATGTTTGATAATATGTGGTGTAATTAGAATGTCATTAGGTGTAATAATGTAATTCGCATACAATTTATATTGTTTTATGAATAAATTGAATTGAATTGAATATATAGGCATTTCGGAAACCGCTTGCCAATGTGGTGCCTCCTCCCAAACTATGGTACATTGACGCAACTAATTAAGTTTCTAATAATGTGTAATTATTAAAAACTTAAAATTAGTTGTGCAAAAGTATATGTCACATGGCGACAGTAAAAGTATGTGCTAAATCTATTTTTTTGTAAGTAAAAAAACTTTTTTGTTTAAAAGTGCTTGTCTCATTTTTATATATGGTACCTAGGTACCTAGACATGAACAGTCTTGTGGGCCACATGCATTAGTATCTCGTGAATTTCCACGGGTTTAAGTACTTAGTGTGGTTAGCTGTGGTATGTAACAGACACACACACTATAATCGGGCCGAAACCTAAACTCCCGTATGACGTATGTCAGTTTGACAATAATAGTCATGTAACTAAACACAAATCGCTACGATTATTTGATGTTATGTAAAAATAACAAATACAAATAAAATAATTATTTTTATTAATCAGAAGTCGGAACCATCAGAGTAGCTGTCATAGTCACTAACATGGATAATAAATTCATTGTGAATAATATTAACATTAACTATTATTATAATATTAACTTAAGTGGCAGTGGGCGAGGCACATAGCTCGTAGAACAGATAGCCGTTGGGGCAGAAAAGTTCTCGAGTGGCGACCACGAACCGGAAAACGTAGTGTTGGCAGGCCTCCCACTCGGTGGACCGACGACCTGGTGAAGGTCGCGGGATGCGCATGGATGCGGGCAGCGCAGGACCGGTCGTTATGGAAATCCTTGGGGGAGGCCTTTGTCCAGCAGTGGACGTCTTTCGGCTGTGAGATGATGATGATGATGAATAATATTATCTACTCTGATGACACGATTCGATACGATTGCGTAAATTCTTGTCCCTCTTTCTTTTATTTTGTATTGCTATAATGTTTTTTTTTTAAATCCTAAAGCGCAAAAATTTATTTTATTCAGCAGTTAAAAATCAATAACATATAAATCGATAAATTAAACGATGTATCGCGATTTTTTACCTTTTCACTATCGATTTATTGTAGCCGGATGCAGTGGAATTCCTTAAACGGGCAAGCTGGAAGTTCAAGTACTACATTTCCGCGCATAGATTTAAAAAACAAAAAATTCGGAACTTCATGGGCTTGACCCTAATGACACCTGTCATACGGGAGTTTAGGTTTCGGCCCGATTATAACACTCACTTATTTTAATTTTATCCTAATCATAACTAGATAAAAATTTAAGATTTTGGGTATTGTAATAGAATATGGTTATGGAAGAGCGTGGCCTTCTGATACAGGTGTATTTTAAAATAGAAGGTCACACTACTGCTGAAGAAATAAACATTTTTAATTTTTATCATTTTTCATGGGAACTATCAAAAGGGTCCAAGAGGATCTTCCCAGCTTAACGGGGACATTACTGGCTATGGATCCCAGTCTTACTTCCGGTTAAACTGTTTTTAGTTCTTACAAGCTTTTAACTTGCAATATTTTGTATGTTTGTTTGGGTTAAATCTTGAAAACTAAATTAGAAAGTATCAATATTTCAAATTATATTAATTTTGATACATACCTTAATATTTGTCTTTTATTTTCTACTAGCTGTGTCTCAGAGCTGTTTCCGTGGGAATTTTGGGTTAAAAAGTACCCTATGTGCTATTCCAGGTATTTTTCTACCTGTGTACCAAATTTCATCGAAATTCGTCCAATAGATTTGGAAATGACAAACATACATCCTCTCACACAATCAAAAAATTTCGCATTTATATTATACTAGCTCATGTCCGCGGCTACGCCCGCGTGAATTTCCCACGGGAACAGTGTTTTTTCTCGAGATAAAAGGTACCCTATGTCCTTCTCAGTACTTCTAACTATGTGTATGCGAAATTTCAGGAAGATTCAGCAGATAAAGTGTAAAGAGGTAACAAATTTGTTTTTTGAAAAAAAAAAAAAAACAAACGAACTCATTTCCTCATTTATTATAATTCTATATTTATTAGAATCCAGATAATATTTTAATACTCATATAAGTACTCAAACTAGTCTTATAACTCGCCCTTAGGCCTATGTAGGTAATAACGACGAAACTTATAAGGGCTTAGCACTTGTAACTTGGAACTACTGAACTTGTTTCTAACTTTAAGTACAGTTAAAGCCTTTAACAACCTATGAGCTTTTTTACCGTCATAAAAAATATGTTCTACGATTCACTTTACTTTTTTATTTTTAGGGCTTCATCGTTCAGCGAAACGACGACGATTTTGCTAGTATCATGGTTAAAAGATACAATGATATGTAAACTACAGGTGAAATAAATAAATAATGATTAGATACTATTTTAATATTTATCTGAATTCAATTACCCAATTAATTTGATATTAGCTATAAAACCACAAAAATATCTAGGGCTGCGCATGAGTAAGCACATTCATTGCGACCGTCGCGTTTCGCTGCTCGTAACAAAGTGCCGTCTTTTCTTAGTCGTTTTGTTCACCGCGCCTTGCCGCCGTAGCCGAGTGGGCCAAGCGTTGACGACAGCGCTCACTAGGTGGCGCTAAAATCGTGGTGTAGCTGACAGATACCAATACTAAAAAAAATATAATGACATTGACAGTTGACCGTCTTTAACAAAACGAGGGTATGCATACTAATATTAAATATAGTTCTACGCAAAGACGTAGTATGCAACGTGTGTCTGGTTATAATTTTCTTTCTTTGGCCAACAGGTAAAATTTGGACCAAGGACCTCATGGAGATTTATAAAGCTATGACAACTTTTAATTAAAAACAATATAAAACCGAATAATATTTTTGTTTTGGCCTTTAATAAAAAATTGGGTCGTCAACTTCCCCCTTGTAATTTATCGCTTGTCCTAACCCAAACGTTCTTAATTCGAAAAGCAAATTCAATACGTAATAAAATCAAACATTTATTTTAACACTGGCCAGTAATAAAGAACGAATGCAGACAACCGTCAATTTAAAAAGGCGGGAAAAAAGAAATAACCTTTCTAAAGCTCTTAAGACGACCAGGCCATAAAGTCAACTCTTTCGAAGCCTTTCGGGTCTCATCTAAAATTCTGTTCAGCGCTGTCGTAAAAATTGGCATTACTTCACACTTAGTGGGCGCTTAAAATTCAAGTCTCGGTCTCTTTTTGCATTGGTGGAACCAATTACCTGGGCACATGTGACTCTGGCGTGGAAACTCGACTTTCTAGAGTAGTAGAGAATATTTTAGGCGTTTGAAAGGATGTGATAATGGATGGATTTTGGGTCGGAATAAGTATAGGCCCATAATGTTGTAGTGCAAATATTCGGTTGCCTTTTTTGTTGATGGCATTACGTAGTTTTGTTATGCCTGTGATATCATATGCATAGGTTTATATATTTTGGTTCTCTGTGGGTTTATGAATATATATTTTGGAATGTAATGAATAGGTATATGTCCGATTATTCTAAATCAATTGAAAAAAAAAAGATTTTTTTTTATTTTCTATAAAGTAATATTTTGACTAAAAAATGTATTATTTACACAAATTTTCACCCCTGATAAGCTTTTGGGTTTTTTTAATTGTCAGTATTTTACCTCGGCACTTCAACTATTCCCATGGCACATTTTATCAAAATCAGTTTAGCCGTAAAATCGTAATAGATATAGGCTTTCCTATTTATAATATTAGTGTGGATATGATTTTTCTAGTACCTAGTATTTTACAAGCAAAAACGATACAAATGTCATTATTATTTCTTAGCAATTTAAAATATTGTCTTACCTATTGATTTTATGAGTATATTCCACTTGTCCCATAGATTTTGTCTCCATTCAAGGTCACAAAAATAATTTTATAAAATAATTAAAATTACTCCCTTTTGACCCCGTACTCTATCCACTTTAAAGGGTCCAAATCCAAAGGTTGGAAAATTTTATGACGATCTGTTGTCCCCGCTCAAAATGGAGTCAAAATACACACGATTTTCTGAAAGTTACTTCTTTAGCTCGTGAAATTTAATATGACAAAAAATGATAAAACGCTTACATATATCACCTGATAGTGAAAACTTTTTGAAATGTAATATCGTTGTATGACAATAACTTGAAAACACAAAGGCGACAGACACTTTGTAAAAATTGGCTTGGTTAATTTATTTTCCAAAAGAATAACGTTTCTTTGACTTTATTCAATATATTTTTCATTACTAATACTCTGAAAGTAAGTCTGAAATTGCCTGAGGAGAGTGGTGAAAGTTATACTTTTCAGCCCTAGGGAGAATCGTTTTCAACTGACAGCTGTCAAATTATAAAAAAAAAACTAGTTCTATTTTCACGTTATTCTATTGAACCATGTTCCAACTTTCTATACAGCCATTCAACATGTTACGTATGAAAAATCGAAATAACATGAATATTTTTTTTTCATTTTTTATCATTTTTTCAATGATCGAAATAAATAAAATAACAAATAGTTGGTCGACCACAGAAAAAAAATATGCTGGAAGCTAAAGCCGCAATCCAATCTTTTTCTTTTTTCAAGTTTAGAGTTTTGTTTACGAGTATGCTTTCGTATAATATACTCATAATTTCTTTAGCTAATTCATATTTTTATTTTTACTTTCCTTGCATTCGTAATTAAAAGCACAGTGAAAGACTTTTTCCTCGGGTTAAAGACTTTTAAGTCCCTCGTCCCTTTTTGGCGCCCTCGCTAGGACATAAAAAAGTTACTTTCACCCACTCGGTAACAATGTACTATTATTGCGTTTGCTATGTAAGTATAAAATAAATTGTCATTTTGAAATGTTACCTCGTGAATTATTTCCTTAAAATTCTGCAGTTTTTTTTCTATCTTTCTGTATCTAATTGGACTTATAGTTAAAAGATGTTAAAAGAGTTTTAAGTAGGTAACTCTTTTTTTTTGTTTCTTTTGCCGGAATTTTGAAAAACGTGTACAAAAAAGATATCATTTACTCATGTCATTGCGCGAAGACGTTATTGCTAATCGTAATTTGTAGTTAATTTTTTTTGAATTTTCAATAAACAACTACTGTCATAATTCTGATAAAAAGTTACCATAGCCAATCACGGGAAATACTTCGCATTTATTTCCCGTGTCTATCTAGTACGAAAACAAGAAAATAAACACTTATAATGTGAGATATCATGACATCTAATTATCTACAAATGACACAAGACAAGAATACTTTACAATACTAAATTTGAATATAAAATACATTATACGAGTAGGTATATCAACATTCGAGACTCAGGTCAATCTTGAAAATATCATTTTTCATCTTAACCAGACCGGGAATCGAACCCGGGACCTTTGGTGTGACTGTCTGGTGTGGTAACCATTAGGCCACGGAGGTCGTCCATGAGTTGATGAACCTTCGAAAGACTTTTACAATCTGCGCGGGAAGAGAAGCAGCTGGCACATTTTTCTCTCTCCTAGACCAGTATTGAAGACCAGTACCTGTAGTATTTGTTAGTGCAAATCCTTATCCAAACTAATATAATAAATACGAAAGTGAGTTTCTTTGTTTGTTACCTCTTCACGCTTTATCTACTGAATCAATCTTCCTGAAATTTCGCATACACATAGCTAGAAGTACTGAGTAGGACATAGGGTACCTTTCATCCCGGGAAAAAGCACTGTTCCCTAGGAAAATTCACGCAAGCGAAACTGCGGGCAACATCTAGTCTAGTCTATAAAAGAAAGTGCAACATTTTCTATTGCAGAATTCCTTCGTTTAAAGTTGTTCTCATTTAAGAAACGACCACTCTTACCATTTCGGTCTAACTTAAACCTTCAGGAAGCATCCAGCTATTTGAAATAAACATTTTGTCTTTATTTTAAAACTGAGGATGTTAAAGTTGGTCGTATTATCAGCATTTAGGGTTCTGTACTTGAGAAGAAATTAGTCCTACTCCTAACTAATATTATAAATGATTCATCTTTGACACAATCCATCAATCTTTTTTGTGGTCTTCCTTGTAATTAAATTAAATTAAATGAAAATTGTTTCATAAATAGGCTTAAATAGCACTTTTAAATCGTCTTATACTTAGTCGACGTCATAAAATGACTTAAAGCTAAGGTTACCATCGCCTCCAAAGCGCAAGTGGAGAAGAGGCGGCGCAACAAACTCCATTGCTGCATTTTCTCCAAAGACGTTACTTTACAACATAAGTGTCTTATAAATTAAAGAACTATGTAAGATTCTGAACTTAATTTACAGGAAAAGCACAACATTTACTATGACGTGATCTATTGACCCTACAGTTATTTAATCCTGGAATATTCAATGTAGAATCCAGGGGATTCCTGACGACATCACGCTCGCTTGAGCTCAAATAAGATGTTCTCAGGAGGATACGACGTTTTTATTGGGTGGTCCAAGTGACAAGATGAACGGCTTTTCTTTGAGAATAGAATAACATTTATTTTATTTAATACTAGCGCCGCCTTCGCCTATGAGGTACATAACTTGTATCTTATGTCACTCAGGTAGTAGTAGTAATATTAGTAGTAGTTTATTTTCACATATACATTTCCGGTAAATAATATGACAACGTGTAATAGCTAGATGATATTGGAGTCGGAGCTATCCAAATCGGTGCGCTGACAGAAATTATTCAGAATTTCCATAGTTTCAAAGGCAAGACATTTTTTCTTGTGATTTGATTTCAATTGATTTGAATTCGAATCATCTGTTTGACTGAATTTCATGTAACTTAAATAAGCAAATTAATAAGGTATTTCTTTAAGTGTGATTCGAATCCACGATCTCAGTGTCTTAAAGATATAATTAAAACACTTTTAAAGACCCAATGCTGAGACATAATACAAGTACTTACAATTTTCAATGGATTTGTTAACAATCAAGGCGTAACATTCTATAGCGATGAGATTCTGCTTATTTTGATGACGTAATGTGAACAGAAAATGATGATAACGTTTTACGATAACAATGAACGATCTCTTATTCTCATGACTTGGGCCAAATGCGAATACTTCAGTTACGTATGTGAGGAAACGTGTCTACCTACGCCCTTAGAGAAAATGAGTCGTCAACATTTTATTTCTTACTCCCTTTTGCCCGCGGCTTCACCAGCGTGTTTTAAACAAAGGTCTTATTGCATTTCTGTGTGATGGTTTAAAAACAACAACTAATGTCGGAAAATATGTAATAAAAGTCTTTTTTGGAAAAATAGATGTTAAAATCTATAAAACATTATAAAATAACCACAAAAGATAAGTATCATTATTTTACGAGCGATGGCTAAAACACTCTTTATGCGAAACTACTAGACAGATTTTAATGAAATTTTCTACCACGTTACCCACGTTCTAAACGTTGTGGTTACGTTACGTTGGGTAAGATGAACCTGTTTTTCTACTACCTACCTACTACACCGAATTTTCTAAAGGAGCGAAGGCTCACGACTCACGACAGAGACAACTAGTAAGTCTTTTTCTTATCGAGTTTGTTAGAGATAAAACTGGTGTCAGATTTTGTTTCAGTCGCCTATCTCACATGTCGGCATCTGACATGTCTTGACGACTACTGACATCTAGCGGCAGTTGTCGTATACACAATAGTGTATAATCAAATACTGTATACTTTACCGAGTAGAGTTTATACAGTATTTGGTAATAATAGTCACTCTACGAAAACAATAGGTCAACTGAGGGAAATGCGTCACATTTTTCGTTTGTTGAGTTTGATGGCACATAAAAATTAAACTATGAAGTAATTTTTAAAAATATCATCAAACATGTATTTTCGCACGAATAATGTTCAAGATTTATAAGGTAGCTTTCTTCAAGAGCAACGCACAAAAAAGTTATGAAAGGTTTTTTAAAAAAGTAGATTTTAGACGCATTTACCCCATTTTGGGTAAATGCGTCTTCTATAATTACTTACAAATTACAGACTTTTTGAGATGGCAACGATCATTAGTAACTCTTTTTTTAAATTCTACGTTCACATATACTTCATATGTTAAAAAAGACCGAAAAATTAGTCTACCAGAGGCATTTCTATACTCATGGGGAAAATGCGTTACATTTCTCTGCGACGCATTTACCCAACGACTAATCCAGGTGTTCTCAACATTTTCTTAAGGATGGCTGCAATAAACAACGTGTTAATGAAAAGCGCATAACCTGAAATTAGTTTGATCAAAATCGAGAGTAGAAGTGATGCCACAAATAAAAAGAGGGATCATTTAACCAAAAAACAAAAAATTAAATTTCGCCGTGTTTGATCATTACTTATCCCTTAATAATTCGCGCAAATAAAATTTAATAATTTGTAATTCTTTTATATAATACTAGCTTTTGCCCGCGGCTTCGCCCGCGTGAATTTCCCACGGGAACCGTGCCTTTTCCCAGGATGAAAGGTACCCTATGTCCTTCTCCGTACTTCTATGTGTATGCGAAATTTCAGGAAGATTGGTTCAATAGATGAAGCGTGAAGAGGTAACAAACAAACAAATAAACAAACAAACAAACAAACTCACTTTCACATTTATAATATTAGTTAGGATTTTATAATAGAAATAAGTTGGGGTTTGGGGTGTCTGAGGATTTGCGCTTTTTTATTATTAGCACGTTGTATATATAATGGAACTTAAACAAGCAATATATTAATGAATAAGTATATTTTTCAAAAATATGGCATTTTAAATGCAGTCTTATTTTAATGTTAAATTGAAATAACAATTAAAATTGCTAACCCTTTAAAGTATTTTAACGTAATTAAATGAACACATAATATAAGGTTAAGTATAACATCTTTCAATAATTCAATCATTATTAATTTAAATAACACTAAACAGACTTAAATCTAACATGAGATCAGAATCAAAATAAAGAAAGACATATGTAGTAACATACATTTGGTAATTTACGGCTCCTTTAGTTACGGTTTATTTAGTAGTTTAAATCGCTTATTCAGCGTAACAATCAAACAAACCAAAAAAATATTTACTTGTAATAATTATAATTATTTTATTTTAATAGAAATAGCTTATTCAAAAAGAAATTACTTTTTCTTTTTCTAAATAGTTGAGTAACATTACTATAGCTAAAACTTCTAATGGCATAATTATTTTTAACTAACATTGCTTATTCAGCGTAACATTCAAACAAAAATAAAAATGAATAAGGTATAGTTTACTTAAAATAATCATAATTTTTTTTTGCTTATGTATGCAATAAATAATCAATTTATTATTGTTATCTTGATTACACTAAACAAAAAATTGCGTCTTATGGCACATTATTTTAACAAAAAATCGCTAAGTCAGCATAACAATAAAAAATATAGGTACTTAATAACATAAATGATATTATTATTAGTATCGTTTAACTTTTTATCAAAATATTAACTTATTTCTTTATAAAATATAAATGAGATCTCTAAAACATGTCTTTTAGTAACAGTCTTTAGTTGCTTATAATTACTTAAAAGCGTATAATATTCAGTAACGTACATACGTTACTGAATATTATACGCTTTTAAGTTTTCCTTGAAAATAATATGCCCTCTTCGTGTTATTAGGGGTTTCTCTAAAAACATTACAATGTCGGAATCATGCTTAACTTCTGAAATATCTTCTACATCTGGGTAATGAAAAGATTGGATTTTACTGTTTCGAATCATTCTTAGATACTTGACATTAGGATTTGTATCTATCATGGAGATCACGTTCCCGATGAAGTGCTTTACAGTTTTTTTGTTTCAAATTTGACTAATAACCAATCGTCTACTTTTGGACATCTGCGATTTATATTTGGTTCGTATTTGTCATCTAAAATATGATGTATAATATTATCTGGTGTGTCATTACTTTGAATTAGTATATCTTCTTCAAAAGTATCCACTTCTATTGCGATGGCACTTCTATTCTCTTGGTCGTCTAGATATTTACAGTATGTATCCCAATCTAAATGCGATTCGTCGCTAAGTATTAGGTCATCATCATAACTGCTATCATCCGAAAAATATATTTTCTTTGGCTTAGTACGTTTCGTTGTTTTTGTACCTTTTTTGCTTTAGAAGACTTGATAATCTTGCTATCTCTCTTGGTAGACTTTTTAGTTTTTATTCCTTTATTTTTATTTTCCTTTTCTTCCTTATTTTTATGTTTCTTTTCTTCTTTGTTTTTATTTTTCTTATCTTCTTTTTCTTTCTTTTCTTTTTCTCCAGACCGCAGTTTTTCCAAGAACTTTTCATGTGTAATGATATCACACCCTTTCGCTGCTTTTCGTTTCTTTACTTTCATTACATTTTCGGAGATTTTTATTGTTTCCAGCAACAAGTTTTCAAAGGTGGCTTCGTTTTCAACTTTTTTATTTTCAATCACTTGGATACCGGAAGACCCGACCCCTATACCTGGCACAATGATTTCTGTAGGTTTCAAAAGCTGTATTTTAATATTATCTCCCATATCTTTGCGTTCTACCTGTATAGAAGCATTTTTTGCATGTACGTTTTCAACTTTTTTATTTTCAATCACTTGGATACCGGAAGACCCGACCCCTATACCTGGCACAATGATTTCTGTAGGTTTCAAAAGCTGTATTTTAATATTATCTTCCATATCTTTGCGTTCTACCTGTGTAGAAGCATTTTTTGCATGTATCTTGTTAATGATTTTTAAACATAAATTTAACAAAGTTGGTACTTCTTTTTGTGCCTCTTGACTTTTGGCTACAAGAAATCTTTTAAGCGAATCTGGGTTGAACTTTTCATTAGGAATTGCATTTTTGTTTAATGGGTATATACCTCCCTTCTTGAAACCATTTCTAATAATTTGTGGGTCCAGCTCTTGCCAAACTTCTCCCAAAAGTTGGCTGAACTGGTCCTTTTGAAGTTTCATGAATGCATTTTGTCGCTGCCACCATAAGATTTTAGCATCCCATCTGTCTTTCATTGACTTAAAAACGGCCAAGTCTAAAGGCTGCAAGAGGTGGCTAGCGTGAGATGGAAGTTTAATGATGGTGACACCCATTTTCGCTGCATTTTCTAAAATATTCAACTGGATATGTGTGGAGTGTCCATCATATACCAACAAACATGGAGATTCTTTACTTATGTGAGGTAAGACCGTTTGCAACATATATTTTTCAAAAACTTTGGATTCAATCCATCCATTTTTTGTTGCAGCATATGATGTACCCTCAAAAGCTTTCTCGGACATCCATCGATCCCAGACATTTTTCCCCCGAAAAATAATTAATGGAGGTAATTTTTCACCAATGGCATTTACTGTAAACAAAACAGTAACATTATCTTTGCCCGCAGAGGCTATCGTCCGAGTGCTAGCGAATCCTCGTGCACCCACTACTCTTGTTTTTTCTGGGTCCTTACTAAAAGAAGATTCGTCTAAATTCCAAATTTTTTCCGGCTTGTTAGTAAGGTTCAGGGATTTTAGGCAGTTTTCTAGAGTATCGAAGTAATCTTTAATTATAAAAGGGTCACAAGCTGCTTTTCGTGATAACTCAACAGCTTGGGGTTTTTTCAGGGATAAATTATTTCTTTTACAAAAACCTGCAAACCAATCGTAACCTGGGATATCATTCTTAAAGTCCGTTTTAATTTTGTTATGTTTGATAAATTTAGTTACTACTGTAATAGTTTCTTTCGAGGACAGACCGAAACCATACTTTTCCATGGTTCGAAGGCCATCAGCCAGTCTTTTTTCGTTTATTGGATCTATCCTGGTCGGTCTACCTTTCGTATCTTTAACAGTGCCTCTTCTAAGTTTGACGCGGTCTACTATGGTCATTCGGGGTATCGCATACTTTTTTGATGCTTGGTAAGCATTAAGAATCCCATTTTTAACATCATTGACAGCCTTTTTTAAAGTTTCCAAAGTGTACGTGGGATTCTTTTTTTAATGTATTTGCGCGGCATATTGACAATGGCATGAATATCTGAAAGAAAAATATTCAATTGGTAAATAAAAAAAGGGCGTTTCAAGATCCTGAAGATTACTATTAAAAAAAAAAACTAAAAAATTTCAAAAGTTACAATACATAGCAATAGCTGTGCATTAAACTTTTAAAAAAGTATGTTTTTCTTCATATCGTGTAGGTTGTTAGGTCTAATGACCCCACGCACCATGGTATCACAATTTCTAGACGTAAAGAAGTTAAACAAATAGCTTTTGTCAACTGGCTGGGACATTCCTGTTTTTTTTATGTGATTAACAGTTGATCTCTTGCCTACGTACGACATCTTTTTTTTTACAAATGTCATTTTTGAAAAGACCACACTGAACGTTCAAGAATTTGTGCTTTTGTGTCGACTAAAATAGGTTAAAACAATCATAAATGCATTACTTTGGTGTCAGTAAGTAAATTAAAATATCAGGACAAAACGAATTTTCCATTGCATTAGCCCCAGTCACTGCATTTGACACTGGTCATCACTTAAACTATGTCAGAGGCCTATTGGGCAACCCACTCGAAAGAAGAAGAAGACGACATTAATATGGCCAATTATTTTCTTAGTAATAAACTATAAAAACTACTATTCGGCCACAGACACACATGACGTTGAGGATACAGAAATATTGCTAAAAAGGAATAAAGTAGGTAGGTACCTATTAATTTTCGTGACAGCTTAAGCATTCATCGTCCGAATAATGGTCATAAATGGCGTAAGTATCACAATATTGACACCAAAAAGATAAGCTCTTCAATAAAGCCTTAGCAACTGGTATGTTCACAGTTAAAATAAAATGACGAAGACTATTTGTTTCCGCGTTTTGGGTTTCACCACATCCAAAACATTTGTTGGATCGAACAAAGTGGGTTTTATGCCATGGCCAGGTAAGCCTCTGATTTATAAAATGTTGAAAATCATATTTCGTCAAAAATTTATCAATATCCATATAGGTTAGTATCACCATTGTAATTGTTTATTTTTAATATTGTGTGTATCTGAAATCAAAATACAAATATAATACTACAGTATTTGAAAAACGATAACTAAGATGACATCTGCACTACAAAACATTATTGACAGAATCGTATTCAAAGAAAACAAGTACAAAAGTTTTCATTTATTAAAAGGTTGTGTACCCCTGGCATCGGGGTAAATGCTTCACAGAGACGCATTTACCCAAAAAAAACAGACGCATTTGTCTTAAAATTTTAGTCATAACCTAAAATTTTCAATCTTCATATCGCAACAATTAAGATGTTTAGAATCAAAATAACTACGTGTACGGACGCGCAAACATGTATAGCGTTCTTGAATTATTAAACCTTTTTGAAAATCAATCAAAAACCATTGATTTTAATGGATTGTAAGCACTCACCTTTAGCTGCTCCTCTTGCGCACCAACACGTGATTTTCAAAATGGCTGATATGTCAAATATCCGATGTACAACGCCCTCTGTTCTTAATTTAAGTTACGAATTTAGTTTCAGCCGATACCCCTAGATGGCTGAAGTTGTTGTATTTCGATTAGTTTTTGAGAAATGGCAAAAAGCAGCATTTACCCCATTGACGCATTTCCCTCAGTTGACCTTATATAAAATTCTTCCGTTACTGACAGTGTCTGACAGACAACCTAAAGCCAATACTGCTGGGTGTAGGATGCTAAAATTTGTCATGTAGGTTCCTTAGGGAGTGTATCAATTCCCACGGGAACAAAGGCCAGGGCCCATTCTAGTTCTGTATAAACAGTATTTCTTACCACTCTTATTCTTATGACTTATACTACATCCTACTCCAGTTGTGTGAGAAAACGTCTCCCTTAGAAAATGTGATGTCCCCAAGAGGGAATTTTAAATTTATTTCTTACAGTATTTATGTTTGTTTATTGGTCGTTTATGATTCGTTAGATTGTATTTTAAATTAGATTAGCTAATGTATTTGTTTTGATTAGATTTTTTTTATTTCTTTTTTTTTAAAGAAAAAAAATCTACTGCAGTTCTAGGCGTCATGTCACTTAGCCGATGTTACTCGGCATAACGTAAGCAATATAAGAACATTCCACATATCTAGAGATCAGAAAATGATGGCGGAATAAAGAAACTCACATACTTAAAAACATGAACCCTGTAAACATAACACTATTTTTTCTGGGCAGTCGTGCAAAAAAGTATAAATACTCAACTTCAAAAATAACACTTGCATAATTTGTATCTATCTCCAGAGTGACGATTGATCTTCAAACCCGACCGAAATAATTTAAGAAACCCATAAAAATATATCTCATTTAATATCCGCAGTCAGTGGAATTTATCACTGAAGGCTCCTTTGTTTTCTACATTACGATGGCTATAAAATAACGAGCTTATAGAATAGGGGACCGGAAAACTTTTATAAGCCCCTTTGAAATATCTCACAATAATAGCATCATCAGTAAAGGAATCACATCAATAACCAAAGTATTTCCCAAGATAAAACAAAAACAATTCACATCTTTAAGCGATTTTTGGACAATACCAAAACGCCTTTTACTAAACGTACACTCATATGACGTCACGCGTGTCGTGCTGAAAAGTCGAAAAATGTGTTCAATTATATGTATTACTAGCCGCGCCCCGGGGCTTCGCTCCTGTGGGAATTTCGGGATAAAAAGTATCCTAAGCGCTATTCCCGATACTTTTCTACCCGTGTGCCAAATTTCATCGAAATCCGTCCAGTTTTTTTTGCGTGATTCAGTAACAAACATCCTCACAAATTCACAAACTCCTCCAATCCACATTGGGCCCGCGTGGTGGGTCATGGCCCATCCTCCTTATACTTCCATGAGGAAGGCCAGTGCCCCAGCAGTGGGCGAATAAGTGGGTTTTAACGACTATGAATACAGCTGGGACCAACAGCATAACGTACCTTCCGAAGCACGGAGGAGCTCAAAAAACATTTTTGGTCACCCATCCAATGTCTTTCCATGTCCATTACAAAAGTTGCTTAACTGCTACCATCGCAGGCCAAGCGCGCGTACCACTGCGCTATCGAGCTGTAGTAATAATAATGTAATATTAGGTAATGGCAATTTACTCGTAATTGCAACGCCCTTGCAGGGCTCATTTGTTCACCCTATGAAATGTATAAGACCTAATACAAAACAACAAATTAATGCAATAAAGAGAATGAGTTTCAGTTCTGTATCTTCTTTATTTTATTACGATGAGGGAGAGAAATGCGAAATTGAGATAAAAGCTATATTGATGAAAGACAATGGTTGGATTTCGTATGATAAAAGAACATATCTGTATACGAACAAACTTTATTTTATTTACTTAAGTACTAGCCGCGCCCTGGGGCTTCGCTTCCGTGGGAATTTTGGGATAAAAAAGTACCCTATGTGCTATTCCAGGTATTTTTCTACCCGTATAAAAAATTTCATCGAAATCCGTCCGGTAGATTTTGCTTGATTGAGTAACAAACATCCTCACAAACTCACATCCAAACTTCTTTACAAAAACATGTAAATAGCGGACTTAAAGCCGGAGGCTTTTTCTACCATCCAACCAAGAGGTGATGCAGGGGCATAAAAACACTTCAAAAGACAAGAAACTTATGGAGACCGAAAACATCCGTACTATATAGGTACTTAGACATTGAAAACATCGGCAACGTACATCGGCATTTCATACTTCGACATTCAGTAGCGGAGTTCTCTGTGGGATACATAATATTATTATTTACTTTTTGGGGACGCCAGCGCAAGCACCAGACGGGTGAACTGAACAGTCCTCTCATGCTGGGACCATTTCACCCAATTCCCCGAGACCCGTATAGGGTTTTGAGTAAAAAAAGACTGTTTCATGAGTTTCTTTCGGCATTTCTTCTCAGCAGTAGTCGTTCCGAAATGCTGGTAGTTTGTAGCTTTGAGACATAATATATTATGATTAAATAATTAGTTATCGACGTGAAAAAGAGCCTTCTTGGAAGGCCAAGTTTCAATAAAAAAAATTGACTTTGACTAAACTGGCAACTCACGTTGTTGGCGACCCACTGAATCTACCTGTTAATTTGCGGAATTTTAATAACTGCCCTATTATAATGTCGCTCAGATCATTTTCAGATAGGGCGTCTAGCCCATTAGTTTTCTCAGCGTATGCGGGACATTCTGCTACTAGATTTTTTTTTTTTTTTTATAACATAGGGCGGCAAACGAGCAAGCGGGTCACCTGATGGTAAGCGATCACCGCTGCCCATGGACTACTGCAACACCAGGGGTATCACAAGAGTGTTGCCGGCCTTTCAAGAAGATGTAGACTCGTTTTTTAAGGGTTCCAATGTCGTATCGGTTCGGGAATACCGCCTCAGGAAGTTGGTTCCACAGTTTGGTCGTACGTGGCACGAAGTGTCTTTTAAAACGTACTGTTGTGAGGTTCCGTTGGTAGTTTCAAATAACACGCACTTTTACACCACAACCCTTTATTCACTTTTACACAAACACCAAAAATAAAATTGAATATGTGTGACTCCCGACGATTTCAAATTCTAACTCTACTTAAATTTTTAAAATTATTCAAACGCAGGTAAAACTGCTGACGAGTGGAATACCAACGCAGTTTGACCCAGTTTCGCTAGTATTAGAATATAACAGCCTCCCCCTTTTGACGGAGCTTTATCGAAATCAGGATGAAGCGAAGTCAGTGTCAAGAAAAAAGTACTTAGTAACATTGATTACTTATACAAAGATAAATATTTAGGATGTCGTCGGGATTCAGTGTTTACAATAGTAATTAAAATATAATGTAACAATGTAACATGTGTTCAAATTTTTTTTTTTTTTTTTTTACATAAGGTTAAAATTTAAATATTAATATTTCTAATAGATTTATGAAAATCGACCTTATGTGTCTGATGCGACGATGGAGTTAAAGATTTTAAAGACTGTTTGTCGTCATCAGAACTAGAACCTGAAATAGGAGTCATTTCAACAGCATTGGATATCTGTAGCTTATTGTTTACATGCTTATTATTTTGACGCTGGAGACATCGATTTTTAAAACATATAAATAGCTTATAAATAGCAAATATGAGTAAACAAACAATTAAAATATACGTAAATGTTGAATAATAAGTGCCATATTTTATAAAATGAGACAGACTTTCAAGGTTATTAATTTCAGTTTCTATATCGTTTAATTTATGAGAGGAATATCTTAAATTATCTAAATTTATTTTACTTAAAGACAAAGGTGACAAATGTGGTAAAGTTTTATTCAGAAATTCCTTATTACAACAATTGTCAGCGGTTACGTCGAAATGTATGGCCAAAGATGACCTTGTCAAAAACTTAGAACTACTAGTAGGTACTAGTTGCATTGCCTTAGAATACCCTATACAATTTCCAGTTAACTCGACTAATCCAGTACCAACAATAGAATAGTCATTTACGTCATCATCACATTTAATTGCTAGTTTGTTGAGGTTAGATTGAACATAAATCCATTTATTATTTAACAATTTGTGCCATATGTCTATATCACCGAAAAGTAATTTAGAGTTGCATTGAGGAGGTAATGATGTCACCACTTCAGTTAGCAACTTTGATTCGCAACTGGGGCTTGTAATACTAGAATACAAGGTGATTAATTCACATATGGAATAATCGTCACTAATTTTTTTGCATTTGTCTAAGTTATGTAATACAGCGTAATACAACCTGTCATCACTTAAAGCAGTGTACATGCTGGAGGGTTGAATTAAAGAAAATGTTTTCGCATGTGACTCGTTACTGTGAGGCGTTGGCAAGGGTATATTTTTATACACAACATATTTATCATTACTAATCAAAGGGATTTGCAATACAAAGATAATCTTATTATTATAATAATAACAACTAAGTTGGGAAACATCTATTATTGAATGTATAGTATGAATATTTAATTGTAGCGGCAAATCTAAATGCTTCTTTATTTGATTGTTATGTTTACTTAGTTCATTATAGAGACTTTTACTCTACATATTTCAGTTAACTGCTTAAATAAATCTGAAGTGAAACAGGTTCCTAAATCAGTGAGAATGGTTTTGGAAAACCGAATAGAGACATAAAATGAATAAGATTTCTTGCGATTTCTTCACTAGTGGCAGTTACCATAGGATAAGCGCTTGAGAATTTAGTAAGATCATCTTGAAGAGTTAGCATAAATTTGAATTTTTGAAGACCAGATTCTGGTAATGGACCAACGATATCGAGAGCTAGACGTTCAAATGGTCTAGTAGAAGTAGAAGTGATTTCCATGGGAGCTTTATTAGATTTTCGTAAAGGTTTATTAATTTGGCATAGCTTGCAATTTTTTACATAATTTTCAATGTCAGAACGCATACCTTTCCAATAATAGGCAGCTTTAATACGATTATACATTCGTGTTGACCCGGGATGACCCGCAATAGTTGAGTCATGGTTTTCTTTTAGTATTTTGGGAACTTCGACAGGAGTTGGATAAATTAATAGATTTTTGTAAATATAAATTTTAATGTAAGTATTATGAAAAATATAAGAAATCATGTTATATAATTTAGTATATGGTATCTTTGAAAAAGGATCCGTGAAGTCGGGCATAGCAAGTTCAGTGACCTCAGGATTTTCGGTTACAATTTTGTCTCTTAATTTTATTAGTAAGTTGTATATATCCTTAAATTTAGTTTCTTCATAGTGATGAATTTTTGTATAAAGGAAATAGTAAGTTTTATTTTTATCATTTATCATTTGAATACTAAAAGGTTCGCGTTCGGAATTTAGTAAGTCAGCAGAATCATCGAGCTGCGTTAGTATTTCTTCGCAGTGCGGCATAGAGTAATCAAAATCTAAAGAGACTGGACAAACGATTGATTTTAATTTAGTTAAGTGTAAACTTTGACGTTGTTCTTCAATAATAGTATTTAGATTGGATGTTTTATTGGTAAGTTGATCGTTGAAATATTTTTCATAAGGTGAATTATTTAGGGTATTTATATTAATAGTAATTACAGGGCAGCGGGATAATGCATCAGCGTTAGAGTTAAGGCGTCCTTGTTTATATATAATTTCATAATCATACTCCTCGAGTTTGAGGCGCCAGCGAATGAGTCTACTGCCTGGATCTTTATTATTAAATAACCAAACTAAGGGCCTGTGATCGGTTACGATCTTGAATTTACGCCCAAAAATATAAGGACGGAATGTTTTGACAGCAAAAATAATAGCTAGGAGTTCCTTCTCCGTAGTTGAATAATTACCCTCGGCTTTATTCAGAGTTCTTGAAGCGAAGGCTATAGGTTTATCTTTACCTATATCACCTTGGGAAAGTACTGCTCCTACGGCATAACTAGAGGCATCCGATGTAATTATAAACGGTGCGGAAAAATCTGGATATTGGAGTAGAGGAGCTGTAGTAAGTTTGCTTTTGAGAATATTGAGAGCAGTATCTTGTTCGGATGTCCAACTAAAGGCAACATCCTTTTTTAGTAGAGATGTGAGAGGTTTAGTTAATTTAGAAAAATTCTCAATGAATCGTCGATAATAGCCTACGAGGCCTAAGAAGGATTTTATTTGTTTGACATTCGTAGGAGTTGGGAATTCAGTGACGGCTTTAACCTTATCAGGATTGGGAGACACACCTTTATCGGTAATAATATGACCCAAGTATGCAACTTCTCGACGTAAAAACTCACATTTGTCGGGTTGCAACTTTAAATTAAATTGACGTAATCTATCGAATACAAGTTTTAATTTTGTAATGTGATCAGTGAGATTATGAGAATAGATGATACAATCGTCTAAATAGACATATGCGTGAAGACCTTGGAGACCGGAAAGAGCCGTATTCATGAGTCTCTGAAACGTTGTAGGGGCGTTTTTCAACCCGAAAGGCATTCTGGTAAATTCGTAGTGACCAGAAGTGCTTGAATTAGTATTTACACTGAAACCTGTCTTCTCAGCATCTTTAGGGTTCATCTTAATTTGGTGAAATCCGCTAGATAAATCTAGCGTACTAAAATATTTAGAATGACCTAGTTGGTCGAGAATATCAGTAATGAGAGGCAAGGGATAACTTTCGGAAACTGTGATATCATTGAGGCGTCGATAATCTATGACAATCCTCCATTTACGTTTGCCAGACGCATCTAACTTCTTAGGGACTACCCAAACTGGGGCGCTCCATGGTGAAATAGAGGGGCGAATGATATTTTGGTCAAGCATTTTACGAATTTGGGAATCTACTTCTTCCTTATGACATTCAGGGAAGCGATATGACTTGACATGAATTGGAGGCGCATTACCTGAGTTAATAGAATGTTCGATTGCGTTAGTGTAAGATAATGGTTCATCTGGAAGATGAAAAATATCTGTGTATTGAGAGCAACATTCCAAGAGAGATTTTTTCTCTTCAGAATTTAAATGAGAACAGCGTAATAGGTTTAATACTTTTTGAACTCGTTCAGATTTAGAATAAGAAATTGAATTTATATTTTGATACTTGTAGGTATTTAAGTCATAATCGAGAGGTGACACTTCTGCGTGATAATCTTTGATCTCTACGTCAGAGTCAGTGGTATTTAAAACAGAAATATTTATTCTTTTATTAGGTTTAATAGATACAATGCAATTTGCGACATAAACGCCATTGCATAAGGTTTGATCGAGTACTAGAGCCTCATTATTTTTATAAGTCTCGTGCGAGTAATTTGATATAGCGCATTCAATGACTATTTCAGAACGAGCGGGAATAATATAAATTGGTTTAGTGTAATTTATTTGTAAATTATGCTCGTATATATTCAATATTTTTGTATCATAGTTAATGTTCGCTTTATAATGACTTAGAAAATCACTACCTAGGATGCCATCATAGTCCAGCATGACGTCATCATTGACGACATGAAATTTATACTTAAAATTATTGGTAGATAGTGCAAAGTCCATTTGAAATGTACCTAATGTAACGCAACAAGATTCAGTGTTGTTTATTCCTTTTAATTTAACCATTTCACGAGATAAAGGAGGTGTCATGTTCATACTTGATCGTTTTAGTAAACTGATAGATGCACCTGTATCTATAAGAAAACTTAAAGGTTTAAAAGAGTAACTCGACTTTAGAAATACATGAGGTAGAGATATTTTTTTTATTTTTATATTTGTCTCGTAAATGGGAATTGTGCAATTGACATGAGTAGAAGCGTTATAAGATTCAGCGATTTTATTTTTGTTGCAGGAATTAGAATATGGTTTAGTATAAGATTTAGTAGGACTCAGTTGCTTTGACTGAGATGTAGATTTGGTAGGACTCAGTTGCTTGGACTGAGTTGTAGATATAGTAAGTGAAATCGTGTCGTTTGCTATATTCGATTTCGGTAGACACGGACCCGAAATCGGAATTAGTTTAAATGTGTATCGTCGGAATCGAACCGCGACTCATTTACGTCACACACGTTTACCGTGCCGGTGGTGTTACCAGGTGACTGGTAGTCACGTTGTGAAGAGCTAGCGTTTTCGCGGCGCTGCATGTTATATTTGCGTTTACGACACTCATCTATTGAATGCCCTAAATTTTTACAATAATTACATGATTTTATGTTTGAATTTGTATAAGAATTAGAAAGATTAGATTTTATATTATTATTAGAGTTAGGGTTAAGGTGATATGTTTTTTTATAATTAGAATTTGAAGATTTATTTTTTAAGTAGCATTCGGAGGAAGTGTGACCTGATTTGTTACATATGGAACATTGTTTGGTATATTTATTTGAGTTAGATTTAGACAAGTTAAATAATTTTTCTTCCTCAATTGCGTGTTGTACCGCCTCGTTTAATGTTGAGGGATTCCTGCACCGGACAACCGCAGATATAGAATGATTTAGACCTAACATAAAGGTATTAAGAGCAAGGTCTTCCATAGCTGCTATTCGACCAGGAAGTTCTTTAGTGTCCTTGCAGCTATAATGAATTTCGGAATGTATCCTAGCTAGTATATATTCGATTCTGAGAGAATATTTAGTGACATCTTCACCAAATAATTGTTTACAGTTTTGTAAATCTATTAATAAATGTGTAGAATGTTTTTCTCGCCAAATGTATTTTTTAGAAATGATTTTAGTTCATCCCAAGTGTCAAATGTTCTTAAACTACAGGCTGCTTGAGCCTTGCCTTCTAATTGGGATAAAATAAATTTACATAAAACATTTTGCTGTTCGGGGCTAGCTAAAGAAATTGCATTGTCACAATTTGTAAGAAATGCGGGAAGTGACTCTCTGTCACCATTATATGGCTTAACGAATTTTGACAAAAATGTTAACGTGACTTTCTCGGATTTTTCGGACATTTCGGAAGTTGATGTTTTGCGAGTCTCTCCAGTGGATTCTGCTTTGAGTGACATCAGGTATATAAATTGTATTAATTGTATAAATTGTATAAAATAAAATTTGTAAAAGTATAGAAATAGAAATAATATAAAATTAGAGTTCAATAAAGAGTCAAATAAGTATAGACAAAAAAATCACTCACAGAAACACGAAGCACACTTTCACTAGCATGACTTGGTTTTGAACACTGGACTTGACTCGGGGTTCACGCTGTCACAGCGGGAACTGGGATACGCGGCTGTCACGTTACCAGCGTATATCATGAGATGAGAGCACCTTGATGAAGATGGTGCTGGTGGTGAGTTAGACTGGAGCCGGTGTGTGTGGTGCGGGCTCAGGTTACACCTGAGGCTGACCGTCGACCTCGTGGGGGTGATGTGTAGCGAATACGTGGTGCGGGCTCACGCTAAAAAGCGGAGGCTGACCGTCGACCTTGTAGGGATGGCGTGTAGTGGATAGGTGGTGCGGGCTCACGCTATTGAGCGGAGGCTGACCGTCGACCAGAGTGCGGTTGATGCAGGCTTGACCTCCAGGTCAAGTCTCACTGTCGATCAGAGACCGTGTAGAGAACCTCGGGTTCGGATGTCTGGACTTCAACGGAAGCCACTTACGACATCCCACTTCTGACACCAATTTTGTTGTGAGGTTCCGTTGGTAGTTTCAAATAACACGCACTTTTACACCACAACCCTTTATTCACTTTTACACAAACACCAAAAATAAAATTGAATATGTGTGACTCCCGACGATTTCAAATTCTAACTCTACTTAAATTTTTAAAATTATTCAAACGCAGGTAAAACTGCTGACGAGTGGAATACCAACGCAGTTTGACCCAGTTTCGCTAGTATTAGAATATAACAGTACGGTAGTTGACAGCCAGTCATCCAGATGATATGGATGAAACTTCAGCCTGTGACGGATGGTACATACGGTGGTGAAATTCTGCGGCAGGTATTACGTCGAACAATTCATCAGAGCACTCCCCATGATACATTCGGTAAAGAATGCACAAGGATGCGACATCCCTACGCAGAGCCAGAGGATCGAGACGGCTGACGAGATTCTCATCATCGACGATGCGAATCGCACGACGTTGAACGCGGTCTAAAGGGAGAAGTTGGTATTGAGGTGCCCCAGCCCACAGATGGGAATAATATTCCATATGCGGCCTAACTTGTGCCTTGTATAGTTGAAGGCGATGCGCCGATGTGAAATACTGCCTTGCTCTGCCTAGGACACCCAGTTTTTGGAGGCCAACTTAGCCTTTTCCTTAACATCTTAAGGAAAAGGCTAAGTTTAAGCGAAATTGAACGTCGCACGAAATCTCGACGCCTAGAATTTCGATCTTCGGCCGCGTATCTAGTGAAGCGCCCTGGAACGAAGGAGATACGACGAAGGGGCTTTTTTTCGCGGTGAACGCACAAATTTGTGTTTTTTTGGGGTTAAATTGGACCAAGTTGCAGTGACCCCAATTTGAAACCTGGTGTAATGAAGTTTCAACCTCAGACACAAGTTTTGTTCGACACTCGGAGACGCGCGCCCGAGAAATGTTAGCTTGACCGGTATAAGAGGTGTCCACCGTGCTATCATCCGCATAACAATGAATGCTGCTGGATTGAAGCATATCATTGATATGCAAAAGAAAGAGCGTCGGGGACAGAACACAGCCTTGAGGGACACCAGCATTCACGGGCTTGTATTCGGAGCATGAACCGTCAACAACGACTTTAATGCTGCGCCCTGTGAGGAAACTGGTAACCCATTGGCATAATTTCTCGGGCAACCCGTAGGAAGGAAGCTTCGATAGAAGGGCTTTGTGCCAGACCCGATCGAAGGCTTTCGCCATGTCCAAACTGGCCGTCAGGGCTTCCCCTTACTCTCAACCGCTAAGATGAAAGCTAGTTTCCCGTTTAGTTGTAGGATCATCCCTTTACTTAATCACTGTTAAGTGTCTATTCAGTTGACAGTGTCCTATGTTGTGGGGTACTTAGTTGTGAAGTTGTTGTCTCGAAAAATAGTCAGGTAATCTGCAGGTTTCCTCACGATGTTTTCATTCCAAGCAGAAGTCGTTAATTGAAATGACCAAACATGAGTTTGATCTTCAAACTTAGAGGTACAGTCAAGAGTCAAAAGTGCAGTCAGAATCTACAAGGCATTATGATCATTAAGGCTAGGCAATAAGGTCTTCAAGGTATGGCTGCACTTATGATGCTTGACTGTACATCAACCACCACCGCTTCAATGTCTCTTGGATTAAGATTTTCATTCTTCTTCTTATCGAGTGTGTTATTACTAACACTCTGGTGTCAGATTTTATTCAAGTCACCTAAGGCATCTGACATGACTTTTACGACTACCTCCATCTAGTGGCAGTAGCCGTATACACACTAGTAAACTAAACAGCCAATGTGCAGGTTTCCTCACGATATTTTCCTTCACCGGAAGCAGATGGTGGTCTATGAGAAAATTACCATACATAAGTCAGATTGGTCTACAAACTCATGTGAAACAGGTAGGATTTGAACCGGGGTCCTATTCGAGTCCACTTGGCCACCACGAACTTCGATCGCTAAGATTTTCATTACTGACTGAGCATAACCTACATCCGTAGATCCGGCCATCAGGCCCAGTTAGTCGAAATCCTACAAGGCGAGAAATTTCCAAGAGCTTAGAACAAACAAGTAGAAGACGCACTTCATTTAAACATCATCTACTCTACATATTTCTTTTAAAGTTTGGATGTGAGTGAACATGTTTGTTACTTAGCAAAATCTATTGGACAGATTTCGCTGAAATTTGGTACACGACGGGTAGAAAACAACCTTGAATAGCACATAGGGTACCTACACATAATATAAGTACTTTTTATTCCGAAATTCCCATCGAAACAAAGCTCCGGGACGCAGCTTGTGAAGTTATATTGTAGCTTATCGTAGAATTTGGTGAATTAAATCTGCAAAAGATGTTAAAATTAACGCTGATTAAAAGTTGAATGAAATAGAAATAACAAAATTAATGTATTAGAATAAGACAGTGCATGATTTATTACTTATATTAGAAGGTGAACTTTTATATAACTAGTTTATATAACTACTAGCTGCTGCCCGCGGCTTCGCCCGCGTGAGTTTCCTTAGATGAAAAATCTTTTGTGTTCCAAACTGTAGTAACCTAAACTCCAGTACTCAAAATTTCAGCTATTTGGCTATCTCGTGTCCCGCGGAAATATATTAGGTATACTCGTAGTATAGTCGCGGTGTTAAAATGAATCAAAAGTGATATTTCATTCAATAAACGATCTTCGTCTGCTCGTCATCTACAATTTCCCGTGTACCACCACTCCCATCCCGAGTCCCTCTTTATCCTATCCCGTGTCCTGTCTATTTATACGTCAGTAGAAAATGCTCATCAGGTTGAACGACTTTTGCTAAGGCCCCATTTCCATTTTTTATAGAGTAGCTGGTCTCTTGGAGTTCTTCATCAAATGTTCCATAAACTTAAATTTTTATACGTCAGCAGAAAAGCTTATCAGGTTAAATGACTTTTGCTACGGCGCCATTTCCATATATGTAATAGTGTAGCTATTGTCTCTTGGAATTCTTCATCAGATGATCCTGATCTTCGATTTTTATACGTCAACAGAAAATACTCGTCAGATTGATAAACTTTTCCAAAGGTACCATTTCCATATTTCTTATAGTTTAGCTGTTCTTTTAAGGTTCTTCATCAGGTGATCCATTTTCAAAATCAATTAGAGCCTATATGTTGTCCAGGCTTAATAGCTATACAACGAAAAATGTTTCATTCAAATCCGTCCAGTAGTTATTGCGTGAAACGCGTACATACATACAGACGGACGGACAGACAGATAGACAAAAATTTCCAAAAAAACGTTTTTGCTTTCTATTATTCTTTTTAAGTGTCCCTCTATCCATTTCAGACAAAAATTCTAAATGTACTGTACAGACAAAATTTCTTTACTGTTTTTATTATTATACTCACGACCGCTTTATGCTGTTAAAAATCTTAATAGCGCGAAGTAGAAATCACCAAAATGGCGCAGCGCCATCTATTGGAATCATTGAGAAATAATTTCAGCTTACAATTCTTATTTTATCAACGCCATCTATTGGATATTTTCATGGTACAATCAGTAGATGACCGGAAATAAATTTGCAAATGAATTTATTCGTTACTTTTCAAAATTAAAAAAAAAGTAAGAAAATAATTCTAGAAAACAAATAAAAAAATAAATCAGAAAATTATTGTTTGTGGCAGGATTCTATCCAGCTACTTCCAGTTGCTTTTTTGAAAAATTTATTTACTAAAATATTTAAAAATATATAGAATTCTAAAAAACTAATACAAAATAAAAAAAAGTAAGTAAAAAGAAGTCATGTCTGGCAGGATTCGAACCCTCTACGTAAAAAAAGTATTCCGCGACCTCTACCGATAAGCCAACATGCATGCTTGTAGGCGACGAAATTTCAAATGGGATTTGTGTATACGCAAATTCACCCCTTTTTTTGGACTGTAAGGGTTGAAATTGTAAACAACCCTTTCTTATGTGGGCAGTATATAGTATAATGAAGACACTAACAAATTTCAAGTTTATAGCTTTTATAGTTTTGTAATGATAAATTAGTTTTCCTCCCCCTTTTTACCCCTTTAGAGGTTGAATTTCAAAAAACGCTGAAACACGCCCTTGTTTATTTTTGTTGAGAAGCATTCTTGCCAAGTTTCAAGTAAATCAGTGAAGATTTTTTTTTTCATACAAACTTTGCCCCCAATTTTAACCCCCTTTTTCTTTTTTAATTTTGAAAAATCCTTTCTTATCTGAGCACTACATATTAACATAAAACTTCGGTCCAAATTTTAAGTTTATAGCTTTTATGGTTTAGGCTGGGCGTTGATTTACCAATCACCCTTGTTCTTTTATATATATAGATAGAAGATATATAGATATCAATGAAATGACACTGTTGATTTCATGAGCTCTTGAATAATTAAAAATTTCACTGAAAACTTGAATTTCAATGAACATGGAATAAATGTTATTTGTTAACTCCAGAGTCGAGTATTATGAGCTCCTTGGAACTAACAAGATTTCCCGAAGCCGCATCGCATCCCGTGTAGGATTTAGTCAGTCTCGTAAATGAATCCAATATTTTTTAGCTGAAAGTCAAAATTGTATGAAAGTTTTATCAAAACACAAATTGCTCTCACTTTCGTGGGCTGAGTCGTGAGGTTCCTGCTTTTATTAACTCTATGTTAACATAATATATCGCATTGCAGCTTTTGCCCGCGACCTCGTAGGCGTGCATTATTTGTTCCAAGAGGCTGCAATACAGGTGTACAAAACAAACTGCATCTCATTGAATTGTATACATACCTACAGTTGTTTAGTTATACACTAGCTTTTGCCCGCGGCTTCGCCCGCGTGAATTTCCCACGGGAACAGTGCTTTTTCCCGGGATAAAAAGTAGCCTATGTGCTATTCCAGGTCATTATCTACCTCTGTACCAAATTTCATCGAAATCCGTCCAGTAGATTTTGCGTGATTGAGTAACAAACATCCTCACAAACTCACAAATTCACAAACTCACATCCAAACATTCGCATTTATAATATTAGTATGGATACAGAAAACAAAATTTAAAAAAAAAATTGGCCTTCCAATGGTCCTACAAAATCTCAATGTAATAAAAAAAATCAGTTTATTGTAGGTACATAATAAAGATCCATAAAATAAATTGAATCTCAGTCAGTCACTCGAAATAAAATTATGCCAAATTGAAATAATTATGATTATTATATGTGAAAGAAAAAGAAATATAAAGAAAAAAGGCGGGGTGGGTACATATGCATGTATGTATTATGTATTTATATGTAATGTCCAAATTAAAGCTATCATCAAAGATTTACGAGGCATACGTACCCCAAGAACTATAATCCTATGGCTAGGAAATAAATTATTATTATAGGTTATTATAAATTATAATTTTCTCGCCTTCATAGTTTTATTTTTAAATTCCTCGTAACACTGATCCCTCTTGTTTCACACCCGCTGATTGTCTTTCGCCTTTGGCTTTAGTTCAAAAGATTCACTTGTTCATTCACCTCTTCCCATTCACTGGGCCCGCTATCGAATGCACTGAATGAAAGGCTGAGCAAGGCCTGACATTTAAAAAAGGAACTCAGCATATTCCACCGCTTTTTATTATCGCGCCTTTTAAAACCGATGCTCTTTTCGTTCATTCTTTTTTGGAATGAATCTGTTTTTTAAAAAGAATCGGATTTGATTTTTTCGCTGCTGGATTTATGGTTGCAAGTTTGTAGAATGTATGAGCGGATGGATATAATGAATAGGTACACGGATCTACAACGTAACGTACTACTAAACGTACACGTAACGTACTACTATTACTAACGTACGTACAACTAACTAAAAAATAAGAAAGTGACGATTTATAAGTGCTATTTTTAAGCCAATATAAATAAAAATATTTGGCTTTGACTTTGACTTTGACTTTGATCTTTTTCGTTTTTTGACAGTTGAGTTTCTACTTATACAGGACAGATTTTGATATTTTATTCAGTGGATTAATATTTGTAAGATTTTCGTTTTTGTCTTATTAACAGATAAATAATCTATTTTAAATATTATGCACTGCAGTGGAAGAATTAAGTTACAAAAGAAGAAGAACAATCTGAGTAGGTACTATTGGAAAACCTGCTTATAACAAGCTAATTATTTAAAAATAAAAAAACACGACTGACAACTTCCATAGCCTATGTTACTCGGAGGCATAGACTTTTAATATACTCACGCTCGGAGGAATGTAAGGAAGAAGGAATCTAACAATACCTCTCACATCAAAATTTGTTAAGCCGTTCAGGACTTATGGTGGAATAAAGAAACTTACATACATACATACATGAACTCTGAAAACATAACACTCCTTTTTTGGTCAGTCGTGTAAAAAGGTGAAAAAGTCAAATAGGTAGAGAAGCAGTGGGGCTCAATTTTGGAAATAAATGACTGACCAAAAACAGAACAGACGACAATTTTTAATTCATTGGTTAGACACAAGTTTATCCACTACTCGAGATACAGTAGAGGTTTATTCCTAGTTCGATGGTAGGTTGCTGAGTAGCAGACCAATGCATTGCTGGTTTGGCTTCTATATAAAAAAAATTTAATATTTATATAAACTTCTTTTTGAAACATTCAATAAAAAAGAAAAGTCAAGTTAAAAATGTCCTCCAATGATTTCTGTCCTGATATCATCCTGATATTATAGAAATATGTAGTCTTCTAATTAGTAATTATGTTATTAGTAATAAATACATTTAGTATACTTAACATGTAATGCATTCACGTTTTTGGTTGGCGATCTAGTTTAGTACCTATATTATATTGAAATTGTTACGGAATTGTATGTGATTGTTAACTGTTGTGTTTGCTTAATAAATAAATAAAATAAAATAAAAAATAAATTTCTTTTTACATATTTTATTTAGACACAAATCACTCGACTCACCGATTCGGTGGCAAAAATAGCACCCCAACAATTTTTTTAGGCGCCATGTTTTATTAGTAGCGACGATAAAAACAAATGAAAGGACTCCATAAAGTTGTTTTGTAACTCGTAAGAGCGTAGTAAGTACCAAGAAGCTAATAGACAACATTTTATCCCGCCAAAAACATTTTCATGTAAAACGTTGCCAAGACGAGAGCATATAGCATGCACTGTCAAAAAGTTATCGGATCTTATGTAGAGGCAAGCTTTAAAAAGGGCGGGCGCTATAAAGAAACGGGCCGTCAAATATACCTACTACTACTACAAATGAAACTGTATATCCGTGAACACGTCAGTAACACATCGATGTGTGCGTTTTCTTAGTCATAGCGTCCCAATCCGCAAAAGAACGGGGGAGAAGTGCGGGAGGTGCGGGGGGATGCCATATTGCGGGAGGGGCAGGGAGTTTCCTTTCTGTACGTAGTACTTATACTCGTAAATTAATTCTGTGGTAAAGGCAAGCTTTTAACTTACACGCCCTAACTCTACAAACCGAAACTTCATAAACTTTGCATTTTACTCAAAATATATGACTTGGCCGTATTTCGTTACTACAAGAACTATTGTATAACAGAGAAGTAATGAACAGTAAATTAATTTTCACTTTACGCCCACGTGATTAAGGTATAAATTGGCTTCAGTTGAAATTAAAATTTTATCTAAATGGTGATTCTCCGTTTAAGTGAAAATGTTGGCCAAAAAACGAGAAACTTAAAAAAAAAATGTTTACCTCTCCAACCATGAAATAAACAAAATATTTATTTGCCTTTGCTTAAATAATGTTTTTTTTTTCACTTTTCCGAGTGATTTAACGTCTAAAAAGTAAACAAAATCTTTGCCCCTAGAGCCCATAAAAAAGACGAATGGTCTATTACCAAGATGTATCGATATTTCTTTCTTACCATTGGAAAAAGGGATTGCAGGTTTTGAACCTGAAAGGGAATAATAAATTTTATGAAAAAAAAATGTAAAAAAACTGCGTAAAAGGGAAAAATTAAATTTAAAAAAATCGAGATTGCTTTTTATCGTTTCCATTTCCAAATGACATTTAAAAAATATATTAATATTTTAAAACCGACGGTTTGGAGAAAACTGCTATTGAGTCGCATGAAAAATAAATACCTCCAGTTGATAGGTTGGATAAAGCAGTACCAAAGGGGTTTGGGTAAAGTTGGCGTCATTTTCAATTTTCGCGGCCACTCACCAAACTTGGTTATTTTGAAAGAACATATCAAAGGGGATCAAACTTTATTATGGAGTACATATAGCTAAACTATATCGGAGCTGAGATATTAGGCATTTTAGTTTTCATATTTTTGACTAACAACTCAATTCGATTTTAACAATAATGCTAATAAAAAGTAAAAAACGGCTTTGTTTATGCTGGTTTTAAACATGCGGCACGATTAGAATGAAACAAGTCTAGTTTCGAACGATATTCAGATGTATTTACACCTGCCGGGTGTCCTGTAACGGCACACTGTTTTGTTTGTTATGAATCTACAATTCTTCAATTCGTTACACTTTTTACGTTATAGCCATGATTCATACAGAGATCTGTGCCCAAAATGAGACGTATAGAGACCTTCAAGGGCGGATCCAGCTTTCGCGTCAGGGGAGGTTCACATGGTCGAGTGCGTGTTGTTAGCCCGGCACTGTCCCCAAGGTTTATTTTTAGTATAGAAAGAAATATGTATACATGCAACTGGAATTTATGGGGGCATGCTCCTCCCTAAATCCGAATGCAATAAATCACTAAATTGAATTAAATGAGACCAGTTGAGATTCCGCTCCAACCGCTCTTTCGTGGACCAAATAAATTCACTCCGAATTATACTCGGAGAAGCAACCGAAGGGAAGCGTGAAATCAATTTACGTTTGTCGACTTCGAGAAAGCTTTCAATACATTGCATTGGCCTAATATTTGGCACCAGCTTGACGAAATCGTTGAGTCACGCCCAAGATTAGAGACCTACTAAAAGCCCTATATTTAAATAACTTCTCCAAATTGCTCACAAAGGTGCTGATCTCTCAAGATATTGCAGTTCACGCCAGAGTCAGACTGGGTGCATAATGCTCATAGTGAACGACTGCAAGCGACGAAGTATAGAGTGGGGGTTGTCCCATCAACTGGATGACCTAGACTACGTTGATGACCTGTGTCTGCTCAGTCACAAACACGTCGACATGTAAGGTAAACTGGACAACCTACAGCGAGTGGCCGCAAAAGTTGGGCTTAAAATCAACGCAAAGATGCAAGATGTTCTCCTATCTCGGAAGTGTAGTCTCGAAGTCTGGCGGAGCGAAAAATGATGTTGCTGCTAGGATATATAAAGCTCGGGCAGCCTTTGCACAGCTCCGGCCCGTGTGGCGTTCCAAAAAGTAAAGTCCCTCAGAGTGAAACTCAAAATGTTTCGGTCAAACGTCAGTCAGTCAATCAACAATCCTGTTTAATCGATGTAAAACTTGAAAAGTCACTAAAAAGATCACGCCGCCGATCCAGCGTCTTTGTGAACCGCTGCCTGCATCAAATACAATGAACAGCTGTGGGAACAACGCCGGGAAATGCCAACAGACCTCCAAATTAAGGAGCCTCAAGTGGTCATGGATTGGTCAAACACTAAGAAGGGATCCCTCACATATCCCGAAGCAAGCTCTGGAGTGGAACTCCCAGCGCAAGCGCAAAGTTGGCCGTTCCAAGCAGACCTGGCGACGCTTAATTGCAGCGGAGCTCAAGACAATCGGGTTGACCTGGCCCGAAGAGGAGAGGGTAGCCTAAGACCGAGGAAACTGGCAAAATACTGTCGACACCCTCTGTGGCCACAGTAATTGCATTGTCGTTGGCCCCGTTAAGGTCCTCCATAGTGCAGGAAGTGGGGCAGAGTTGGGACATGCCAGAAGGTGGTCCATTGACAGAATCGCACCACAGTTTCACGGGTTATGATTTTTGCGGTTTTCATGTCAGGTCCTAACACCAGCCCGGAGTCTGTTTAAGAACTTCCAAACTGCCCAGGGAGATCGCCACCAGGTGAGAGCTTTTCAGCAGGGAGGATATTGGGGTGGGAAAAAGTATATTTTTTGTTTCCATAGCTCCAGACTAGTGTTCTTTGCCTCCTGGTCTCAGACGTCAAACTGTCTAAGGAAGCTATTTTGGCTCTTTAGACGACATGGAGGGGGTCTCTGCCCATACAGGATATGCCGCTGGTCCTCGAACTGTTTTCACTGCGCAAGTCAAAATGGGATTAATGGAATTTAAGTTAACCTCCATGGTTTTTTTTTCAAGCATTTTACTCCTACTTAGCTGTGTTCAGCTCAGTATTGAGGAGTTCGTTTACTGTTTGGTATGGTGGGGACTGTGATTTCCGACGGTGTGGTGGCGGGTTGGCAAACTTAATGTACCAGCAGGTTGGGGTTTCTGTGGATATTTGTAGCTTCAGTGAGCAGTGTTTGTTCTCAATCAGATGTGATTTAGTTGAGTGTCTACAGCCAGTTTTTGCAAGATATTCTTCCTCATTAGGAGCTTTTTACACAGTTTGTTTATGTGTTTCGGGCGTAAGTGTGGCTGCGGCCAAAGGTATTTTGGTGCTGGGTTATAATGCAGTTGAATCATTGTTGAAGTTGTTGAATGGCTGAAGTTTATATCCAGCAAACTCGAATGTGGGTTTGTATTTCGTCATTTGGTTGGAAAGGTGGAAAGGCTTCTGTTTTGGTGGTGTTTAACACTAGTGTCCACTTATTACAGTTTAATGCAGAAGACCAAATATGCAGGCCATCTCAGCGTTATGACCGAGAAATTAACGTGCAAGCCACTGCAGATCAACCTGTAGAAGTTCTTGCTGATCCACCTGTAGAAGTTTCCGCTTATTATGATAATTACGAATACCTTCGTGACCAACCAGATGAGCAGTACGACGTGCTCACGCGAAGAACTTGTGAACTTAGCCGCTAGCCACAGCGCGAATGGTCACGCGGGCTCGACGACTAATGCGCGGGGAGATATCTTACTTGATGTATTGCTAGATCATTGTATATCAATAGCCAAGATGTAGAAAAATGTATCCAATAGGTTTATATTGATATAGTTAAACACAAGGGCTAATGCGAGGGGGATGGTTGGGGGAGCATCGAACTCCAGGTCATAGCCCTCTTTGGAACATAAGGCTGCAAATGTTCTCGGGTTTATTTTGAGTATCGACCACGCATTCGACCATTTGACCCCCCCTGACGCGAATGCTGGATCCGCCCTAGATTAAAGTAAGGTTTTCTTATTTCTTCTCCTATTTATGCATTTTTCTACAGCTGTTAGGTAAGATTAGCACCATAGTGTAACGTTTTATGTGTATTATTCTTGTGAACTTCAGGCAAAAAATAAATATTTTAAAAAATCATACCTCAGCTCCGATATTACTTAGAACAATGATTACCACTACGATATGTTTCTTAATGAGGGTGCTATCAAATAGTAATAAAATTATCCCTGGCCGCGAAAAATAAAAATGACGCCACTGGTCCATACAAAATTACCCAAACCCCTTTGCCTTTTTCTGTGATATACTGTTCATTACTCTTTAATCGCGGCGTTTTAAATAACAATTGTTTAACAATAGACGAAATATCGCATGCGGTCTCTTCGTCACTGAAGGATTAAGTTGTAAGCTGAAAAAAATCTAAAAAAAGCCATTGCCATAGTTTTCCATAAAGACTACAATATGGAGTTATTTAAAATGGGCGGGTAAGATTTAATCAGTGTCGGCAACATGGGTGACACCCCTGATGATGCAGGCATCCATACAGGCTGCGGTGACCGCTTTCCTTCAAGCTTATTCAAATAAACATTTTTCATTTCATTTCAAGGTGGGCTGCATTCCTGTTTGTCTACTTAGTAGTAATTTTTTTTTTTATAAATTTTCCCATTCTAAATGTGGAATCTATTATATCTTCCACATACTGATTTGATGTCAGTTATAAAAACATCCTATACTAACTATCCTGGCTGCACCGCCCCACACTCCCAATCTCGTCTACATGCCCGACTGGTTTCTCGAGTTGGCGATCAAGGATTCACGTCTGAGTGAAGTACTTCTCCACAATATGAAACCAAGAATGTACAAAACATCCAGGCTGGATGCTCTCGCGGAAAGTACACTCCTTGGAGATGGACTCAGCCCTGGTGCTGCTACTTTAGTTGTACTCCTTAAGACTGAGGGTCGTGGTCGTTATATGGAATGAAATACACATAACGACTATCTTGACTGTCTTAACCTTTCACAGACACATACGTTGTAAAGTGACGTCTTTGGAGAAAATGCAGCAGTGGAGTTTGTTGTGCTGCCTCTTGTCCACTTGCTTTGGCGGTAGTAACCTTAGCTTTAAGTAATTTTCTGACGCCAACTAAGTATATGACGAGTTTTATTTTTAAGCCTACGGAATCTATTTTAAGCAATTTTCATTCATTCATTCCATTTAGAGAAGGCAATGGCAAACCACTCCATTAACATTGCCATGATAGTTGTTGGACCCAGCCCTAAACTCTTACAGTTCAACCACTGGGTAGTAGGGCACAGACAAACAGATTTGCTATTAAGTGGGGTAAACAACCATCTGATTATAAACGATCAATTATAAAGCAATTCCCGTTTTGGCTCGACGTAACCCGACCAATTTGCGAAGGCTAGACAAATTCATTAGATGACGTCATCCGTCATGACAATCCTAACGGACGGAACATCCAATAATGTTCGGTTAACCATCTCATTAGCGCACGTTAGATTTGGGAATTATGTGCGGGACATTGAAACTGGAAGACTGGATGTGGTCCATTGTGTAATTTTGATGTCATCATTAAATGGAACTCCCTGCGTCTGTGTTCCCGAGCACATACAACCTGACTCTCTTCAAAACCAGAGTGAATAGGCTGCTTCTGGGTAAGCTCGTTACATCATAGACCTCATCTCTGTCCTCAGACAAGATTGTGGGCAAGAGAAAACCCATCTTTAATAAAAAAAAAACTATGTACTGACACATGTCGACACTGAGTCGACTACTACTAGTAGCCACAAGCACCCTTGAAAAAAAGCAAAAAAAAAAAACGATCTAATTAATAAAAAAAAAAAAGATCACGCCATAAAATATCAGGCCGCAAACGATCCAATATCCCGCTTCTTCTCTATATTATTGTGTTTTCATCTGAGAAATAAATGAAATAAATTTTATCCTAAACGCTTTTATCCTTAATGCTTTTGCCTTGGAATTTTGGAAATACCTAGAATTTCCGGAATACTGCATTTCTCAGCTATACTGTGAGGCTTTTTTGCTGAGCAGAGAAAACTCTTGCTTTTGGTTCTCCAGTTGCCTCGATGAGACTTCCTTTCTATTTTTTTTTAGCTTTAAGGTCTCACGGACCCATTATCTTCATCGCATACAGAAATGGGTTTACGCCAAGCAAAAACGCATTATGCCAAGGTCTTCTTCTTATCGAGTGTGTTATTACTAACACTGGTGTCAGATTTTATTCAAGTCGCCTAAAGGCATCTGACATGACTTTTACGACTACCGCCATCTAGTGGCAGTAGCCGTATACACACTAGTAAACTAAACAGTCAGCCAATGTGCAGGTTTCCTCATGATGTTTTCCTTCACCAGAAGCAGGTGAGCAAACCACCATACATGAGTCAGATTGGTCTACAAACTCATGCGACACAGGTTGGATTTGAACCTGGGTCCTATTCAACCTCAGGCGGGTGTTATTACCACTTGGCCACCACCGCTCCAGGTGCCAGACCAGGTGTAAACCCATTTTTGATCCCGAAGGGCAAAATGTATGAAGGGTTAATTGTTGTTAAAGGGCAAATTTTTAATGTTTAGAGAAGTCTATCCAGTATTTCATCATCTTCGTTGCAACCAATCCTGTCGCAACGTTATTACACGGTGTAGATATGTTAGTTAATTAATAATTGACAGCAGTTACAAGTAATCGCTTGTGACGTAGTTAAATATTTGACTGGTTGAAGTGTGATGATTATTAGATAAATACCGATAAGTTACATATACTGAACCTCCGAAGTGCTGGTTTGTGAGCGAAGACACAGCATAGAATGTGCCAGCTGCTTCTCATCCCGCGGCGGAGATTGTAAAAGTCAATCATGGGAATGGGTTTCTTGTTAATGGCGCTGGACTATCTTACCGGTTGCACCATGTTATGTAAAGGGACGTCAATCAAAGACCGTGTTGCGGTACAGACTCATCTTATTAAATATGTAGTGGAATCTACCTTCACAGATATTATATTATCAATCCTACACTTATTACAATATCTGAATCTCCATTTCACCAATAAGCCCACCATTCAGCTAAGCGTGGCCTTCGAGTCTCATGACTCATGGCTTTGTTTACACTGTGAGATAAAGACGTGATATGGTATTTGTTTGTTTGTTTGTAATAACTTATTGCACAAATTACATAAAACAACACATACGATTAACATAACAGAAGAAATGGCAACGGCGGATCTTTGCGGCGGACTTATCCCATGAAGGGATCTCTTCCGGTAACCGGTAAGAAAAATAAATATAATAAAACAAAGAAATTTTTATAGTTTTTTATTGGTATGTGTCATATTTATGCGATATTTTGTAACTAAACTGTTTTTCCAGGTTAAAGTTCTCATATTTTAAAACTTCATGAATTTTTCTTCATTTGGTGGAGTCCGGAATGACTGAAACAAAAAAAAATATTCAACATCTAAATGATACTATAAAGAAAATTAGCTACCAGAACCATTATTTTAAAATGTTGTAACGGACATCTTTGAAATTTCAAATGTACCTCATAGTAGGTTCCTCACAAAGATATAGTTAGTTCTTAAGTCATCAAATAGATGGCAGTTTTCATACACTTCACATATACACTTATATCAAAAGTAATTTAATAAATTTTGCTTTTTGTAAACAAAATCACATAATAGTAAGATTGTTAGTCCAAATCTTATATTATTTCGGTTTTAAATATTTAATCTACGCCATCTATTATCAGTGCGTGGTACTTTTTAGGGTTCCGTATTACAATCTTTTTGTAGTACTTAGATGCTTGAAGATATTTTACGCATTAATTATCATGCAGATGGCACTATTTTTAATTCGTTCCGTACCTCAAAAGGTAAAACGAAACCATTATTATTAATTACAGTAATTTTAAAATGACGTTGATGTAAAAATGGAGCAGTCGGTAGGAGAAATTCTGTGCGACTTTAGGGATTTAAATTGAGGACATTTTATTTGTTATAATAGCAACATTCGATAAAATTACCATGTAAATTAAATTACCAACTAGCTTTTACCATAACCATTTCACACCCTAAGGGGAAGAATTTCCGAAATTCCTTTCATAGTGCTCACTTACGCTATACAAACTTTGTAGAAACTTCTCTTCTCTTTCGTCTCTGCATTGATAAAATTTATACAGATTTCCACTGAATTCTCATCCTCTTTACAATTTGGGTACAATTTCACATAAGTTCATATTCTTAGCCCAAGCTCGAAACCTATATTCAATTGTAGGAATCTATATATACTTACTAGCTTTTGCCCGCGGCTTCGCCCGCTTGAATTTCCCACGGGAACAGTGCTTTTTCCCGGGATAAAAAGTAGCCTATGTGCTATTCCAGGTCATTATCTACCTCTGTACCAAATTTCATCGAAATCCGTCCAGTAGATTTTGCGTGATTGAGTAACAAACATCCTCACAAACTCACAAATTCACAAACTCACATCCAAACTTTCGCATTTATAATATTAGTATGGATAACTCAAAGGTGACTGACTGGCTGACTGACTGACATAGTGATCTATCAACGTACAGCCCAAACCACTGGACGGATCGGGCTGAAATTTGGCATGCAGGTAGATGTTATGACGTAGGCATCCGCTAAGAAAGGATTAACGCGAGCGAAGCCGCGGGCGCTAGCTAGTTTACAATATAAAAGCTGTGCTTTATTGCTTGTATAATATAATAGCGTAGAAATACTGAGTCAGCTAACAATCAGGTCATAGCAGAAAACCAGTGCTTTGCTCATCACAGCTGTGAGCAAAGATTTTCACTGAGCTATGGCCTTTTTGAATTGCTGCAGCGCACGCTTGCTGTATCTGGTATTGTTAGTTTTAGATTTAAGTACCTACTTATAAGCATGTGTGTGCTAAGCTTTTTCCCCTTCCCTCCTCCGTGGCTTTTTCAAATAAAATTTTCATTCATTAATTCAACTAAACTATGACATAATAGTAATATAACATAGTTTGATAATATACAAATTAATTATAGATCAGTCGAAAATGCTGTTCAATTATTCATTATATCTCTATCTATTAGATAAATTACTAATGTCTGATAACACATCGAATAGATGAAAATAATCCTGTTTCATCAAATTACGCTAAACATCAAAAGGGCTTACAGGGGATATTAGATATTTAATTTATGATATAGGTCAAATTAAGACGGAAACTATTATCAAACCAATTGATTTAGTAAATCAGAAACAGACCAAAGGAAATTGATAACAAATCAAATAACTAGATATCAACTACGTCGACTTCCGTCAAAATAACTATCGGGGATTAAAAGATAAAATGATAAAAGTTGTTCCAATAAACAGTCACTTGAATATAGTTTTGTAAACATAAACAAGCTAATTATTAAAAAATAAGAAACACACCTGACAACTCACATAGCCTATGTCACTCGGAAGAACGCAAGGAATCTAAAAATACCTCTCACATCAAAATCTGTCAAGTCGTTCAGGACTTATGTTGGAATAAAGAAACTTACATACATACTTACGTCCATACATGAACCCTGAAAACACAACACTCCTTTTTGTTCAGTCGTGTAAAAATTCGAGAAAGAAGGGAAAAATAGGTGACAGGGTACAGGGAGACCGAGAAAGAGTAATGTGAACCAACTGAAAAAGAAGGCAGGCGTCGTGTCGAACCGAGAATAGAGTGGCGTGGCGTATACTCCACCGATAAGAGCACAGCTATTTTATGTATTCGCAGACATTCTTATTTATATATTATGTAAACTATAAACTATAAACTACAATGTTATTTTATTAAATAAGTTCTGAATCCAGAGGACAGCGTCGTTTTCGAGAGAGAACAGGTCAGCTGGACTACCATGATATTTCGTGAGGGGACAATAGCGAACAATATGCTGGGCAACGTCTCTTGTACTGCAGCTCCACATTCGCACGCCGGTGACTCTCGCCACCCACACTTTGCCATGAAATCATTACTCCGTCCGCATCCAGTCCGAGCTCTGTTGAGCTGACACCATACATTCCTCTCTCTCTCTCAGCCTAAAGACGTCCACTGCTGGACAAAGGCCTCCCGCAAGGATGTTATCCATGGGGGGATTTGCCGTAATCGCCACGCTTGGCAGGCGGGTTGGCGATCGCAGTGTGATGGCATAGTACGCGGAAAGATGCTGCTGCCCATCCTCCGGTGTTTTAAATCCCTTAGTCGCCTCTTACGACACCCACGGGAAGAGATGGGTTGGTGCTATTCTAGGGCCACACCACAGGCCAGTACCATACATTCCTAGGTAGTGAGAATCCAACCGGTTTCTTCACGGGATTTACGCTGACCTCCATGGTTTTCGTAGTGTTAGCATTCCACTCTTGCTCCCACTTCCTAGCTGTGTTCAGCTCAGTGTTGAGGAGATCGCTTGCGGCTTGGTATGGTGGGTGCCGTGATTTCAGGCGGTGTGGTGGCGGGTTGGCTAACTCATAGTGTACCGGCAGGTTGGGGTTTCTGTGTATTTTTGTAGCTTCACGGAGCAGTGTCTGTTGCCTTCTGAGGTGAGGTGGAGCAATATGGCTCAGCACAGGCAGCCACGGGAGGGGTGTGCATTATGTCTGTGGGTGTGCTTTTTATACCCGGATATGCATATCATTGTCTGATTCAGCTGAGTGTCTACATGAGGTACATGCGCGATGTTTAACCAGACTGGCGCACAGTACTCGGCTGTTGAGTACACCAAGTTCAGCACAGCTCTTAAAAATGAGAAGGACAAAAATTGTAATGAATGCTTACTTGGTTTGGAGCGAAGAAAAAACAGAATATTCCAGCTGCGTCTCTTCTCAATCAAAATGGGTTTTAAACTGGGGATTCTCGTCATAGATGGGCTAACAACCTATCACTATATCTGAATCTCCATTCTACCAATAAACCTATAATTTAGGTGGCCTATGAGTCTACCGACTCTTGGCTCTGCCTACCCCGTAAGTGATAAAGGCGTTTGATGATATGCATGCCAATGATCTCACAACCAAGAATGCCGAAGATCGTGCGAAGAGGAGAAGAAAAAGTAAGAAAGCGGACCCTGGGCTCCGACGCGTATGCTGAGGATGCTACCGGGAAAGCGCTCAGATGAAAGAAAGAGTGAGAGAGATGATTCTGAATGACGAGAAACTGTTTGATACCAACTGCTAATTTCTATCATTGCATCTTCAGGCGTTCATCCAGACTTTTTGAAAGATCAAACTTATAAATAAAATATCTCCTTGAACGCGCCGCATCGAGGCAGTGTGCCCAGGATACTCGCCGCATTACCCCGCTGGATTGCGAGGAATATGCGCTGAGCAGAAAAAAAGCCAGCTCTAGAGTCTTCAGACCTTGGAGTTGAAAGTGTCGCGTACAGTGCGCTCCAAAAGAAGTCTCCTCTCACATTACCTAATCAACGATTATTGAATGAACTCCATGGTTTTCCCTAAATAAAAATCTTGACTTCATGTAGGTAGCCTACCTACATGAAGTCAAGATTTTTATTTAAATGAGCTTAAAATAGCACTATAAATCGTCTTATACTTATTTTTTTGTTAGTTGACGTCAAAAAATTACTTGCAGCTAAGGTTACTACCGCCTCAAAAGCGCAAGTGGAGAAGAGACGGCGCAAGAAACTCCACTGCTGCATTTTCTCTAATGACGTCACTTAACAACATATGTGTCTAGTGTAGTAGTCTATGTGAAAGAATATACATAAAATCGAAAGTTACGCGTAAAATGCGCTTCTAAAGAAGTTTCCTCTCACAATACCTTCAAAGGTTATTAAATTAGCTACCCTACTATGTTTCCCCTAGAGGCTACAACGTGGAATTGTTCAAAAAAGGCATGAAAAGATTTATTCAGGGTCAACAATGCGCGTGTGTCCCTGGTGTTGCAGGCGTCCATAATAGCCCAGTCGACAGGTAGTTTCAGATAGAAAAAGGTCGGAATTTAATGAAACTTGGAGATGTTGTTCAGGGATGGTTAATTAACATTTTGTCAAGTTTTAGACCTCGAGGACCCTGTGCAAAAAGAGGAGGGGGGGAAAACTGAAAAAAAATCGACCTTTCGTCAGTTTTTCGTCAATATTTTTTTTTTCCTTACATCCTATTGCAAAAACATTCCAGTACTTTTTTGTAGAGCGTTAAATTTCCCTCAATTTTTACTAAACAAACTTTTTTGTAAGTCAATTCGTTACCGAGATATGGCGCTATGAAAGAAAAGTCAATTTTCAAAATTCGCTAAAAAATGGCGAAAATGCAGAATTCCACCGTTTCTTCGGTTACCTATATCAGAATGATGATGAAGTGTTGTTTCTATTATAGTCCCTTGTTACAATAACCAATATTTGAACCCCCACCCCCACCCAACCCCTCCCCAACCCAACCCCAATTCTCAAAAGCTTATTTTCTTCTGTAATTTCATTCCAACCATATAATATCATGTCGATAATGTTGGAATTGATATTAGTTACTTTTTAGACCCTTCCCCCTCCCCCCACTACATAATTATTCCAGAGCAGGGGAAAAAAAGACTAAGTCCTTTTGTGAACAAAATTAAGGTACTTATTCACAAAGCATACATTATAGGCAACAGAGATATTATTGTTGAAAGGTACTCATACATAGTTACTCATTTGTACTCATTACAGCTCCTGTCGAGATTTCTTAGCCGTTGGTTCTGCTTCTAACAGCCTCTAACTGCAGGCAGGCTAGACGACCTGCTGTACCGATTATTCACACGATTAGTTACGAAGGCTAAATTGCAACTAGCCCGCCTACCACCGACAAGGGACACTGCCAATTACCACTCCCTCCGCATTTACCAGCAAGTACAAGTTCGAGTTAAGTGGCACGATCGAATTCCAAACACCACTATTCTACAGAAGACACAAATGATGGGCATAGAATCTCTGCTCATTCAGGGACAATTAAGATGGTGAGGACATCTAGTACGCATGGACGATGCTAGGCTGCCTAAGTCTGTTTTCTATTCACAGCTGCATAAAGACAAACGCAAAGCTGGAGGACAATATCTGCGTTACAAAGATGTCCTAAAACGTCACCTAGCTGCATGTGAGATTCCAACAGAACGTTGGGAAGAGCTTGCGAGGCAGAGGCAAGCATGGCGCAAAGAAAAGACAAGAAATACTTAAGAAGACCGAAATAAGTACAATTACTTACAACATAAATATCAATAAACTTACTTAAAACATTACATATATACATACTGATACTATGATAATTATACATATACTACATATATATATCAATTTATATTGTCTGACAGTTCATGAAGATAGTGTGCACGTACCGCATTTTTGAAAGCTAAACGTGTTTGAGCCTTACGGATACTAACGGGTAGGGCATTCCAAAGCGCCACACTCTGAACTGTGTATGAATGTGCAAAGAACACACTCCGATGAAGAGGCGCGTAAAGCAGAAGGTTATCAGAAGAACGAAGATTTCTAGCGTGAGTATTGCTTAAAAAAGTAAATTTGGATTTGAGATACCATGGAGTCTTAGGGTCGAAAAGAATAGAAAAGAGCGTACTGAGAATATGCAACTGGCGACGTTGACGTACGGGTAACCATTTCAATTGGCTGCGATAAGCTGACACATGGTCGTACTTTCGAAGATTAAATATAAAACGGATACAATTATTTTGAAGTCGATCCAATTTGTTTAGAAGATCGCAATTTAAGTCAGAGTAACACACATCGGCATAATCCAGTATAGGGAGTATTAAAGTTTGTACTAATAAGGTTTTTATATTAATAGGAAGAAAATTCTTCAATTTATAAAGAGCGCGGAGAGCACCTGTAATTTTTCTAGCAATTTCAGTAATTTGTCTAACCCAAGATAAGGTATTGTCTATAATTAGTCCAAGATCTTTCACGCTGGTTTCAAGAGGTATAGTAACATTATTATAACTAATATCCGGAAGGGAGTCGTAATCGATTCGGCTCAATAGTTGAGAGCTACCCACTAGAATAGCCTGACATTTATTTGGGTTAACGGATACTCCAAATCTTCTGGACCAATCACTTATACTCCTTAAGTCAGTATTAATTTTATCAATAGCAAGGTACAAGTTATCCACCTCTGTCTGCGCATAAAGCTGCAAGTCGTCGGCATATAGGTGATACGAGCACTGAAGTTCTAGGGTAATGAAATCGATGAAAATTGAAAAAAGCAGTGGGGATAAAATTCCTCCTTGAGGTACACCTGAGTCAATAATACACCAATTGGAAGCAGAGTCGCCGTGGCGCACTGACTGCTGTGACAATGTATGTTGTGAATAAGTACCTTAATTTTGTTCACGAAAGGACTTTGTCTTTTTTACCTGCTCTGGAATAATTATATAGTGGAGGGAGGGGGAAGGGTCTAAAAAGTAACTAATATCAATTCCAACATTATCGACATGATATATGGTTGGAATGAAATTACAGAAGAAAATAAGCTTTTGAGAATTGGGGTTGGGTAGGGAAGGGGGGGTGGGGGTGGGGGTTCAAATATTGGTTATTGTAACAAGGGACTATAATAGAAACAACACTTCATCATTATTCTGATATAGGTAACCCAAGAAACGGTGGAATTCTGCATTTTCGCTATTTTTTAGCGAATTTTGAAAATTGACTTTTCTTTCATAGCGCCATATCTCGGTAACGAATTGACTTACAAAAAAGTTTGTTTAGTGAAAATTGAGGGAAATTTAACGCTCTACAAAAAAGTACTGGAATATTTTTGCTTTTAGGATGTAAGGAAAAAAAAATATTGACGAAAAACTGACGAAAGGTCGATTTTTTTTTCAGTTTTCCCCCCCCTCCTCTTTTTGCACAGGGTCCTCGAGGTCCAAAACTTGACAAAATGTTAATTAACCATCCCTGAACAACATCTCCAAGTTTCATTAAATTCCGACCTTTTTCTACGAAAGTCCACTTTTTGCGACTTGTCGACCGGCCTATATAAGCTGTGGTAACTGGGAACCATAAGGTGGGTTGGGCCTCATACATGATTGCCTACTTTTCAACCGACTTCCCAAAAAAGGAGAAGGTTATATGTTTCGATGTATGTATGTTTTTTTTTTTATGTATGTTCGCCGATTTCTCCGCCAATTGTGGACTGTTTTCCAAAATTGTTTTTTTATTCGAAAGGGTTTATTCCCAAGTTGGTCCCATTTTAACCACGTCCGAATCTGTTCGGTAATTTTAAAGATACCTAACAAATAATAAAAATATCAACATTGCATTATAGAGTAAAAGCCCGCGACAGCATGCCCTTCCTTATTTTATTAAAACTCAAGATTTTCTGTGTATGTCCCCAACATAGGAATAGCGATTAGCGACTACATAAGTTGGATCATGATTACTTAGGCAGATAATTTGTAGCAATAACATATAAAGTGGTAGCTCAATTTCCTCAAGTAAAGTTTTTTAAAGATTTTATTCCGAATAATATTAGAAATCACGCCATCCATTACCAGGCAATTGGTGCAGATATAAACCCCTGCCAGACATTGTTACTTTACTAAATTATAGTTATATTTGTTTTATTAAAAAAGCTTAATTTAATATTACTTTGGGAGGCCCCAAGGGTGCTTTTTATACCTATAAACATCATCTTTGCTAGCCATATTATCTGCATATACAACTAAGATCCAAACTTCATACCTAGTCGCTAATATTTTTACCCGTATATACCACGCAGAGAAACATTCCGCATTTTTTAAATAAGGAGGGTTTGGTCGTCGCGGGCTCTTGGTCTATTTATGTGCCAAAAATAATAGACAATTTGACATGTTCTGACATTTCAAATCAGACTGACATAAAAAGTTTCGAATTCTTAATTCTTTATTTTCAGCCAGAAGAAAAGTTTAAGTTTTTATTAAAGAAAATAAGTGTAGAAGCACTAAAAACGATAAAATAAAACTTTTTTCCAAAAAAAATGAACCGACTTCTATCATAAAACTTAAAATCATGAAATAACAATAAAGAAAAATGTATTGGCATTCTACCTACTGAATGAGGTGAAGTCGGTGCCGAAAAAATTAAATAATCTAAATTTACATTAGAATCCTGTATTCATAATATATATAAAATGCCTAGCTAAACAATTACCGGCACCGACTTCACCTCATTCAGTAGGTAGAATGCCAATACATTTTTCTTTATTGTTATTTCATGATTTTAAGTTTTATGATAGAAGTCGGTTCATTTTTTTTGGAAAAAAGTTTTATACCTATAGTAAGTAACTCCACAATGAATAAAAACAGGAATACAATATATTAACGGCTTATGTACAATGGCGGCATTATCGCTACAGCAATTTCTTACAACCAGCAGGTTAGGACTAAAAACATAGATCTTATAAATAGTAGTATCAAAGAAATACTCTTCTTATTTAAGAGCTAAGGGGCGATTCTACTAATTACAGATGTCGTGTCTCAATTATGATTCAAGAGCCAATGAGATTGAACTAAAACGACAAGATCTCCAAAAGATAAAATTTCTATGCTTCTGTACAATCAACTAGCTATTTATTAGTGTGACTGTTGAGTATGTGTGGTGTGAATAAAAGTGTCACTGCGTAGTAGTGTTCTGTGCTGTAATAGCTAGCTAACTGTACATGAAACTATAACTAAAGGGATGACTGTAACTAACAAACAACCCTAGCACCTAACACCTAACACCCTAGCCCTAGTCATAAATACGTATATAAATAGTGCGGGAAGTCTAATACCGTGCGACCTAAGGTATTAGACGGAAAGTGGGAAGGAATATAGGGTTAGTGCACGGGGTGCAATGTGCACTGGACAGGATTTTCCTACCACCAGTCAAGCAGACTCACAAGACTGATCAGTAAACTGACGGCGAAAGGTGTCTTAGCCGTAGTAGGAGGTATGGATCCGTGAAGATCCCAGACAATAATACACGACGATTGTCTGAATACCAAAGAGAATTTATTTACAAATTTACAAAGTACTTATACTAATTTATTTTACATGTGTGTGTCTAAATCTATAATGTATATTGTAGTGTTAAACTAAAAATAATGATGTCGTTGCACGTATGCATTTTTGGCCGGTCACTGTCCGCTGATTGCAACTCAGCATCGCGATAGTATGTTCATGTATGCTTGAATAGCTTCATTACGATATTTGGGTTTTGAGACACAACTGAGGCGTCCTGTGCTCTTCTCAGTAGAGTATACACCTCTCTATTTACGGCTTTACTTTAGTCATCAATCACATTTTTTATTCGTGCAATAAATTTTATTTTATTGGTTTCTCAGAATTTTTTATTTTCATCCTGCATTGATTGCTATTGCTATACAGATAAAGAGATAAGTAGGTAACTGCTATCTGAAAGATAAATATGTGAATTGATTAAATTCAATTATTGACGCTTTTGCTAAAGATACGAATCATCATATATATTACGAAACTAATTTATACTTGTTCGATCGTGTTATTCTGACTAATAAATAACATGAATCTAATATTGGAAGGTTTTTTGTTTTTTTGTACTTTAATAGAAAAACTCCATAATTATCAAAAGATTAGGTTGAAAAGTTTCAAATAAAAGATGAGTAATACTTAGTACATTATATCTCGATGAGTAATACAGGTTATTTTGTAACCATTGGGTAAATTTTCGCAGCAGATTTGGTTGATGAAATTGAGCAAGTTTCCAAAAAAATCTATGTCAAAAAATGAAAAAAAATTTTTGCTGTCCATACAAATTGGTCGTTCAGCTGATGGGACTTAGTATGAAAAGTTGAAATTTTATGTTATTCTTTTACTATAAATTTCTTTCGGACTTCCAAGTACTGAGTATATTGTAAAAATTTGCCAAGTAGTTACAAAATAACCCTGTATGTATAGTAAATGGTTTAACTTTTAATATGAAACTCAAGCGCCCACGAAAAGTTAATTTTAATGGGGGTGAAGCTGTAAGCAAGTTATTATTTGTGAAAGTTAATAATACTAATGTTGTAAATATCAACCATGCATTGATAGATAAAGCTCTTAGCTCAATCAAGACAAACGATGGATTGATGGATAATGTTTTGCAGAAAAATGACCGTCACTCTGACAACCTAATATCTCATTTGTACACTATTGTAAACAAAATTATGGAACATGTTTTAAATATGCCCATAAGTATAACATTATTTATTTCTTCTAGCAAGACAGAGACAGAAGGAGTATTTGTTAACATAGCTGTTATTCTGATTCACGATTTATAAATAAATTATAAACCAATGCGAAACCGAAATGCTAAATGATAAACATCCCGAAACCAATCAACGCATAATGATAAACTAGATTAAAACTCAAAATTTTCTGATAATATCATTGTGATTACCTTATAAAATGAAATTGATGTGCCAATGTCATTATTGTGCAGCGAAATGAAGGGTGCAGCAGTGTTTTGTTTTTTGGTTGCATTGGTAGCTGCGCAGGAGTTGGCAGAGCAGTGCGATGAAGATGCGTGTCAGTTACCGAATTGCAGATGTTCAACCACTAGTATACCTGGTGGTTTAGCGGCTAGGGATACGCCTCAGGTAAGTTTTTGATCTAAATCTAGTCAACTGACTAAAAAATAAGTATATGATGATTTAAAAGTGCTATACGAGTATTTAGCCTATTTAAATAGAATAATTTTCATTTGATTTCTGAAAAAGTTAGATAATGCGCGGTGTTTTTTTTTATTTGTGAGATGTGTCGCGAAGTGAAGAAGATTTTTATAAAAGAAAAACTTATCTTTTCTGGAGATGAAATAGACAAAAAATCTGCCGTTTGCAAATCTTAAGATATTTCTAGTGTAATATTAAATCAAGAAAACGTAATTTAACAAATACTTTTCTATCACCTTGTTAGTTAACTAGTTGATAAAGTAAAATATGTATCTAATATTAAAAAGTAAAGTATTATTAATCGCATGTAACATTTCAATGAATTATTATATCTAGCGTACACATGTCACACCAACTATTATAGGACACCTAAGCCAGTTAAATCAGTAAAGTGAGGAATACATTTTGATCTGTTATAATAAATAGGTAATAAGAAGAAACAAGCTACTTATTAAAAAAAAACAAAAAACAGTCACTCGGAGGAATGCAAGGAATCTAAAAAAACTTCTCTCATCAATAACTGTTCAGCCGTTCAGGACTTATGATGGAATAAATAAACTTACGTACATATGTACTTACATACATGAACCCTGAAAACATAACACTCTTTTTTTGGTCAGTCGTGTAAAACAGATGTATAAATGTGATAATCAGTGTAATATAGGGCATGCTTTTGGTAGTAGGTACCTACTGATTAGTGAAACTACTTTCCTAATATCATCAAGGACACATTATGACGTAATTCGCACAGATAAACATCGTCTTCTGATAAGGTTTAATATCGTACGATTATATTTTTTACCAGTTTTGCCTTCGGCTTTGCCCGCTTGAGTTTCGTATTTCACCTATTTCTCCTCCTTAAGGGTCATCACAATAAACAATCACAATAAAGGACATCACAATAAACATAACCCATTTTTCTTCTTCCCACAGTTCGTCCTTCTCACCTTCGACGATGCAGTCAACACCATCAACATAGAGACCTATCGAGATGTCATCTACAACCGATGGAATACCAACAATTGCCCAGCAGGCGTCACTTTCTACGTCAACCATGAATACACCGACTATACACTCGTCAACGAACTGTACAATCAAGGCTTCGAGATCGCATTGCATTCCGTCTCCCACATGAACAATCAGACTTATTGGGCTGAAGCTACTTATGAAGATATGGTCCAAGAGTTCGGAGAGCAAGTGGCCCAGATGTCCCATTTCGCGAATATCCCCTCGGATTCTCTGAAAGGTTAGTGACGTTTATGTACGTAACACATCGACATTCTTGGTAATTTATGACCTCCATTTCACACATTTACTTCACGAATGTGCAGGGTTTCTCACACTCTCATTCAAAATTATCAGTCAATTATTTTACAAATGAAGCATTGTCAAATGCGAATATTAATGGTATAGCAATACGCACAAAATATGCTTCAATATTTAATGAGCCAATATTCTTATCTTGACTAAAAATAATTATATTACCCCAGGTGTTCGCATTCCATTCCTGCAAATGACCGGCAATGCCAGTTTCCAAGTGATGTCTGACTACAACCTCGAATACGATTGCTCCTGGCCTACAGTCTCGAGCATTAACCCTGGTCTTTGGCCTTATACCCTGGACTACGCCTCTACCCAAGACTGCATCATTCCCCCGTGCCCTTCAGCATCGATTCCTGGAGTTTGGGTCTTGCCTATGGTTACCTGGCGTGATCTGAACAACAATCCTTGCTCTATGGTTGACAGTTGTTTAGCAGTGTAAGTTCCTTTATCCTTATTTTGATTGCTCTTAGTCTTACTCTGAAACACTTCTGGCCCTTTGCGTATTTCCGATACTGATGTCAATAATATGATAACTAATGAAAGAATCGGAAAATGGCAGGAACTCTGGACTCAACACCGTTGAGGCTGAGGTAGATTAAATTGTCTTGAAAAAAACAGATAAGAGTTACTGTTTTCCAAATATCATTCTCCAAATATCATTCTTGTCAAGAAAAGCTTTTACTTAAAATATTACTTAGAAAAACAAGTATTTACGATTAAGCACAAGTACATAAATAGGTCAATTATGACCTAAATCTATGATCAGAGTAACACTAACATTAACCTTTTACTTTCCAGCCCAAGCACCGAGGACGAATGGTACCAATTTATTCTGGAGAACTTTGAACGCCACTACATGGGTAACAGGGCTCCTTTCGGCTTCTACATCCACGAGTGGTACATCCACGACACTGTCAACCCCCACGTCGGCAGGGCTTTGAGGAGATTCCTGGACTTGATCAATAACCTCAATGACGTCTTTATGGTAAGAATTGACTCATTGGTTTTCTACTACTGTCATTCTTCCTTGGTTGTCTGAAAGCGAATAAAAAGCATAGAATATGCCTCTTGATGCTCATGATTGCTTCTTAAAAGCAATCAAATCAGCTTTAAACTGAGTATTCTCGTCTTAGGCTTTGGGCTAGCAACATGTCATTGAATCTGAATGTTCATTCCAGCAATAAGGCCAACTAAGCTTGACACCACTAATGATTTTTTGGACATAGCTATTGACTTATTAAAAACAATTCTTAAACCTCTTAAAACTTTATCATCTTCCAGGTAAACTCCAAGCAAGTCATCGATTGGGTCAAGAATCCTGTCCCTATCAATGAGTATGTCAACCAGCCCTGCAGATCATTCACCCCGACCTTCTGCCCGCCAGCCACTTGCCCACTCGCCGCTGCACATAACTTGGTAACTAGAACTTCAGATCTTTCCTTCTTTTTAAGTCTTCTTGATCTTCTTGTCGAGTCGTAATGGTTATTTCAAATAATTTTGGACCAGTATTTGACCGCGCTAACCGCTTTTGGTCTTGTTTGTACTCCATTGAGCAAGAAGTGGGGCATTTGAGACACGTCAACACTTTATCAAGTGCGTTATATCACTGGTGTCAGATTTTTCTAGTCGCCTAAAGGCATTGACTTGACTTTACGACTACCACCATCTAGCGGCAGTCGTATTGACACAAGAAAACTGAACAATAGTGTGCAGATTTTTTCACTATGTTTATTTCCACCAGAAGAAGGTGGTGGTTGATGAAAATGGTAGTGGTGCTGTGGTGGAGTGGCAACCGTGTAAATAGATTGACTCCTTTTGTGCGGGATGTAGGACCTACAGATATACCTTAGGCTCGGATGAGACCTCGGTTAAACGGCCTATATGTGTATATATGAAAGGGAAAAGTTTCAACAATTCGGCGACTCGACAGGGGGCTCGATAATCGCTTACCTTGCTCGCGTGTTGAAGGCTTCTCTTGTAGTGATCACCAGATTTCTTCTGAACACAAGTAGTTTCTTCGGAATGTTCTGGAACGATCTGCGGGAATCTCTTATCGGCACGCGCGCACGGCAATGGGGCGCAGAGACACGCGCTATCTCAATGACAGATGATACGAGACTGGTTGTGATCACTGGCGATGCTTCCGGGAGGGGGCGGGTAGACTCCATCTCGCTCCCTCATTTGCCCGCTAAAAGGGACAGCGATATCAAGGTGCCTTATCAGCGAATTGAAGAGGAGAAAAGGAAATTATATAAAAATTGGAGGCTGAAGGCCTCAACATAGCTCCCCGCCTTGAAAGGTCCAGAGCTTTCAAATTAAAATATAGACAAGAAGCTAGGTGGATAGATTAGATAAGATAAGATAGATTAAGCTAGGAGGATAGATTAGAGGTAATAGCGGTCTGAGAATATCAGCGAATCGATATCTACGGTAGAAATTATGATTAAATAAGCGGTTTAATTAAATTGCGGTTTGATTAAATTGCGGTTTGATTAAGTTGCGGTTTGATTATTGGGTAGGCAAAGGATACAGCTTTGTGACAGGACGCTTATATGTGCCTGACACAGTCTTGACTAAAGCCACGCGAATTATACCATCCGATCCAGGAAACACCTCCTTTATGACACCTAATGGCCAAGTCAAGGGCGGTACGTTATCTTGACCCAAGAGAACGACAGTGCCTATCTCTATGGGACGATCGTGAGTGCACCATTTCTGACGGACTTGCAGCGTATGCAGGTATTCAATACGCCATTTTTTCCAATATGATAACACGAGTTGATCCAAAAGTTTTTTACGCTTTGTCAAATTCATACTTTCCTCTGTCAATTCAGAAGAAGGTAAATAAGTAATGGGACTGGACATTAAAAAATGAGCCGGCGTGAGAACGTCAGGATGCGGATCAGATGATAAAACACTAAGAATAGGCTGACGAAGCCAGGACGGGCCGTTATAATATAAGGAATGTACAATTAACTCTGAAGGCAGCATGCCACGTGAAAGACAATCGCTAGGATTCTCTTTCCCTGATACGTGATTAAAACAAGCGGCAGGTAAATTTTCCTGAATTTTTGCAATACGGTTGCTAACAAATATAGACCACCTATGAGGGGCAGAATGGATCCACGAGAGCGCAATAGTGGAATCCGAAAACGCATAAGTACCGGCAATCGGAATGCGGGCAGAAAGCTTCTCTCTGACAACCCTAACAAGCTTAGACAGCAACAAAGCAGCAACGAGTTCTAATCGAGCTAGTGTTGTTACTTTAGCGGGGGAAACCTTGGATTTCGCACAAAGAAGGCGGACCGTTATATTACCTTGAGTATCAGAAATGTGTAAATATACACAGCAACCATAACCACTAAAGCTAGCATCACAAAAGGCCACAATGTTTACGACAGATTCTGCAAAAACTCCAACATGACGTGGAATTTTAAGAGCAGATAGTGCGGGAAAATCCCGTGCTAAAGCAGTGAAGCGGTCTATGATTGGCTGCGGAGGTACATCATCCCAATCTATCTTGGCTAACCAAAGTTCTTTAATAAGTATTTTAGCGTACAAAACGACCGGGGCTACAAGGCCAAGTACGTCGAATAAGCGAGCAATTAATGATAAAATGGTGCGTTTTGTACATTTACTGTCCACTGGGCTGGTTGTCAAAGAAAAAGTATCTTCAGCGGGCTCCCAGGTTAACCAAGGATTTTAAAATTGTTAATATTGTTATCCATACTAGAAAAATTAACTGATAAGCGGTGAGACGCAGGGAGGGTCTCTAACAAAGCGGGTGAATTGCTGGCCCATTTGACAAGGTCGAAGGAACCTAATTTAAATAAATCAATTAAGTTGTGTGACAACTTTATAGCGGTTTGTTCATCAGGAACAGAATAAACATAATCATCCATATAAAACTGGGTTTCTACCAATTTGGATGCGTCCGGAAAGCGGTCGCTATGCTCACACGCCAGATGGCGTAGTGTGCGCATGGCTAAGTAAGGACTAGATGCCAATCCAAAAGGCACGCGGTTGAAATTAAAGGTGCGAATAGGCTCATTCTTATTGAAGCGGAATAAAATTCGCAAGTATTCGCGGTGATGCGGATTAACACCGATTCTTAAAAACATCTGTTTAATATCTGCGGTCATAGCTATGGGAAACGTACGAAAATCAAGTAATAACAAAAATAAGTCGGCCTGTAAATTCGGTCCGACATGTAAAATGTCATTGAGTGACAACCCTGAGTGCGTCTTAGCGCTGGCGTCCAAAACCACACGAATACTATCTTTGTCTGGCCTGATGACCGCGTGGTGCGGTATGTAATAGCCCTGTTCTGTTAATTCAGAATCAGGTACTTCCGATAAATAACCCTGAGATATATAGTCGGTGATGGTTTTATTATAATTTTCGCGTAGGGTTGGCACGTGCGCAAATTTACACTCGAGGGCCAACAGGCGGCGGTGGGCGACTGCGCGAGAATTGCTCAACTCAGAGGGGTTCCGCGAAAAAGGTAGGTCAACAAAATACCTACTGTCCTTAAACGTGACGGAAGAACAAAAAATGTCTTCGCACTCTTTTTCGGATGGACTAATAAGCCGTGAAAATGGTACTTCCTCCAATTCAAAGAACTTCTGTAAACCCGACTCAATGTCAGTATTAGTCAGCGCGGTAAACGAGGAAGATTGAGAAAACGAGTCACAATGACCTGCCGCACCACCCATCAGTACATACCCGAAGCTAGTCAAGACAGCTGGAGGCGCGCGACCGCCCGACTCAATCATATTACCTAAATAAATATATGGAAAAAGTTGCGCGCCGAGAATAATGTCAATATTTCCCGGCACATTCCAAGTTAAATCGGCTAGTGGTAATTTATTTATATACGACATGTCGTCATTTAATTGAATATAATTCGCGGGTAGCTTACCTGTAATACAATCTACCACTAACGCATGAATATAATATTTATCTTCGGGATTAACGCGCGATTCTATTTTTATATGTATGTAGCCATGCACTGACTGCGTGGACATTCCAACACCCTGTAACGAGGAGTTATGTAGCTTAACTATAGGTAAGTTCAAACGCTTACAACAATTCAAAGTTATTAAATTATTCTGAGACGCACTATCTATCAAACACCTGACCACAATTTTATCATGACCATTGTTATGAGTCGCATACACTTGAGCCGTAGATAATAAAACATAATTTGAATTTCTCATTCCTGTGTTTAATGTCACAGAAGTTGTATTTTCTACTGGCGGCGCAGACTGCGTGGCGTCTGCGAGATAACAAACCGGTTTGCTGTCGCCTGGAGCTGAGTCTGGTTTATTCTCAGAGAAATGCAACAATGAATGGTGCTGTTTTTTACAAAACTTGCATGTCGAACGCGACTTACATTTATTCAATGTGTGGGTTAGGCTTAAGCAGTTAATACAGGCACGCTTTGACTTAATAAAATCGAAACGAATTTGCGGTGTACTCATATTTTTAAATTGCTCACACTTAAACAATGGATGTTTTTCGCCTGTGCATATTGGGCAGGGCGTTTCTATTTCACACCGTGGCGCGCTATTTGATATGAAAGTTTTTGAAGTATTAGTGGAATTTGTCACTCGCGTTTCAAACCGCGAACAATTATTAGTATGTGATCTTTCGCGTGCCTTTATATGATCTTGTATAAAAGATATAAATTCTGTATAAGATGGCAATTCCTTTCCACTAATATGCGTTTCGAATAGCTGGGCTGTTTGAGAGTCAACCTTTCGTAAACCACAATGTAATAAAATAAAATCCAATAATTTAGGTATCTTTAGCTGCTTGAGCGCTGCAATAGACGCCGAATATTTTTCAATAAAAGTGTTTAAGCTAGCGGTATTATTGACACAATTTTTAATGTCCAAAATGTTGTTTAAATAATGAATACCTAAAGTGCGATTATCTTGGTACTTCTTAACGAGAGAATCCCAAATTGTATTATAAGTTTCTCCCGTGGGAACAATACCTGCAGTTAATTTTAAAGCACTGTGGGTAAGTTTGCCCATGAGATATTGGACACGCTGCGAGTCAGTCAGATCAGCGTTTTCGTGAATATTACTACGAAATATTTCGTAAAATATCGGCCAATTTTCAATTTTGCCATCAAAGGAAGGTATCTGGATAGGTGGTAATTTTATAGGGCCTTTCTTAAGTGACACGCCAACGTTAGTCTTATCTCTGGCTAAAATTAGATTACGTTTGTATTTAATCGCTGAATATAATTCTTCGAACGAGTTTAAAGCCGCGTAATCAGGTGGGGTTTCTTTCAGTTCAAAGTTCAACTCATTAATATGTTCTATGATTACTTCAAATTTGTCATAAAGTTCGCTGATAGTCTCAGATTGGGCTAGAAATGGCTCATTTGAACGATAATCGTAATTGGAAATGCCTTTGCTTATATCGTATAAACGATTAATTCGTTCATAAATAGCTTCTTTTTTGGCAATAAGTTGTTTTAATTTGGCTTCGAGTTTGTTAGAAGCCATTATTGGAAATTACTATAAAGAAAGTATATGGAAGGTGAATTAGCAAAAAATGCAATTAACAAGATGGCGGTTCGTAGCACTAGCGCCGAAGCGAAAGTACATAATATTAAAAGCTGGACAAATCCGCTCGTAAAGGACCAAATTATGGAGTGGCAACCGTGTAAATAGATTGACTCCTTTTGTGCGGGATGTAGGACCTACAGATATACCTTAGGCTCGGATGAGACCTCGGTTAAACGGCCTATATGTGTATATATGAAAGGGAAAAGTTTCAACAATTCGGCGACTCGACAGGGGGCTCGATAATCGCTTACCTTGCTCGCGTGTTGAAGGCTTCTCTTGTAGTGATCACCAGATTTCTTCTGAACACAAGTAGTTTCTTCGGAATGTTCTGGAACGATCTGCGGGAATCTCTTATCGGCACGCGCGCACGGCAATGGGGCGCAGAGACACGCGCTATCTCAATGACAGATGATACGAGACTGGTTGTGATCACTGGCGATGCTTCCGGGAGGGGGCGGGTAGACTCCATCTCGCTCCCTCATTTGCCCGCTAAAAGGGACAGCGATATCAAGGTGCCTTATCAGCGAATTGAAGAGGAGAAAAGGAAATTATATAAAAATTGGAGGCTGAAGGCCTCAACATGTGGTAAAGTCCTTGCCTCTGAAATTCGGGGTCCCGGTATCGATATCCCGTCAGTTAAAGCATGATAGATCTATCAAGTGATCTTTCTCAACTTGGCCTGGCCTTTAGATGTTTATCTATAATTTGTATCTAATGTAAAATATATAGTGTCACTGAGCTTATAACCCTTATCTTTCGGAAACTCTCTATGAGACTAGCTCAATCATTGTGATTTTATTTATGTTTATTCTGTTTAATTTTTACAGAACGTTTACTGGATGTCAATTTGCAACGTTTGCCCACAAGTCTACCCATGGCTGGGCAACCCTCTCGGACAATAAGTGATTACTTTAAACGTTATTTGAGCCGTCATTTCAATAAATAATTTATAACACACGCAGTATTTTTATTTAAATCTTATGCAAAATGTATACCTTGCGGATTAACCTGTTTTAATTGTATTTAAGGGCTATGCATCCATGCTGGTCTGAGAGCGAAGAAAATGCATAGAACGTGCCAGTTGCTTTGCTTCTCGCGCAGATTGTAAATGTCAATCAAGGGAATGTGTTTTTAGAAATATAGGCGATAGGCTAGCAACCTGTCACAAAAATTCAACTATTCAGCTAAGCGTGGCTCGAGTCTTACGACTCTTGGCCCTCTTGACGGGTCTCTTGACGGGGTAGACCCCGTAAGGGATCGTTATAGTTTTTTCCGCTTACTGTAAGTGAGTTCTGTCAGATAATACAAAACTGTCATCAGTTGTCAAATTTAAATGACAGTATTGTACCATCTGACAGACCTCACTTGCCAGTAGCGCCAACTAGTGAGCGGAAATACGATAACCCTTATTCTGATTAAGCTTGTGATGGCGCAGCTGATTGAAAGGTCCTAGGTTCGAATCCTACGTGTGCCAATGAGTTTGTAACTATACCAACCTGACTCATACAGAAGCAAGTAATGGTCCATGAAAACTACCATACATGTTTACATACCACCACACATGTACAACCATAAATGTATGGTAGTTTTCATGGACCATCACTTGCTTCTAATATAACAAAACATCGCGGGGAAAATAACCTGGAAAACTAGTTGATGATTTATCATCCATTGTTTGGAAATGGTAAAACCACTCAATTAACATTGCCACGGTTGTTGCATTTCACATAATAACATCGATAAAACATAGCTCTTAATAGTTAGTAAATAATAATAAGAAAGCAGAAGAGAGGTTCTATAGCATAAATAACTAATGATAGAGCATTAAGCCACTAGATAGAAAAGCTTTTGCCAGGCCTGACAATTTTGTTCCGCCCATTCTGCTATCTTCGTCTAGAAACGATGAATAATTCATTAAACGTAAAATAATTCATAAAACGATGAATAAACATTATTCTAGCATTTGTAAATGCTCGTAAACATTATTCTAGATTAAACTAGAGCATTATAGCAAACGCTCTAGTTGTTTACTACAATGCACTTGCAACAAATGTGGTAAAAAAAAATGCCGTGTCGCTATCGGTTTATTCAGCCATGAGCGAAGATGCCGCAAATCCACCAGCTAAAAGAATTGAAGGACAATTTTATTATTACTATGAAACAGCCGCTGCAAGAATCATCTGTAAAAGATCTGCTGGCCATGGCCAATGATGATTGCTACAATGACAGCAAACGCTCTAGCAAACTAGAGCATTGTAGCAAACGCTTATCGTGAAAATGTTTGTAACAAGAAATTAATAGTGAATTATTTAATTTCTGTTACAAATGAATGCTAAGCTAAAGCTAAGCGAAAGCTTCGAGGTCAAAGTAGGAGTCCATCAAGGCTCATCCCTAAGCCCGCTTCTCTTTAGCATGGTGATGAATTACATATCGATGGACATCCAGTCTCCACTACCATGGTGTATGCTGTACGCAGATGACATAGTTCTTATGGACAAAAAAGCCGAACTCCTCCAAAGTACCCTTGAGAAGTGGCAACTAACGCTGGAAAACAGAGGTCTCCAAATCAACAGAAGCAAACCCGAATACATGGAGTGCACATTCGGGGGTAACACCAACAGCTCCAACTCCATCCACATCGCCGGGAACCCACTGCCAAAAGTATTCCAATTCAAGTATCTCGGTGCGATGCTAACAGCAGACCGTAACATTGAGGCCGATGTTACTTATAGAACTAACGTGCGATGGCAGAGATGGTGAACCCTAACTGGTGTTTTATGTGACACAATAATGTCCGTTAAAACCAAGGGCAAGATTTACAAAACTGAAGTCAGACCAGCCATGACGTACGATGCCGAGTGCTGGGCTATAAAGAAAACCCATGAACAAAAAATTCACGTATGTGAGATGAAGATGCTAAGTTGAGCAGGTGTAACTCGACTTGATAAAGTGCAAAACGAACACATCAGAAGAAGTTTCAAGGTTGCGCCCTGTAGTGGCGTTCAGCCTCCTTACTGACTTGACTATGGACGGACTATATGACCTCTGACGGACAAGGAAAAAAAGAGACTATCGACCGACAGGACAGCAAAAGAAAGCAGACTGACCAGAAGCTGACGAAACATTATTATTTTAAATAAGTGTTTTAATTGCTTAAAATCTTGAACCGACGAGACCGTTCAAGTGGTCCTTCGAGCACTCCCAAACCAGACCATGGAGACACGGACACGCAGGGGTAAAAAATTAGCTGTGGCCGACACGCCCAGCCAGACTGCCCGGCCACTACCACCTCGCGCCGGGCCGACCAGCCGCGCACCCTCGCCGCTCTCAGCGCGAAGCCGGAGTCCGTCCCCGATGCGATCGGCGCGCTCGACACGTGCGCCCTCGCCCGCGCTATCGCACGCTTCACACGCTTCGTCCACCGCCAGTCGCCGACAGCGACCATCGACGCGGGGGACGTCGCCAGAAGCTACGTTGCGGAACTACAGGATGAAGTCGAAAGGTTAGAGCTAAAGGCGAAGCTAATCAAAGAAAAAATAAGACAAGACAGCTCATCCGTCGAGGGCACCCTAAGTAAGTTCTTGGCCAGACAGTCCGTCAAAGATTTACCGCCATTCTCTGGCGATATTTTAGAGTGGCCCTTATTTTACAGCCAATTTAAAGCAACCACTAGACTGTGCGACTATAGTGAGGAAGAGAATATTGCCCGGCTTATGAGATGCCTTAAAGGTAAGGCCAGTGTCCGCTTTACTGGTAAGCGCCACTGGCCTGGACAAGATCATTTCTACCTTAAAGCTAAGATTTGGCCGACAAGACCATCTCATTGAAGTTATGGTCGAAAAAATTCGAGCCGTCAGCCACATACGTCAGGATGACATAAACGGGTTAATAGAATATGCAACCTCTGTGCAAAATACAGTCGCTGCAATGACACTTACCGATGAGACGGGTCATTTGGCAGACAAAACTCTAATCAGAGAGATTATAAAAAAATTGCCGTCTTTATTGCAATACAATTGGAGTTTCTATGTATACGACCTAAAAGACCCCGTCACGCTTCAGACTGTTTCCGACTGGTTAATGAGAACTGCGAATGCAGCGACGAATATTGCACCGATCCCTGTCAAACATACTGATAGCCGAAACGATGCAAAATTTAAGACGGCGGAAAAGCCCTGGAAGCCAGTTTTGTCAACCAACGGCTCTTTATGCATACTGTGTAACAACGGAGACCATCGCCTAGGTAAATGTCCTAGTTTTGTAAATATGTGCATAGATGACAGATGGAAGTTTGTTTCCGACAAGAAGTTGTGTTTCTCGTGCCTATCTTCCAAACACCAACTTCGAATGTGCAGAACAAAGGCAAAATGCAAGGAACCCGGCTGCACACTTGTACATAACGCATTGCTGCACGCCTCACCGCGGGCTGACCTCGGAGTTCAGGAGGAAGACAGAACGGTCAACACATGTAGACAGAGTCACAAACAATCTCATGTATTATTGAAAGTGGTTCCAGTTATTGTGTCGGGAGATAAAGGAGATATTACGACATACGCCCTCCTAGACGAAGGGTCTGCTTTGACTTTGGCGAGCTCCGCGCTGTTGGAAAGGGCTGGCATTACTGGACCGACAGCCTCCCTTCGCATCTGCGGTGCGTCCGGCATGACGACTACAGAGCGGGACTCAAAGATTGTTTCGTTTAAGATACGTGGACTCAATGAAGAAAATGTTTATATTGTAAATAGTGTGCGTTCTGTTTGTAATTTAAATTTGTCTGTAAATAGTTTTTGTTATAAAAAAGTTGCAAATAAATATCCGTACATAACTGACTATGTGACAGACCGTGACCTACGACCTGACAAGATTGAGTTGTTGATCGGACAAGACAACATAGACTTAATTATAACTAGACAGGTTATACAACGACATAAGACTGGACCAATTATTTCAAAGACTGACTTGGGATATGTTGTTCATGGTATTGTTGGACTTGGTGGTATACCAAACGACATGACTGTCCTACACGCATGTCAATGTGATGACTTACAAGACTTGGTTAAAAGATGCTTTTCTACAGAATTTTTCGGCGTGAAGCAGGCTGGCGACTTTCCTCTTTCTCGAGAGGATCAGCTAGCGCTGAAGATTATGGAGCGGACTACCAAACTTTTGCCCGAAGGTCGATGGGAAACTGGTTTTCTCTGGAAGTCCGAAGATATTCAGCTTCCTGACAGCCTCCCACAGGCTAGGGTTCGACTGACTGGTGTCCAGAAGAAAATGGTAAAGTATCCCGAGTTTGCTTTACAATATAGGGCAAAGATCGACGTGAACTTGGACAAGGGGTACATTTCTAAACTGAAGCCAGAGGATTGTATCACCCAGGACAAGACGTGGTATCTACCGCATTTTGCTGTTTTTAACCCCAATAAACCAAACAAATTAAGGATTGTCCTGGACTGCGCAGCTAAGTCAGATGGTAAGTCTTTGAATGACTTTTTATTGCGTGGCCCTGATTTCCTGACTTCGTTGCCAGCGGTCTTGTTGGGATTTAGGACTGGCAAGTGGGCGGTGAGTGCCGACATTCAGGAGATGTTCCACAGAGTTCTCATCCGACAAAAGGACCGACACGCCCAGAGGATTCTGTGGGGAAATGACACCTACGTAATGAACGTAATGACTTTCGGTGCTGTATGCTCGCCATCATCAGCCCAATATGTCAAGAACCTGAATGCCCGCAGATTCGAAACTACGTACCCCCGAGCGGTTGATGCAATTATAAAAGCTCACTACGTAGACGATTACATCCACTCGTTTGACAGCGAGGACGAGTTGATCGAGACGGTGGAAGACGTAGTGCGCATACATGCGTCCGGCGGTTTTAATCTGCGGAACTTCATCTCAAGTTCGACGCGTCTTCTGGCAAGCTTGCCTGCAGACAAACTTGCCGCCAGCAGCCTCAAGGTCCTTTCGGATTGTCAGGGTGACGTTGAAAGGATTCTTGGAGTAAGATGGCAGCAGCAGACTGATGAGTTTCTTTTTAAGCTCAATTTCCCCAAAATACACGAGGACGTCAAAAGTGGGTTGAAACGTCCCACCAAACGGGAAGTTCTTCGGATATCAATGTCAATCTTTGATCCGATGGGCTTCCTACTATACGTAACAGTGAAGACCCGTTTTTTATTGCAGTCCGTGTGGAAGTCACAGATCGGATGGGATGATGAGATCGAATCCAGCCAATTCGAGAAGTGGCAGACCTGGCTAACTGAACTTCGAAAGTTGAGTGACTTCAGAATACCTCGCTGGCTCGTCACAGACTTATGTGATAGGCGAGACCATCCGGAAATGCACATATTCTGTGACGCAATTTACGTGCCGAGACGACGACAGATGGAAAATGGCACGTATCTTTCGTCATGGCAAAAGCACGTGTCGCGCCGCTCAAAGTGATGAGCATCCCTCGGCTTGAGTTACAAGCCGCACTGATGGGTGCTAGACTAGCAAACACTTTGAAGCAGCACATAGACGTAGGGAAAGTATTTTTCTGGACGGATTCGAAAACCGTGCTCAGCTGGCTGCGATCTGACAGCGGCCGGTTTAAGCCTTTTGTAGCCCATCGTGTCAGTGAGATCTCAGAGCTGACCGACGTTCATCACTGGAGGTGGGTGCCGTCCGGTTTTAACACGGCTGATGACGCCACCCGTGAGACCGTCATCGAAGACAACACGCGATGGCTTCACGGGCCACTGTTTCTCCGAGAGGCAGAACAATCCTGGCCTCTTGAAGAAGCTGAGGTTGAGCTTGATATCAACGACAAGGAGCTAAAAGTATGCGCTTTGACCTATGTGAACGATGAGCTGCCTGATGACAGCCGTTTCTCGAGGTATTGGAGACTTGTCCGAAGTACTGCCTGGTTTTATAGAGCGATTTATAACTGGACTCATGGGTCTTGTAGACGACGAGGGGAATTAACAGCCGATGAAGTGACTGCTGCGGAACTTGTGTGGATTAGGGAAAGCCAAAAACGAATGTTGTCAGGCGACATAGAGAGTATTAGGCAGACTGGTTACGTTGCGAAGTCCAGCCCACTTCGCCAGTTGACCCCTTTTCTAGACGAAGACGGTATTCTGCGCGTTCGAGGGAGGATTAGCAGCTCACATCCGATGATACTTCATCCCAAAGACAGATATGTCAAGCTCCTGTTAATGCAGTACCATGTTGACTCGGCACACAATGGCAGAGAACGCGTGCTGATAGAAGTCAGACGACGATTTTGGGTATTGAATGGGAGAAATGCCGTTAAAAGTACATGGAATGACTGCCAGTACTGCAAAAATAGGAGAGCCAAGCCTGCGCCCCCTCTTATGGCAGAATTGCCAAAAGTCCGAACAGAAATGACAGAACGGCCTTTTAAATACACCGTATCGCAGAGACTCTTAATAATACATCTCAGGGTCGTATATAATTTTATTAGTAAACATAAGACCTAAAACAAATATAAATAACGGTTAGAAAAAGATAATAAACACACTTCACTATAAATTTAGAATCACTTCCGAAAGAACTAATAAACTTACCCTGGACGGGTCTATGTTGATTTATATATTATTAAATATATTTTAGATACTGTGGCTAAATTGATTCGATAAGTAGAAATTAGAGTACACTATCAATCACCACATTGGATCGAATACTTATTGAAAGCATTCGCCGTTAATAAGCGTTGCTACAGACGATTTAGACAATAGGAACAATGCACAAACCACTTACCATGTAGGCAGGCTTCGAGCACGATTCCTCACGAATAGTTCTTCCTTTAGACACCTAGCCGGCCAGCCACACACGATTATAAAGTTCCAAAAACACTGTTGAGCACTTGAAGTTTTATTAAGAATAATTGAGTAAAATGTAATGTTTGATGCGCGCGCGCCTTCGCTTTCACGTACAGACACGGAGAGGTTTTACTGGTTCTGCCACCAGCCTTCTGCTACCAGCCTATGGCGTTGATCTCTCAGACACCGGTAGGATCTGCGCATGCGCCAGCGGAAGTCCGGGCGCCCCATTGGCTAAATAGAACTGCAGCACAGCGAATTGTGATGATTGATAAGTGCATCGGTAAGGCGCGCGAAATTCAAATTGAAAGGTAAACAAGATTTGCGTTGAAAACGGAACATTCCGCCCACCAAAATACCAATAGGATTTTCCCAGAGTAAGAATAAGAAACGGTAATTAACGATAAATATGTTTAAGTTATTATTCTAAACTTAAAAGCTAACAAATGATAAGTTGAAACGATTATACGGAGGGTAGAGGACATAGTTTGACCAAAGGTCTCTTAAGCGAGTGATCCCTGGCTGTTCTAACGGTTGCGACTCGAACTACCCCATCAGGGCCAGGATGCAAGGAAACAACTCGTCCTAATGCCCATTGAAGAGGAGGCCGATTGTCCTCTTTTATAAGTACGATTGAGTTTACAATTAACGGTGTTGAGTCCGTGGTCCATTTTGCTCGCTGAGTTAACCCATGTAAATATTCATTTTTCCAGCGTTTCCAAAATTGTTGTTGAAAAGATTGGATAAGTTGCCATCGATTTAGTCGATTGATTTTTACGTCCTTGTAGTCGAAGTCAGGAACTGCTGTAAGAGGTTCCAGCGTTAAAAAATGACCGGGCGTAAGAACGTTCAAATCGTTGGGATCCGAGCTCAATGGACACAAAGGCCGCGAATTTAAAATTGATTCGATCTGAGCGAAGAGTGTGGTAAGCTCTTCAAACGTTAAGACCTGATCGCCAACAATACGGTACAAATGACTCTTTGCGGCTTTGATTTGGATTTCCCACACCCCTCCAAAGTGGGGAGCAGAAGGTACGTTACGTTTAAAATCTATTTTTTCCGCATGAGAGGCTTGTTCGATACCTGACGCTAGTTGTGAACTTGCACCAACGAAATTCGTACCGCAGTCAGAGTGAATAACATTGCAGCGGCCGCGACGAGAAACGAAGCGACGCAATGCCGCGATGAAGCCGTCAGTCGATAAAGTAGAAACCACCTCAAGGTGCACTGCTTTTGTGCTCAAGCATACGAATAAACACAAGTACGCTTTATCGATTTTAGCACCACGATGAAGCCCGAGCTTAATTCGAAAAGGCCCTCCTAGATCGACACCTACGACAGAGAAGGGTTTTGCCTGATTGACACGAAAGGCCGGAAGGTCGCTCATAAAGGGTTGCAAAGGTTTCGGTTTAAGACGGTAGCATCTTATGCATCTTGAAAGATGATGACGTACAGCATGCTTTGCCGCAAGTATCCAAAACTGTTGTAAAATCAGATAGTTGGTTGTGTTCAGACCGGGATGAAAATTGTTTCGATGAATAGATTCGATTACAGCTGATGTAAGAACACTCTTTTTGGGCAATAATGCGGGATACTTATGTTCGAAGTCAAGATCGGAGCGCGATAGGCGCCCGCCTACTCTGAGTATACCCTGCTCGTCCAAAAACGGGTTTAGTTTACGAAAACTGCGAGGTAACTGTATCTTTGATTGTAATTTGGATATGACATCCAAAAAACAACGATGTTGGAAATGTTTGACGATAATTAGTAACGCACGATGACGCTCAGCGTCCGTTACGAAAAGATTATCTGATCGCGGAACAGTGTTACGCATGTTATTACAAAACCTGCGAACGTAAGCGATAATGCGACAGATTTTATCTAAAGAAGAATATTTTTCGAATAGCCGATCAATTATAGACGTGTGATTAACGCTTTCGATTTGATCCGAAACGAGAACCGTGGTGCGACGCTGCTCAGAGAGCACCGCATTGTCATCGTTTGAACGATTTTTCGATGTATCGATTGGCCACTCAGACTGTGGTTGAGACAACCATTCTGGGCCCGCCCACCATAGGGCATTGTTTAGCAAATCGTGAGGCAATTGCCCACGCGAACAAACATCTGCAGGATTTGTGACAGATGGTACGTGCCTCCAGCACTCGGTCGGTACGATATCTTGAATGTGACTTACGCGGTTTGCAACGAATGTCACCCAGCGAGAAGAAGGAGCTCGCAACCAGGATAAGGTAACGGTGGAATCACACCACAGATAAGTGTCATGGACAGGAATCCGCAGCGTGTCCTTGACAAATTTGATAAGGTCTGTAAGCAAAACTGCACCACACAGCTCTAAGCGAGGTAACGATTGACGTTTTAAAGGAGCTACACGAGCCTTTGCACATACGAGAAAGACGCGAACGGAGCCGTCAGACTCGATAACACGCAGGTATATAACGGCGCCATATGCTGCTTCGGAGCTGTCACAAAATCCATGCAGTTGATATGATTGAGCGCTATCGGTAGCGTATTTACGTGGAATTTTAAGATTCCTAACTTGAGGAAGCTGTTCAGAGAACTTTTCCCATTGAGAGATAATTTCCGGTGGGGGCTTATCATCCCATGAAAGACCTAGAATCCAAAGCTTTTGAATAAGACATTTGGCATGAATTGTCAAAGGAGATAGAAAACCCAGAGGATCGAAAATTCTGGCAACCTCACTCAAAATCGTTCGCTTGGTGCACGGTTGATTAGATGGATTAACGGTAAAGACGAACGAATCCGAAGCAGGCTCCCACTTAAGGCCCAGAACCTTGATAGTTGTGTCTTCAGTTTCGGTAAAAGTGATTGCTTCTGAAAGACACGCCTCCGCGGGAAGATCGCTAAGTAGCTCGGGTCGGTTACTCACCCATTTTCGGAGCTCAAACGAGCCAAGACCGAAAAGAGCGATGAGTTGAGTTTTGATTTCTCTGGCGTCCTTCAGCGATGAGCTTCCGGATATGACGTCATCAACGTATATGTCGGAAGTTAAAACGGTTTTGGCCTTTGGGTACTTGTGACCCTCATCGTTGGCCAGTTGCTGAATAGAGCGGCACGCCAGGAATGGAGCGGAAGACACTCCGTACGTTACGGTATTTAATACGTACTCTTGAAGAGGCTCATCTGGGTGAGCTCGCCAGAGAATACGTTGATAATCACGATGTTGAGGAGCTAGGTTGATTTGACGGTACATTTGGCGCACGTCTGCCATGAAGACAATTGCGTGCTCACGGAAATGAAGAAGGATCTCTACGATATTTGATTGTAGCTTCGGTCCCGTCAGCAGCGAGTCGTTTAGCGATTTGGAAGTTGCATCTTTAGCCGAGGCGTCGAATACAACGCGAAGCTTCGTTGTAGCGCTGTCGGGACGTAGCACACAATGGTGCGGTATATAATACTTGCCTTGACCCATTTGCTTGGCAGGTACCAGAGTCATGTGACCACTGTCGATATAGTCAGTCATGAACTCCACGTATTGTTGGTTTAAATTGTGATCGCGATACAGACGCCTTTCAATGGCATGAAAGCGTCGTAAGGCTATCTCTCGAGAACCTTCAAAGACTGGCTCCTCGTCGTCCTTGAAGGGGAGACAAACTACATATCTACCTGTCTCGTCACGGTAGTGATTACTGAGAAAACTATTTTCACAGCGTTGCTCTTCTGGGGTCAATCGGGAAGATTGTGGAACGTTATCGATTTCCCAGAAACGTTGAACAATTTTGTTTAAACTATCGTCTACGGTAGAAGGGGCTACTCCTAGTAGACTGGACGATGCGAGTCTGGACTTCCCAAGAAGAAGCCAGCCGAAGACTGAGTTGAAAGCTCGCGGTTGAGAGGCGTTACCCTTCAGACGTTGTTCGAGAAGTGACTCAGCAAAGACGTCGGCACCTAACAAGACGTCGATTGGACCAGGGATGTCAAAACCAGGATCAGCTAGCGGTAGTGTTTTGACCTCCTCCCATCCTTTCGTATTTAGCCTTGCTATCGGTTGATCTCCGCAAATGCTCGGTATGACGAGCATTCCCAGACGAAACTTTACGTTACAGTTGGTGCCAATGTCGCATGTAACAAAGCCACTGACTGAGGCAGGGCTGCCCCCTAACCCATAAACGTTGATATTACCAGTTATAGGTTTTAGATTTAATCGTTGAGCGGCGTGAGCCGTGAGAAAATTGTTTTGACTGCCGGTGTCAAATAACGCGCGAAATGTATGAAATTCACCAGAAGCATCACGAATCTGGACTAGAGCTGTTGCCAGTAACACGGTTGTGGTTACGGTTGGATCAGACTGAGTCAACGAATCCTTAGCCACTAAGGTCGCCGAGCTTGCCGCCGACTCCTTATGTAGCAAAGTGTGGTGTTTACGTCTACATTGTCGACATGAAAACATTGATGTGCACTCTCGCACTGAATGGGATGCGTTAAGACAATTGTAGCACCATTTCTTTTCAGTGGCCACAGCCATGCGCTCATCTATTGATTTTGCCAAAAAATCATTACAGGCCGAGATGTGATGTTCATTGCGACAGTAGGCACATTTACGAATCGGAGTGCTCGAATTGTGAGCAGGTTTCGCTTGTTGTTTATCACCAACATTTTTATGAGTAGTGACGGTGGGAGCGACAAGCGAATGCGTGACGTTATGTCGCTTGAACTTCTGTGAAGTTCCCGGTGTGTCCTTTGAAACGTTAGCGGTTTTATTGGTAACATTCGAAAAGTGCGTGTCGCGAATTAATGCTTCACCTTTAGAGTGTAAGAATGCCCTTAAATGGTTATACTGTGGAAGCTCAATATCGGTATGTTTTTCCTCAAACTCGCGTCTTAATTTGGTATCGAGTTTGGCCAGAACATTATAACAAAGAACAAAATCCCATTTATCGGTAGGTAATTTTAAAGTTTTTAAAATTGTTAAGTTCTCATCGATCGTGTCTAAGGCGCGTCGAAAATCTTGAGCGTTCGAAGTCTTTAAACTAACGTCCAAGATATCACGCCAGCACGTAAACGCTAATTCGCGTTTATCTTCATAACGGGACTTGAGAGCCTCGTACGCACTTAAATAATGTTCACTTGCAACAGGAAAAGTTCTAATGAACGATAAAGCATCACCACTTAAAACTGACACGAGATAGTGAAATTTCTCAATATTACATAAGGAGGTAGAATCATGTATCAACGCGTTATAAGTTGCAATGAACTCAGGCCATTCCTTGATAGCACCGGAAAAAGTTGGCAACGAAATTTTTGGTAACCGCATATTTCCACTGTGCGAACCGGTCAATGAATTATGTTTCGAAGTGTCAGCTTGTTGAGATGAACGTTGTTCAAATTTTCGTTGAATTGCCAACACTTGAAAATACAATTCGTCAAATCGATCCTGAAGTTCATCGTCCTCCTCATCGGCATCATCCTTAAGAAGGTCCAAAATAAAAAAATGGGAGTCATGAAAACTATCAGCAATCGTTTTTATTTCATGACAATATGAAAGAAATAACCCTACTTGTGATTCATCGGTATTGGCTAAGGTACCTACTTCCAAAGCCTTCGTTAAGCGATTATATGCTATAGTTCGTTTACGTCGCAAACTGGGCAAATTATTAATAGTGTACGTATTTTCGATACCCTTTTTAATAGTAGGTTTAGATTTACGCCTTGATAGTAAAGACATAATTAATATCAAAACAATAAAACCTGATAGCAACAAATATTCGGATTCGATAAAAAAGTTTAGTTGCGAACGTCTTCAGCGAGACCGCGTTCACAAGAATCGACGAGAATCACTGGGGCGGTATTACACGACAACAGGTAATATTGTCACCTCGGTCACCTGAGTTTTAAATTGAAATAAATTAAATTGATAAGGATGAATTAAATGAGCGTTAGGAACACTAAAAACGGTTTGCGATATTCGTTAATGTACGGTAAATAAAAAAATAAAAATCAGTTTTTTTTGTAAAAACAAAAAACTATGATTTTTAACCTAAAACGGTAATAATGAAAATGTGAACGCACCAAAATTCGTTGAAAATATGATACGATAAACGATACAACGTCACGATAAAAAATATTTCGTAATTTGAAACGAAATAAATTTTCGATAAATAAATATCAAGAGGAAACGTTGAACGGTTGGAAAAAAGTAGTCGAGTTATAACGAACTATCAACATAAAATTATGAGAAGGTGGATTTGCAATATTGTATTATTGCGAACGGTAAAACGGTAGATAATTTTATGCTAATAAGTATAAAACGACAAAAGAATTTATTTTCAACAAATATTCTAGAAACTGATGGAAGCCATCTTAAATCGATAAACGGTAGGTAAGGTACTCAACAAAACAAAATGGAACAAAGACTTGTTTTCCGATTAGTAATTGAAACAAAATGTTATGTTTATTCGTTTTAGCTGTACTAGTAAGTATAATAAGCGTGGAATACGGTAAATGAAGTAGCAATTACTAAATCGAATTGGTATTTGGCGGCAGACTGAAGGTAGGTATCCAAAGTTCCCGGGTTTCGGCACCAAAAAATGTGGCTAAATTGATTCGATAAGTAGAAATTAGAGTACACTATCAATCACCACATTGGATCGAATACTTATTGAAAGCATTCGCCGTTAATAAGCGTTGCTACAGACGATTTAGACAATAGGAACAATGCACAAACCACTTACCATGTAGGCAGGCTTCGAGCACGATTCCTCACGAATAGTTCTTCCTTTAGACACCTAGCCGGCCAGCCACACACGATTATAAAGTTCCAAAAACACTGTTGAGCACTTGAAGTTTTATTAAGAATAATTGAGTAAAATGTAATGTTTGATGCGCGCGCGCCTTCGCTTTCACGTACAGACACGGAGAGGTTTTACTGGTTCTGCCACCAGCCTTCTGCTACCAGCCTATGGCGTTGATCTCTCAGACACCGGTAGGATCTGCGCATGCGCCAGCGGAAGTCCGGGCGCCCCATTGGCTAAATAGAACTGCAGCACAGCGAATTGTGATGATTGATAAGTGCATCGGTAAGGCGCGCGAAATTCAAATTGAAAGGTAAACAAGATTTGCGTTGAAAACGGAACAGATACATTATTTATCTTTAAAATATTAGATGATAAGTGATTTACATAATCTGAGTCAAGAATGATATCAAAATGTAGAATCGAATGTGTATGAATACAGTTTAAAATTTATGACAGGTGAAATAAAATAAGTATGTATGTGCCAGCGCACGCATAAATGGATCAAAGAGGATGAACGCGTCGCCGCGTTACAGTACCGGGGGGGGCCGGTTTTAAAAAAAAAAGTTTTAAAAACTTTTTTTTTAATCTTAAAAATTGTTAAAAATTGAAATATATGTAATTTTGAATTTAGAGAGTAAATTATGAATTAAAAAATACATAGTAAACTTAAATAAAAATATAAACTTATTATACAATAGTAGTAAAACTAAATGGATGAAGTGAAAGTTAATTTAAAAAGGTGAATGAAATTGAGATGAGTATATACAATAAGCCAATCAGTTCCACATACATCCTACCTAACAAATACTAACATACATACATCACCTAACAAAGTCATAATTCCATTTAAGAATTTGTGACTAAATACATCATAGAGAAAGCTTATATATTAGGAAGCATTTCTCAAGAACTGAGCTTATTAATGGTGTAGGCTTAATTAAAAATTAGTCACCAACCGCTAACTTGTAAATTAGCTTAAGGCTTTTTTAACGTGTTACTAAAACCGCACGATGACAAATATGTACAAGCATGTACCTTAATAAATAGGTAGAGTATAAAAATAACACTATGCGCGAAAAAATTAAAATAAACGTCTTAGTAATGACGTAAGGAAAATATCAAGTTAATGATATAAATTGTGTAAGTAAGTAAGGTAAATAAGTAAGATAAGTAGAGTTATAAATTAGAAAATTCTAATTAAAGTAATACAGTAATTAAAGACAATTAACAGTAATTAACGGTAAGTAAATGTAATTAAAAGTACTTAAAGTAATTAAAAGTACTTAATTATAAGTTATTAATTAACTTTAGTTAATTAAAATAGGAGAAGAAAAAGAAGTAAAAAAAAAATTGAATAAATTTTCAAATTAAGATGACAATTGTCAAATGAGATGAGAAACTAAAAAGTAATGAGGTGAGAAAATAAACATCTTTTAAAATAAAAAGATTAAATAGTTATTAAGGCAACTAGAGTAAAGAAATTGCCTTAATTGGCTTAATATCTTTGATATGCCAGCGGCCTAGGGGTTTGTGATAAAAGTCTGTTAAATCATAAACTAGTGGTGAGATTTTATTTGTTATGTAACATTTAATAAATTTGGGTGCTAATTTAGCCGAAAAATGTTTATCAGCAGAACTTAAAGGATAATTCCGCTTCCAAACGATGTCACCTATATTAAATTCGATATATTGACGATGTTTATCGTAAAGCTTAGCATTAACTTCATGGGATTTATACATACGTTTTTGTACTTCTGAAAATACTGGAAGTAAATTACCTAAATGCTCTGCATAAATATCGCGAGGAGCAAATATATAATCTTCAATAGATTCGGTATCCGAATATATTGAACCACAAGTAACTAATTCACGGCCGAAGACGAGGTAAGAAGGAGTAAATTTTGTTGTTTCATTAACGGATGAGTTAATGGCAAATTGGATATGATTCAAATGTAAGTCCCAAGTACGATGGTCGTCATCAACAAAAGAAGCTATAGCTGTGATTATAGTTTTGTTGTAACGCTCAACAGGATTTACTTGAGGGCAGTAACGTGGAGTGTAATGTACATGAGGTATTTTATAAGTGTTAAACAAGTCTTTAAGTTCAGCACTTATCATTTGAGGACCATTATCTAGAATTATGGTTTCTGGAATACCATAATTCATAAAAACTAAATTTTCAAGAATATGTTTTATAATAGATGATGTTGCTCTTTTAATGGGGTAAATAAGGCAGTATTTAGAAAAACAGCAGGTAACCACTAATATGAATCTATTTAATTTACGTGATAAAGGTAAGGGACCAATAAAATCGATAGCGATTGTTTGAAAAGGACGAGAACAATTCTTAGGTTTGCCCATTAAACCGATAGTGTTTTGATTTTGGTGTTTGTAGGCTAAACAAGTATCACATTTAGAGATGAAAAATGCTACATCTTTGTACATACCAGGCCAATAATAATGAAGTTTAAGGCGATGGTAGGTTTTGAAAATACCGAAGTGAGCTGCAGTAGGTAAATTATGATTTTCATAAATAATGGACTCTCGAAACTCTGATGGAATTACGAGTTTCCAGTTGAACTCAGAATTATATTCGGTAACAGCGCGACAATATTTAAATAATTTATTATTTTTAATGAGGTAATCTGGAGTAGAATTTGGATTTATTTTACATTTGTCAAATATAGAGTTATACCAAGTGTCTTTAGATTGCTCAAATGACATATTAATAGCGTTAACATGAGCGATGCGAGATAACTGATCTGGTACCACATGTTCAGAGCCATGTTTATGTTTAATTTCAAAGTTAAACATAGAGAGACGGATGCACCAGCGTGCTAGTCTACCTGTAGGGTTATCAAGACTTAAGAACCATTGTAAAGCAGAATGATCCGTATAAATAGTAAACTGTTTGCCGTTGTCTAAATAACAACGCCAGTGTTCTAAAGCAGTTATCACACTAAGAAGCTCGCGCTCTGTAATTGAATAGTTGCGTTGAGGAGTAGTTAGGGTTTTACTCATGTAAGCTATAGGTTTTTCAACGCCATCGAAATCTTGTGTGAGCATGGCACCAATGCCATATGCGGAAGCATCACAATGAACAGCGAATGGTTTTGTGAAATCGGGACAAGCTAATATAGGAGTACTAACTAAAGCCTGTTTAATTGAGATGAAGGCTTTATCAGCCTCAAGAGACCATTTGAAAGGAGGTGCTTTCTTTTTAGTAGAGGTAAGTTTAGTGAGAGGGGCAGTTAAAGTACTTAAATTAGGGATAAATCGTCGGTACCAGCTAGCGGTGCCAAGGAATCTTTTAACATCCTTTACAGATGTAGGAGTTTTAATATTTAGGATCGCTTGAACCTTAGTAGGGTCAGTTTGTAAACCGTCTTGATTTACTATATAGCCTAAATATTTAAGTTCATGTCTAAAGAAAGAACATTTAGGAAAGTTAACTGTAATGTTAGCTTGAGAAAGTTTAGTGATTAATTTAGTTAATAATTCAACGTGTTGTTCAAATGTAGGTGTAGCTATGACAATATCATCTAAATAACAAAAAATAGTGTTATCTAGCATAAGATCTGATAGTAGATTATCAAGAAATCTTTGTTGAGTAGCAGGTGCGTTAGTTAGACCGAAGGGCATTACTTTAAATTGGTACATGCCACGACCTGGAACATGGAAAGCAGTCTTTGGACGATCTTCCTTTCGTAAAGGAATCTCCCAAAATGCTTTCGCAATGTCAATTGACGATAAATATTTACAATTTTTTAAATTATCTAAGATATCTGAAATTAAGGGTAACTTGTAAGCGTCTTTACGAGTGATGCTATTCAATTTTCGACTGTCTACACAGAAACGCCAGGTCCCATCTTTTTTAGGAGTAATGATAACGGGACTAAGCCATGGGCTTTCGCAAGGTTCGATAACATCTAGTTTAAGCATTTCATCGACCTCTGTTTTTAATGCCTTTTGTTTTTCTGGTGATAAACGGTAGCATCGTTGACGAATGGGAGCATGATCACCGGTATCAATGTGATGTTCGGCGAGGTGAGTTTTTCCTAATGGTTTAGTTTCAGTAGAAATTTGTTTAAATTTGTCTATTATTAAGTTCGCTAAATCTTGCTGTGTATTTGTTAAGTTCTCAAATGCGTGAAGATTAGTAGAAGTAGAATGAACTAAAAAATTGTCGTTTTGAGAAGTAGAGTGAGTATTAATGTTACGAAGTATGTTAGGAGCTATGTTAAATGTTTTCCAGAAATCGATGCCAAGAATTAAAGGTTCATGAACATCTGGAATTACATGAGCAGTAATTATAGAAAATTTATTATTATAAATTACCGGAAGTGAAATTGTTCCGATAGATTTAATAGGTTGTCCGTTAGCTACGGTACCTAAAATACGTTGGTCTTTTCTCAATGAGAGACCAGACTTAAGTAAAAGTTTATGTGAGTCCTTACCAAGAATTGTAATTGAACTTCCACTATCTAATAATCCATTTAAAATGAGATTATTAATTTTAATATGTAAATAGGGACGTTGTGTGACTTTGTTTTCAAAAAGTAGAGTGTTCACATTTGTACGAAGGAGAGTATTGACATTGTAAGAATTAAAAAAAAGTTTTATGTATTGAAGCCAATTATTCCAATCTTGTTTATCAAATTTATTTGAATTATTTATTTGTGTAAACTGTTTCTTAATTATTTTTTTTGTATTTGATTTATGACAGGATGGACAATGAGGAAATGTGACGTTTTGTAGACCACATCTATAACAAATTATTTGGGTATTCGTACATAGAGAAAGGGTATGAGAATTGGTTCGACACCTTGGGCAGGTGAAGGTAGGAAATTTTTGTAGTTTTTGTGTTTTAATAGTGTAGGTAGATGTAGTAAAAGGATATTCAGGAATAAATGGTGTTGTTTTTGTAGGTTCATTGAAAGAAACGAGTGGTTGTGAAAATGTGGAATTATTATTCATATGTATTAATTTTTCAGTAAATTGACATGATTCTATCAAGGCGTCAAGAGAATTTATGTCTTGTTCGGATATGCGTAAAGTAAATTCTGGTAGTAGGTTTCGTAAAAATATTTCAATTTGTTCTGGTTCTGGAATTTTTCTGTGTAATTGTGAAAATAATGAGTTCATGTGAGAGACGTAAAATATAATCTTTTCATTAGGTTTTTGTAAGCGGTTGTCGATTTGCTTTTTTAATAGATAATCGTGATTAATTATTTCAAAATCGTGTATTAATGTGGTTCTAAATGTTTCCCAATCTGTTATAGTTTTTGTTTTTGTTTGAAACCATTCTAAAGCGTTTCCTGTAAGAAGGTCATATATATGGGAAAAAAGAGTGTTTTCTGAAATCTTACGAACGGAAGCAAAGTGTTCTAATTTTTGAATGAAATTGTTTGGACAATCGTGACCGTTAAATGTAAAGCGTTTTAACTCGCTAGTATAGTTGTGTCCTCCTAAAGAGATGATTTTATTAGTTAAAGTTTCAAAATATGTAAGGGGTATCGAAAGAGAAGAGTTAAGCTCAGTAGTAAAAGTATCCATGTCGATTTAAATAAAATTAAAAATAAATGTGTTTATAAAATAAAGGTAACTATATACATGTTAAAATGTTACGAGTGTATCATGGAAAAAAATAAATTAAAACTTTGTATTTGTTCCATGGAGTTGAGTTAGTCTTTGGTCATAGCAACCAAAATTGTTGACAAGTGACTTATGTAAGAAAATAGTAAAATAAAATGATAGAAGGAAAGGAAAAATAAATAAAGTAGGCAAAATAAAATGATCTTCTCAGCTCTCAGTGAAGTGAAAGCTCAGTATTTCGCTGTATCTTCAAAAGTGTTCTTGGGAGGTGAAGTGGCTCTCATGATGTCTGCCAACTATTGGATCGGTGGCGAGGCGTTGGCCATCCGTATGTCTGACGGGTTGTGGCAATCAGCTCAGCAGCCAGCCCAGCAGTAGTGTGTATGGGCTATAATAGTCAACCCAGCAGCAGGCCCAGCAGCGACGAGTTCAGGCAACAGCAGTTGGCTCAGTAGCTGGCTCAACAGCAGCAAATGTGGGATATGGCAGTCAGTCCAGCAGCAACAAGTGCAGGCTGTAGTAGTAGGCCCAGTGCAGTTGAAAATGCACGGATTGAAATTGACTTGATGGATGTATTTTTCATTTCTTGATTTAGTTAAAATAAAGTAACTTACAGTTGTCTTCTTGTCTTATTTTTTTAACGTGGGCGCCATTATCGCAGAGACTCTTAATAATACATCTCAGGGTCGTATATAATTTTATTAGTAAACATAAGACCTAAAACAAATATAAATAACGGTTAGAAAAAGATAATAAACACACTTCACTATAAATTTAGAATCACTTCCGAAAGAACTAATAAACTTACCCTGGACGGGTCTATGTTGATTTATATATTATTAAATATATTTTAGATACATTATTTATCTTTAAAATATTAGATGATAAGTGATTTACATAATCTGAGTCAAGAATGATATCAAAATGTAGAATCGAATGTGTATGAATACAGTTTAAAATTTATGACAGGTGAAATAAAATAAGTATGTATGTGCCAGCGGACGCATAAATGGATCAAAGAGGATGAACGCGTCGCCGCGTTACAACCGGGCTTGATTATTTTGGTCCGATGCTGGTAAAAGTAGGTCGGAGACAAGAAAAAAGGTGGGTGGCTTTGTATACGTGCCTAACTGTTCGAACAATCCATCTCGAAGTCGTCCACGACCTGACTACCAGCTCGGTACTTATGAGCCTGAGACGTTTAATCGCCCGTAGAGGTTGTCCCAGTGAAATCTATAGTGACAACGCGACGACTTTTCGTGGAGCTGACCGAGAACTAAGACAGGCTGTGGAAGCCATTGACAGAAACGTTTTGACAGCGTTTGGAAGCGTTCGCCATTTAGAGTGGCGATTCATATCGCCAACCAAATGCACCACATATGGGGGGCTGCTGGGAGCGGCTCGTGAGGTCCGTTAAGACCAGCCTACGAGTGACGTTGAAGACTAGAGCTCCGACAGACCAGACTCTATTAACATTACTTGCTGAGACCGAGTACATGATAAATTCTAGACCGTTGACATACGTACCATTGGACCATGAAGATGACTTACCTTTGACGCCTAATGACTTTCTTCTCGCCAAGACAGACTTCCTTTCTCACCCCTTTGGATCATTTACAGATCATGACTTACTACGACGGACATGGCGGGAATCGCAGCGTTTAGCGGACATGACTTGGAAGCGGTGGGTTAAGGAATACCTACCAACATTGACCAGACGTGACAAGTGGAACCGCAATGCTGACAGATCACTGGTTGTCGGTGACGTTGTGATGATTGCTGATGATCAGCTGCCCCGCAACCAGTGGCCTCTTGGCAGGGTCGACCAGGTCTTTCCAGGAAAGGATGGCTTGGTCCGAGTGGCCCAAATTAAGACTAGACTTGGACTTTACACTAGACCTGTGACTAAACTGTGCAGGCTGGACGTCCACTCCTCAACTTAAGTACCAGCCTTCTGGTACTGGAGGTGGGGATGTAGTGGCGTTCAGCCTCCTTACTGACTTGACTATGGACGGACTATATGACCTCTGACGGACAAGGAAAAAAAGAGACTATCGACCGACAGGACAGAAAGAGAAAGCAGACTGACCAGAAGCTGACGAAACATTATTATTTTAAATAAGTGTTTTAATTGCTTAAAATCTTGAACCGACGAGACCGTTCACGCCCATAACAGAAAAGCTCATGGAATGCCGCCTGCGATGGTTTGGTCTTATCATGAAACGCCCTGAAGACCATGTCACGAGATAGACCTTGGCTCGGCCTGAGAATAGGAAATGTAGAGGACGCCTACTAGCCACCTGGCGGTCCACCGTTGCGAAGGACTTAGAGAAAGCCCAAACAAACATTTCGACAACCCAGGATCTACTATCCTGGCGCCGCAGAAGGAGGAGAGCCGACCCCAAATAATGGGAAAAAACTAGGACAAAGAAGAAGACTTTATTGCACCAAACATTATGGATAGAAGCACTGTAACTTAAATTACATTTTTTTATAATTATTAGGTAATGCGTACAATAGGCGGCCTTATCGCTAGGGCATTAAACTGGTTTATGTCTGTACATAGAAGATATAAAAAAGAAAAAGGTATGAGGTTAACAGACCTGTTACTTTATAGTAACATACCTATATACGGCAATTGCGCCTTAATAAAAAATGTTCAGCCTGATAAGCAGTTTTCGTTGACATACGAGTATAAAATCAAAGATCTGAGAACTCATACCAACTACAATACAACTTTTAAGGAAATTGCATTTTTAGCATAATTTGCTATGCTTTATTAGCATGGAACATATTACAGAATGGCTTATCCCAACAAATATTACTGTGCAGAACAACTACGCTCTGCTACCAGAAAAGGTGCGCAGAGAATCCGGACAAACGAAGCGCCGTGAACCTCTTCACCGAAAAAGACCAGATTTTAAGTGGAGACCTATAGGTCCCCAAAAAAGCCCGATGATACCCGACGGTAAAGATTATATACGGCACTGCGTCTGTCCGACTAGAGCCTAAAACCTAACCTATACGCAGTCTGCTACCACCGTAGCTTATAAAGGGAGCTACAGGGCCCTATATAATAACCTAACTTAATAGCTACAACCACCCACAAACTCAAGGGTCACTTACCAAACTTAATCTTCCTGCTCTTCGGATCCAATCTTGAGTGTCTTCGGAAAGGGGGGTTCCCTAAACACCAAACCTACCCCGAGATCTCAATTCCCCAGACAAATAAATAGATTTCTTCCCGAAGTTGGCTCGGCAACAGAATTCGGCGGCCCCAGGCAGCCACGCGTCACATCTCACAGGAAAAATTCACAATAACGGGTTACACAAACACCAACGTTCAATAGTTATTTAACAAACAGGAAATTCACAAATATAACTCAAACTAATTAACAATCAAAGGACGCGGAACCTCTCGCGTATTAAAAATCAAACCGATATCGCACAGGACAAATGGCGGCCGTCCGCCATGCCATTCACGCGAGCAATTTCATGCGGCGCGGCCTCCCCGCGCGATGTCCAAACAATACTGAATTCAAAATGGTCGCTCGCGACTGCCGACGCCGGCCGAGCGGGCGACGACGCTACTAATATGAAACTACCGCACGCGCTAGAATATTACGGCGGCGAACGGACAAAACAACATAGATTTTATTACAAACAATTACAAATGCAAAAGTGAGTTTCTGTTACCTCTTCACGCTTTATCTACTGAACCAATATTCCTCCATAAAGCGTGTAGAGGTAACAAACAAACCTCTCAGTACAGTACTCTTCTCAGTTATGTCCTTCTAAGGTCCTTTTCGAGGGATAGGATCATTCACAAGACATAGGGTACCTTTCATCCTGGGAAAAAGCACTGTTCTCGCGGAAAATTCACTCCGGCTAAAGCTAGTTCCACAAATCTCCTTAGATGATCCCATTGTGGTGGGGAAAACCCTACCGGATGCACCTGTGTATAAATTGTCGTTATTTCATTAACAACCCAAGATTATCATCTGTAATTGTAAATTCTGGGTACTTGAAGATATTTATAAATTTAATTCATTAAAACTTCGATAAGATAAAACAAAAAAGGTTTCCTTTCGATACAATCATAGGCGATAGTGATGGTCTATATATACATGTCTGTTGCAGCGTTTCTATTAGTTTGTGAGACAGAGAAGCTACGATGAAGGGAGCAGCACTATTAGCTTTGCTCCTTGTAGCATTGGCAGCATCAGAAGATGAGCTGCAGTTGGCAGATGTTTGTGATCCAGAAGCCTGTCAGCTACCTGATTGTAGATGTTCTACCACTGAAATTCCTGGAGGATTAGAAGCTAGAGACACTCCTCAGGTTAGTCGCATATCTGATACCGTTTCATCTTTTTTTATTTCCTAAAAGCTCTTCTCAATATTGGAGGCTGGTAAAGTCTGAATTATAAATCAATTAGGTTATATGCTCTTATGGGTCTCGTCACGCAAAAACTTACTTGGCAATGTTATTAGAGTGGTTTTGCCATTTTACACACTAGCTGATAAACACTAAGCTATTCCGATTTCTGTACTGACTGATTATTCACCAACTTGAGTGCAGGATTCCTTACAATGTATTCCATCACCGGAAACAAGTGGTGATCCAAAAAATCTATTCTATTCTACATTTATCAGATTAGTAAATAAACTCGTGAGATATGAGTAGAGTAAGATTTGAATCTGGTCCACAGAGGAACGTATTAACCCTCTTGCTTGTGCTTGTGCTGTTATTACCTATAAAAGCAGGTGGTAATCTTGGCAGTTTGAGATTGGCCCAAAAGGGTCAAAGAAATATAAAGAAGAATCCCGTTTATGTTCAATTTTACATGAAGCCAATAAAAATTCTACAAAATAAAAAAATATCTCGTAGTGCTACATAATATTTATGATGCTCGATATGTTCAATATTTATGGTAAGTAATATATTTATATTTAAAGTTATTTATATTTAATATAATTATATTATTTACGACGACGGCTAATTAGTCGTCTAAACTTTTTGTACAGAATACAGTTACGAACATAAACAGTAAATTGTAGACCTCATCACATTGCCTCGTGACTTTACCTTGCTGTTGCCTTTGCAGAGATTTTTATAATGATTCATGATTAGATTAGATTTTTCAATTGTCCAGAACATGATAACTGGTAATTACGGATTAACTTTGTCGTAATCTTTTATAAAAATAATAATTCGTAGGTTAACACAATATCTATCTATAATTTCCATAATGTGCTTTCTAGAACTTCTTTCTACCTTGATGCATTTTAAACCTAAATCCTAATTTGCTAAATTATCCAAATTTCAGTTTGTCCTTCTAACCTTCGATGATGCCATCAACGTCATCAACATAGAGACATACAGAAGCACCATTTTTAACCGCAGAAACCAGAATAGCTGCCCTGCTGGTGTAACCTTCTACATCAACCATGAGTACACTGATTACCAAATTGTCAATGAGTTGTACAATCAAGGTTTTGAGATCGCCTTGCACTCTGTTTCCCACGTGACTAATCAAACTTATTGGCAAGAAGCGACGTACGATGAGATGGCCAGAGAATTCGGTGACCAGGTCATCCAAATGGCACATTTTGCTAACATCCCATCAGAGTCTATCAAAGGTTAGTATCAATGTTGCAACGACTAATTCTCATTTTGCCGCGAGGTTGGTATTTAATTTCACATGTTTATACAGTCTATCTGTTATGTTCCAATTCACTGTGTTGTGCTATTTTGAGTACTATTTTTTATACAGACGTGAAAATTGTTTAAAACTGACGTAAGGTGACTAATTTTAACCTTATTATTGAGTTGGGCTCGTTTCGTTGCTCACAAAGACCCAAATGTTACTGGTCAATAAATGCATATGCAAAAATTCTTCTAAAAATATTTTTTTGATTTCTAGGTGTACGTATCCCCTTTCTCCAAATGACTGGGAATGCTAGCTTCCAAGTCATGGCTGACTTCAACTTGGAATACGACTGCACCTGGCCTACTGTCACCCACTTCAACCCTGGTCTCTGGCCGTATACCCTGGACTACGCTTCTACCCAGGACTGCATCATTCCCCCGTGCCCTACTGCTTCCATTCCCGGACCCTGGGTTCTCCCAATGGTCACGTGGAGAGACTTGACTGGTACTCCCTGTTCTATGGTTGACAGCTGCAGTGCAGTGTAAGTATATTATAAGTCTATGGTGTAAGCATATTGTTTTTTATTAATTTCAATTGTTAAAACCTTTTTCGACCAGCTATTTTTTTTTAAATTAGGTACCTACTCTATGAAATGAGACTAGCAACAAACTGTAATTCGAATACGTAGACGATTTGGTTACATACTTAAATAAAATCAAAAGCAAGTACAATACTAGGTATCTATCAATACTAAATTAATAAATCTGTAGAGTATAAGTTTGTTTGAACACGCTAATCTCTGAAAATACCAGTCAAATACGAATATTCCTTTTTAAAAGGAAGGCTATCTAAGATACCAAAATTCTCATAGGACCGGGTACCGTGGTACAGCTAGTTTATCTTATTTAGAAATAAAATATTCCAGGCCAAGCACAGAAGACGAGTGGTTCCAGTTCATCCTGACCAACTTCGAGCGACACTACACGGGTAACCGCGCTCCCTTCGGCTTCTACATCCACGAGTGGTACATTCGAGAGAACGTCAACCCTCACGTTGGCAGAGCTTTGGTCAGATTCTTGGATTTGATCAACAATCTCAATGACGTCTTCATGGTGAGTAAACGAATAATCATTTTCATTTTCTGCCTCTATGTACTCTTTATATACTTCTTTTTCTTTGGCACAGTATTTTAACTCCCTCCTCCTCTTTCTACCCATCTCACTATGTATCTTTCTAACTATGTCTTTAAGACTTGGGAGTAAAAATGCACGTGTGTACATACAGGCTTTCAGTTGGTTTCTTATGTTCGGTGAATTATCAAATCCTACAAGGACCAAGTACTTAACACACTTGTCTTTATCTGTTTTCTAATCCCAATATTTGACTAAAGATGGAATATTTGAAATTATAATTTGCTTGTAACCTTCTTCTTGTTCGTCCTTACTTTTATCCCAATTTATTGGGGTTCAGCTCTCCTAGTAAATTTGCGCCACGCCGTACGGTTGTGGGTTGTCACTGGATTGGCTCAGTTGGAGGCTCCTCACGTCTCATAACGTGGCCATACCAGCTCAGACGAGCATCTCTCATTTTCTCCGAAATATCAGTGACTATATAATTGCTTGTAATCATATTATTATATATCAATTCCAGGTCAACTCCAAGGAAGTGATCGACTGGGTCAAGAACCCTGTACCCCTCAATGAGTACGTCCAACAGCCGTGCAACACTCACGTACCGACCATCTGCCCGGCAGCCTCCTGCCCAGTGGTATCTGACCATAACCAGGTAATTTGAAGAATATTATTAACAAAATCAAAGTTCAATATAAGATTTTTTTATATACACAAAAATTGATACCATATACTTTAAACGAACTAAAGCTTTGATCTAGGTTAATGTCTCCGTCAAATCATCCGAACAATGTCACCTAGTGCTTCGAAATCGTAATCCTGTTTTTACTTTCAGAACACCTACTGGATGTCCATCTGCAACGTCTGTCCACGAGTTTACCCATGGCTGGGCAACCCTCTTGGACTGTAATCTTGTATCGTAATTATAACAATAGTAAACGTAATTGTATCAATATGTCAACATAGTAATATTTCTTATTTATAATAAATGAAACTCATAACAAAGATGTATTAAAAGAGAGGACATTAAAATCTGGTTTAAAAAAACATTTTCTTTTTAATTTTTTTCATATACAAAATATATCATAAAATGTAAACTTTGTGCTCCAGTGAAAATAAAACCCTGTTGATACGAGTAAGAGGAATCTGCAAGAGACCGGTTCGAGTGAGGATCGATGAAGAGGCCTATTCTTGACAAATAACTAATCAAGGCCTGAAAACAAAGTGCAGAACTATAAAACTAAATGAAATGAGAACGAATTCCTAAATCAATACACGACTATAGTCTCTATCCGTGTATCAGTATTCTCCATTTCAACTTGGCCAAAAATGCTTTTGTATATCTGTGTATTCTCCTCTAGAGGTCACATTTCTCAACCGATTCCCGAGAAATTTTGGGAGGAGGATCGATAAATATATAAAAATCGATAGGCGAGCCATTTTTTGGTAAATTATAAAAATGGCGGACTTATCAAGGTCTTAATAATTCATGAATAACATATGGTGTAAAAAAATCCTTCGATCTGCAATCTCGTTAAGCTTGCGAGGTCTACATCTACAGCTCACAGAGCCATTACTTAATTTAACCTACGAGCTTGTGATCGAAAATCCTATAAATAAAGGACTAACAGACATCCATCCAAAGGTCAACACACACACACATATTTTTTACGTTTACTTATCTATATATAATTATATCAGATGAATGTTCGTAGATTATGATAAACGAGCAATATTTGCGTACCATTGCAATATTTGCATCATATCTTGAAATGGGTGTCGATTATGCTAAAGTTTTATTTATCTCTCAATAGTATTTCAATAGTAGTGCTGTATAACATTCTAGTAAGAGGAACTATGGAAGCGCTACATTGCGACACTTACGATAAGAATCAACACCTTGGGTTTTTACACATACTAGATACTTATTAATCGAATGTATCTCATTTAAAAAAACATGATTATGACAAATAGCATAGGATTAGATTAGGAGAAGATAATACGAAATTAAAGTGTATTAAGGCTTAACATCCTATTAGTATAATAAATGAGATAGTTTTCGAAGATGTATGTATGTCATAATATACCTATAGATGTACAGTCTTTGATCCTATTATACGCTAAAATTACTGACAGGGTCGTCATCCTGTCAGTAATTTAAGTATCGAATTAACTATAGGGACGAATTTACAATAACCCGACGATTTTGTTGAAATTTTCTGAAAAGGTAGAAATAAATTTCCAAAAGTTTTGATTCCACACTGAAACCAAATTTTATATGTTTGCAGTAGCATAGACTACCACTAAACACATAATTCACAACATTCACAAATGTTTTAAAAATATTCCTTCCCAAAAATTATATACATAGGTTCCTACTATTTAAATGTCTATCTAAAAAAAATAAAGAACCACGCAAGTGTAATCACGCGTTTGAAGCCGCATGCCAAACCTATTCGATAATACAGTAGGCATAATTAATATAAAAGAAGATTAGCCTAATTTTTTTAATCCAGACTAAGTAGCAATGAAGCTGATACTAGGTCTAGCGTTGCTAGTGGCTGTGGTTTTAGCTGAGGAGTTACCTTTAGCTGAAGAATGTGACCCAGCAGCGTGCCAATTACCAGACTGCAGATGCTCATCGACTGCTATTCCTGGAGGTCTAAGAGCTAGAGACACCCCACAGGTAATATATTGTTTTTTAAGTTAATAAGTAGGACAAAAAGGGGCAAAGTGGAAAAAAGAAATAGGTTAAAAAAATATTAGATGCTCAGGCAAATAATATTGGCATGGATATCAGATCAAAGTTTACTGTAAAATTTGTAGGCTGTGGTGCGAGAGAGCTGTATTTGTAGGATTATAAAAGGACAATTAAGAGAAATTTCATAAAATTTCAAAAGTAATTGTGAAATAAGAAGTATAACAGTTTTAATAATGTGGTATAAGTAAGATCAGAAAAAAATATAGGATAGGGCAAAGATGAATCAGATTTATTAGATAATACTTATAATATTACCTTTTATATGGCTACCAAATCCCCCACGTAGGTACATGCAATAAAGCCCCAAAATTAAATCATGCTAAAAGATATACTAATGATAAACTACTGTTATTTAATCCACATGTTTATGGCAGGTCTTAGGCAGAATTTTCAAGATTAGGCGCATTGTTGATAAGATTTTGTAAAAATATAATTGATAACCTTACATCAGGTCCTGGTAAAGATAATTTAAAAAAAGATGCATCATATTAGGAAAATATGAAAAAAAAATGTTAGGAGTATTCGGAAATGTTAAATTGGTCTGTGCTTAGTAAGACAAGAAATTTTGAGTCACACGTTTGTAACTAATTGGAGCTATATTTATGGTATTTAGTAAAGCATCGTGTAAATAAGTATCTGCATTAATATTTGATTATATTTTCTTTTCAAATCCCATTTACAGTTCGTAACCATCACTTTCGATGGCGGCCTTAATACCATCAATATCGAAACATATCGCCAAGAGCTGTATGGCAGAACCACCAGAAATGGCTGCCCAATTGGCGCCACTTTCTACGTGAACCATGAATATACCAACTACGAGATCGTCAATGAGTTATATAATGAAGGTTTTGAGATTGGTCTGAACTCCATTTCACATCGAACCCCTCAGTCCTATTGGGCTCAAGCTGATTATAATACGACTCTGGAAGAGATCGGAGATCAGAGATATCAGATGACGCATTTTGCTAATATTCCTTTGGAAGCAATCCAAGGTAAAGTTTTTAATTTTTTTTTTTATATACCCTGAAGTTAAAACTAAAAAGAAGATCTTAGAATTAACATCGATAAATAACAAATCAGTGTTTCCGTTAACATATTTCTAAAGGTTATATAGAAATAAAATCTTATTCTATTTTATTCAAATTAATTTCAGGTGTTCGGCTCCCATTCCTCCAAATGACTGGAAACTCCAGTTTCCAAGTAATGTCCGACGTTGGCCTTCTCTTCGATCACAGCTGGTCCACCACAACGAACACGAACCCTGGACTCTGGCCGTACACCCTGGACTATGCTTCCACCCAGGTCTGATACTACATGTTTACTATAGTATGTTATACGTTGACCTACGTGGTGCAGTGATTACCTGTCCTGGATTCAATTCCTAGCGCGGGCAAATATTTGTACTTGTATTCACAGACATTTGACTGCGGTTCCTGGGATGTTGAGCAGGATTTTGTGCTTGTGTCTATAGGATCCACGACAGTGCTTTGTGTGTGCCGTTGAGTGTTGCTTGCATGGTTACATCTTGATCATATTTTATTAAATCTACTTATTTAATAATAAATTTACTTACTCAGGACTGCAACATCCCTCCATGCCCCACCGCGTCAGTGCCAGGAGCGTGGGTCCTGCCCGTGGTGGCGTGGTTCGATCTAAGCGGTACTCCGTGCTCGACTGCTGATGCTTGTTTCCATGTGTATGTATCATTACGTTTTCTGTTATTGTCTTAATCTGTCTCAGACACAAATTAAATCATTTATCAGACACATTGTAATAAGTATTAGCAAAAATCCTAAGTCCTCATCAAGTTTCGTCTTTGATTCTTCTAATAACCTCGATGGTATTGCGTCATTTGGAAATTGGTTTTTAAGCTATAAAGTTAAGTAAAAAATCAATGAAGTAATTTTCTTTTCTATGTCGCAAACTCAATCTTGTAATAAAAAGTACACTTATTGCGCAACCTTTTACACCTCTCATCGGATGTAGGTCGACTTACCAGTAACCCTGTATACAGCATTGTGCTTCTACAGACCTTTTTTATTTCCAGCCCTGAAGACAACGACGAAGATGGCTGGTACAGGTTCATTGTATCCAACTTCGAGCGACACTACCTCGGCAACAGGTAATTGTATAATAGCGACCACTGACTGTAGGTGTACCTATATTTTTTGGTACACCATTCCATGGTAAGGCATGTTAATAAAATATCAATTGTACACGTGTTCTGAAAAATAAAGTCTCTCTAATCTTACTCTCTCTAATAAGTCTCAGTAATCTTTATCTTCATCGTCAGGTCGCCTTTCGGTTTCAACGTCAGAGAAGCCTACTTCACTATCTACCCGGGCGCGAGAGTAGCATTCCGGAGATTCCTCGAACTTTTGAATAATTTGCACGATGTATTTGTCGTAAGTAAAGTTACTTAAACAAGTTTAATTATAAAATACTTAGTTCACGAATATAGGTCAAGCTCTTGCTTATGCTTGATACGAAGGTTGGCAATAGCCTTATAATTTACATAAAAATCTATCTAATAATCATTTATTTGCATCTTTTGGTGTAGCCAATCAACGATTCAGGCCCCTTATATTGTGTACTATTGTGTACTATGCACTGTCTGGTAACATTTTTACACAAATCTTTCACCACACCTGAAAAGAAAGGCCTAATTAGAGAAATCATAGTAAATTATTATTATGAGATTGAAATTATTGAATTGAAATTATATTGAAATTATTATTAATATTTTGAGAGATAAAATCTATCCTTCGATCCTTAGTTAATTATCCTTCTCAAACCAAACCGATGACTATGAAAATGACATCATATTAAAATTTATTGTATTTTCCAGGTAAATTCCAGTCAAGTAATCGAATGGACCAGAAACCCAGTGCCCGTGAATGAGTACATCGAGCAGCCTTGTTGGAACTTCAACAGCACTTTCTGCAACCCAATCAATTGCGGACCGCTGCCTTCTGAGCACAATCTGGTAGGAGCTCATATATTCAGCCAATGAACGTTATCTTTTTTTTCGCTGCTTACCCGTAGTACTTGTACTACTAGTAGGCCTACTGTTAGTACCATGGGAGATATTCAGCAGTTCTACTGATATGTCTGATTGTACTACGGGCTCACTAGTTGGCGCTACTGGTCCTGTCAATTGTACAATACTCTCATTTGAATTTGACACATCGATATTGCCATAGCGTTGTACCACCTGGGCTGCACCTGTAGGTGCTGATATCTGGTGAGATATTTCCCTCCGGACTAGGTTTTACTGAACAAGTAGCTCCCATTATATTATTGACCTGCATGCCAAATTTCAGCCCGATCCGTCTAGTGGTTTGGGCTGTGCGTTAATAGATCACTAGTTAGTCAGTAAGTCACCTTTGAGTTATATAGATATAGAGATGAGTTGCTCAGTAGTGATTGTAGTGAATCAGTAGTTTGCGCGCTCGGACTACAATAATGGTAACGTAACTTTCGTGGTGGTCGATAGTTCATTATTATTTATTTATAAACAATAGATTATTATGTCTGACATTACATTAAATTAAATAATAAATTAGAAATTAAATAGTATTAAAATTAAAAGACTAAGACTACTTGAAAGATTTAAAAAAAAATGTGTAATCTCGAGCACCTCCGTGCTTCGGAAGGCACTTTAAGCTGTTGGTCTCTGCTGTATTCGCAGTCGATATAGCCCACCAATTCGCATTGGACCATCCATGACTCATCTTCCTTATCCATCTATAAGGAAGGCCAGTACTTCAGCAGTGGGATATCAAAATGGCTGATGATGATATTGTTTATATTGATATTTCAGATTCAATATTGGATGCAGATTTGCAACGTCTGCCCACGAGTGTACCCTTGGGTAGGCAACCCTCTAGGATTATAAGAACAACCTATTTATTTAGTGATCTTATTTATTTAATATATATTTAAAATCTTTCTATGCTTTTCCTTCTATATTAATAAAACGAAATACGTTTTACCATATTACCAACTTAATTCTATGGACTTTATAAAACTAGGACAACATAAAATTACACATTAGCCTGTAAATAGGCTAGATTGTAATAATATTAGCGTATTTAATTTATTTAAGTATGTTAAAAAAAAAGGAAAAAAAAAAAGGAAAAAAAAAGGAAAAAAAAAATAAATATTACCAACTACGAGACGACGATATAACAATATTCAGGAAACAATTACTACAACTTGGCTCATGAAACTTTTATTACTACTAAATAGATAAAATTATCAATGATCTAAGCCATTATCAAATGAAACAAAGACATGAGTTTTGATACATTTATTTTACTCCATTTACATCAAGTAGCAATTTCATATTCAAATGGTAAATACTAAGTCTTTGCATTGACTCTGTTACAATATTATCCTACAGTTTAAGTACTACAACTTGTTTTGATTCACATACATCTAAAACTTTATGGATAGGCCGTTTGGGATTATTAAAATAACCAATCATAACATGACATTCTATTTTGGCAGTTACAATGTTTAATTAACCTTGGCAGGGTCTAATTATTTTTCCTGATTTATTGTAATTAAATAAGTTTTCGGCAATAATATAACGCAAAAAGTAAACAACTGTTTGGTGAAATAATTTATCTACTTTTTTGTTTGTTTTGTATGGAATTAGAGTTTCCAAAAACCCTCTTTTTCAGCAATTACTTATAGAAAATGATTTGGTTGATATAATGTTGTTATTAAAAATCTTATAAATTCTAATTACTCTATCAATGCGACGGAGAATTAAGACTGAGGCACAAACACAAAAAGTATTTTACATTATCATGGAGTATTTACAATTGTAGCAAATAAAATGTATGAAAACTATACGTACATATCGAGTATTACCTAAGAATTAAAGGAATAATGCTATCACAATACCTAATACAATAAGTTACTTAAATTTAAAAACTACATGAACTATTTACAACACTATCTAATAGATAGTTAATAAGCATTCTTACCTTCTCAAATGTTAGATTGTTTAAACAAATGAAGTAATTCATGAGGTAGAAAACAAAATTTTAATACACTAACTTTTAAGTACATACTTTGAAACTATATACAATTTTAATGAGTAATATAATATCATAATTATATTAAATTTTAAATCTAACGTTACTTATATAATAACAAAAATTTTATTTACAGGTTTGTACATTGAAAACAAAATAAAAATAAGTTAGTAAGTAATACTGTGTAAATATTCTTAAAGCTTTATCAGAAAATAATTTTTTCGTAATACTACATAACTAAATCAGTCTGTTAAAAGGAAATTTCAGAGAATTAAAAATAACAATGAAATCGAAAGATTAAATACATTAAACACAACTAAGAGTAAATTTATAAGAGATACATTTTAAAAGAACACAAAGTGATAGGTTTAAGAGACAAATAATGATAATAATACACTGGCAAGAGTTCATTTTAATATTAATAATTAAATTGCTATAAAGACCCAAATCGAATCATAGTCTTGAAAATTTTAGCCTCAATATTCCAAAAAACAAGTCTTTTACTATTTTAACAAAAATTATTGGGAGATGACATTAATACATTGAAATTCTTCTATCACGTCACAGATTTTAAAACCGTTGACATAGAAGTTGCAAATAAAGTAAATATAATAACAAAAGAAGATCTAATTGAGACGCAATAATGTATCCTTCACCGTACAACAGTAGGAAACGATTCAAAATACCTATATTATATTACTACAGAAACAGAAGAATAATTTCTGACATTGCTCTATTTCCTTTATCGGCAAATCGGCAGTGGACATCGTTGACCTAAACATTACAAATTAAATCAATGTAAAAACAATATGTAGTTTTAAAAATCTAATTGCAAACCTGTTGATCTTTCTTTTACCGATCAATACAGTGAAATGGCACCAAACATATTACATTTCTTCTCGTGGTCTCTGACTGGAGTACCTTTAACACTACAAATATAATCAAAACAGAAGCTGAAGATCTATTGGCAGATGAGGCAATCGTCCTAATGTCAGAATATTTAGCAATGATGCTTGCAAATTTCAATAACGATGACTTGGTATAAAATATAGTCAACATAGAAACGAACGAAGATCTAATTGCAAACGTGGTGGTCTCTCTTAAATCGGCAAATCTCGCAGTGGACTTTACAGCACCACACGAACTTGCAGTTGCACTTCTCCTCGTGGTCTCTAACTCTTGTCTGGTACCCACGGCCGCAGCAGAGCAGCCGACAGCCGTCAAGGCCGGCTGATGTCCTGTTGCAAGTGCGGCCTCTCGTGCCGAGGATTCCTAGCCTGAAATTGTGAAAAAATTGCTAACTGTTTATTAATTTAAAGTTGTCTTCTTTCATATTTAGGGTGTCATGTCTTAATTCCAATGTGATATAGTCTTTGCTAACTATAATAAAATACAGTCAATACTCCAAAGCATTGATCATGGACAAAGAGGAGGTAAACCAACCATCTTTATAAATAACATTGTTTAGTTAGCGGAAAAATAAATAAATGAGACTGGCACAGGTAACACATTATTTTTAATGTGTATAATCTGTATAATCTTATAAAATGCAAATAAATACTAAAATCACCTGACTATGAAGGAAGCGAAATCTGTAAGGTTATAAGTGGAGATCCATATTGTCTACTTGTTTCCATGGGAAACATAATGTATATGTAAGTTGTCGTTTTATATGAAAATAAATTACAAGGTACATACTCATCATTAGGTTCACAGTAATCCGGGGAGTCTTCTAAATAAACCAAGTCAGTTTTGTTGGGTTTCTTCATGTCAGGGTGCAACGGCCGCAGCTTTCTTATGTTCTTCCCTCGTTTCCTTTCCACCACCTAAAAAGAACACCGTAGAAATTTTAAATTGTCAAAATTAATTCGTCTTCTTTGATAAGAGTTTAATGCGACTTTGATTAAGTATTTTTTCCTGATATTAAGGACATGAAATGTATACTTGGATTCGGGAGGACCTGATACACGTATTTCCCACTGATGAGCTGCTGTCCCCAATCAGTATTATCAGTCCAAAGGTCCAATTGGTAGAGAATTCGAGAGAGATGAACGCCGGGCACCTTCAAGTCCTTGATGCAGTTCCCAGAGCGCAGCTATTTGTACTTATTTTCACAAATATTTGTCTGCGCTTACGTTGGTCTGTGTATAATGTGCACGTTTCTGTGTTTGTGTCCATCGGACCCACGACACAAGCTTAGTGTGAGCCGTTGAGTGTTTTAAATAGTTCTGAACAAATACATAAATCATCGAAAGGCTGTAAACAAAGATTTTGGAGAGGTATTGGAAAAAGTAAAGAAGAAGAAAGATAGAGATCAACTTACACCGACCTTGACATGCGAAGCGCCCTCGTATCTAGTAGTCAGCGCGTCTCCAACCACTCTGAGCTGTGGGAGTCGACGCCAGCACACGCGGACTGAGCAGGAGCCAGACATCCCGTGACATTTGCAGACGCGTTGCATGCGACTGCGCACCGCCTGGAATACGACAAATTGTTGACGTCAATAAGCGATGTTGTGATAAAAATATCAGTTTTAAATAAATTACACCTAAATCTATAGGGACCGAAAATTTATATAGGGACTTGCAGAATTATCAACGCTGCATCACGCTGCAGTTTTATTCTGAGCAAGGTCCTAATAGGACCGCAGACACTGTGACACATACTATAAATAAAAAAATAATAAAAAGTATTTTTTTGTATCCACCTTGTCGCAATTTGTGTGTTGCCAATTATATTTTCTTTCTACACTTCATTAATCGAGGAATCGACGAATCGATTTACCCGTGGTCCCACAAGATTAATTATTTGACTACATCCGTAGTGTAACCACGCCCGTCGTCCGCTATCTGGAGGCCCTGAGTTTGATTCCCAGCACAGGAATTTTTTTGTATTTGTTATCACAAATATTTGTTTGTATAGCGCTCGTTTCTGTGTTAATGTCTATCGGACCCACAACCACGACACAAACTTAGCCAAGCACTATAAAAACTTCCAAATTTAATTATTTTACTATTTTGGCTATGTACTTTTATTATTCTTTAGTTATTCTTTTCTCTGTCAACAGAGAATTGTGGAAGGAGAAAGGGGAGGCCTTTGCCCAGCAGTGGGACACATCACCAGGCTAAAAAAAAAAAAAAAAAAAAAAAAATTCTTTTCTGCGTTTTTCAGCAAGAAAAATACTCTGCGACTAATAAAAGTTATTTACCCTTCGACCAGCCTCGTGATTGTGCAAGTTCATCAAACCCTCGTCAGTGTTTTTATCTTCTTTTGAATCCACGAAGTCTCGACTGTACATCTCACCGTATCTTATATCCTGTAATGGAAAATAATTATGTTCAGAAAATTTATGATGAAAATCCCATATTTTGAAATCCATTCTTTCTCCGCTTGTGCTAACACTGGTTTCAGATTTTTTAAGTCCGACCATGACTGCACTCCCTGATCACAGTATGGGTTAAAACACTAGCCAATGTTGCACGTCAAAATATTGAATACGGGTTCACTCATACGCCATAGGAGCATTCATTTAGATCACCAAGAGTACCGGCTCTATATACAGTGCGAACTTATAATAAAACATTTAGAACAGTTCAACAACTACTTATAAGAATACTTATAACTCCTGGTAGACATCAGCTAATATTGCACGTCAAACGTTGCCTAATGTATAAACTTTCACTATATCCAAGAGTACCTGACCTGTAATGCCTAAATTGTGAGCTCGTATTAAAACATCTTTACCTAACAGTCTGTCTTGCAACAGCTAATAAGAACATTGTACCTCCGAGCATCCTCCCCACTGCCAATGCCTGGGCGTCCGCTTCCTGACCCTCACGTCGCAGGAGCATTCATTGAGTTCCCCACGACTGCACGCCCTGGCCACAGTGTGGGCTAATGCGGCTGCTGATAGTGCGTGCACGAAAGCTGATTCTCGGGATTCTAGAAAAGTAGAAGATGGTAGATGAATTAGAAGAAGATATTTATTTCAAGCACAGACGATTTAGGAAGTAGTCAATATGAATACATTATATTCATTAGATCAAGATCTGTAAAAAATGTTAACGGGTAAATTAGCGTCAAATTCTCATAAAAGATCTATGAACAAATCCGCTGTTCCTCTATGATCCCCTATTTTATTTCTGAATCGGCTGAATATAAATTACCCTGTTTTAACAAATACTCGTACATAAGGTCGTTTACTATTGTCTTTCGTAGACTTTGAGCAACAAGGACTTCCGTGCGCAAAGTTCTTGTTGATTTATGTTCACATACGATTAACAAATTAGTAAGTAAATCATTTAAATTATTCACAATTCAGCAGAAGGTAACGGCTTAGAAACTATTTGAATGTTTCTTTTACCTGAGTATCTGAAGATTTAGACAATAAAGTGGAACATCCGGTGACAAAATACAAGTATTGAGCTTGACATTTAAACAAATTCGTGTCTGGTTTGTAACACACAAACTTAAGTCATAAATCATATCGACTAAGGAACACTAAAGTTAAAACTGTCTATTTCTGAAATCTTTGAATAAGTTCAACGTCCATTGATACCATAAACTGACCAGTGACATTGACCTCTAGAATTTTATCCCTTTCTATCACATGATTAACTTTACCAAGTACTCGTAAGGAGTGAGGGTTCAGATCTTTCTGGTCATGTAGATACACACTGAGCTCCTCAGTCAACGCGTTCAACGTGATAGACATTAGAAAATAAACAATCCATGAAGATATTCCATGAAACGTCTTGAAGTAAGAGTTGTTTAAAAAAACCGTGGGATCGGCTATTTTAAACTCTAGTAGCTAAATGTTTCGTTGAGCTAAACACATGTACTGGAAGTATTATATCTAATGTTACATTACTCTACATTTTGTAACGTATTGCTCACTTTCTTAGCTGACTGTGTGACACATAAATATCCATACTTTGCTCGCATTTATAAACTTTATAGTAAAAATTGTAACACATTTTAAGCTTCAGTAGCTTTAAGTCCTCTACTCCTCCGTGTTGATCAAATTGCAATTTAGTACGTATATTGAATTTGAGCAAAACATATTAATACACTAACAAACAATAACAAAATAAAACAACAAAACTATAACATATGAATGTACTTATCAATGCCCCGTGTTAAGTAAAGAAAACAAGTAATAGCAAAATCTTGTGTACTTGCCCCTTTTCACTGAATAACGTCGTACTGCGCTTAAACTTCTCTAGCAAATTCAAATATTCAAATTAAAATGACAATATGGGTATAGTTTTAGTATTTAGCAATTCATGTCTTGTTTGTCTTCAAATCATAACAAATTTCATTCATAATTAAACAGCTTAATGGTATTTAGATTTGATTCTTGTACCATACCTTTGATTTTGTTATCTGAATCAATAAATAGTACTAAAGGTGTTTATTTCAAAGTGGTAACTTCAAAGAGAATCTACAACCGTTATAGTTTACGTCAAACCCTTTAGATCTCGTGAAATGTGGTTACGAATGCATTAATATTATGATGTTGTAAAATTAGGTGTGGTAGAGTTGTCTGAAATAATCTTATTATTAGTGTAGCTGATAGTTTTAGCATAATATTTGTTGTGTAGAAATTAAATGACTGTTACTTTTATTGAAATGGGTCGTCCCAGGATAAAGGAGGGCGCACACAAAGGTAAGGTTTATAACCAGCTGTAAATAAGCATAAAAGCTATTGATGACAATGGAGAACTCACTGATTTGAACAAACCAACCAAAGAACTCATTAATTAGATATCTTTGCTTGGTTTGTTCAAATCAGTGAGTAATCCATTGTCATCAATGGCTTTTAAAAAGAAAATTAAGTAAATTAAGTAATTTTCTTCTGATACTCAAAACTGATCCACTGCTCCTTCTAAATCGTCCCGTAATATGACATGGGCCCGAGACTTTGTTCCCCTAGGCATTTCGGAAAATCCTCTCTCAGTGCTTCCCTAAACTTCCTAAGAAAGCTACATGCCAAATTTCATCTACCTACGCCCAGTAGTTTTGGCTGTGCGTTGTCTGTCAGTCACAGAAATTGGAAGAATTTTATAATATTGATATTGATTCTCAGTTGGATCTAAAAAAAAGAACTAAAAATAGACATAGTGTAGAAACTTACTGAATTTGAGCACACCACCGAAGATATCAGTACTGTTCTCCACTGTTGTCGTGCTGCAATTCCACCGGCTGTGGCGGAACTGGTGCTGGCACTCCTCCACCGCTTGCAGGGCGCCGGTTTGGAGGACCTGGAACATTGAAGCATCAATATTAATAACCAATATTGACGACCTCCGCGGCGCAGTGGTAAAGAGCTTGCCTCTGAACCAGGGTTCGATCCCCGATCGGTTCAAGATGTAAAATGATCTTTTTCTTTTTGAGGTTGATGTTTCTCGGAGATGTTTGTCTTTATAAACTCCATTTATTCTTACCAGTCCTATCATGTAAGCAATCTTACCATGTCTTTTTATGATTTTACAACAATATAAATTAAAATAGACTTTTTAGGAAATTACTTTCGTGGTTAATAAATGTTTTACTTTAGAATGTTTAGGTTTTAACTAATATTTGATTTATTTTCAACAAAATTCAACAAAAAGTACTGTGAAGATTATTTACATGATAGGACTGGTAAGAATAAATGGATTTTATGTATTTGTTACAAAATATAGTATCATTGAGTAAGTAAGAAAAGTCTCGAACTAACTATGGGGCTCCATCTGAGTGATTTGTTCGTATATATATTTATTTACTAGCTTTTGCCCGCGGCTTCGCCCGCGTAAATTTCCTACGGGAACTTTGCTTTTTCCCGGGATGAAAGGTACCCTGTCCTTCTCCGTACTTCCGGCTATGTGTATGCGAAATTTCAGGAAGATTGGTTCAGTAGATAAAGCGTGAAGAGATAACAAATAAACAAACAAACTCACTTTCGCATTTATAATATTAGTTAGGATTTATATCAATCACTATTCTATAGTTCAAATTTATGGCCACGTACCGCAAGGAGACTTCTTGTCGCTGATACGACTTACTTTTTTTTATCTTTTGTTTAATTTTTGTGATTGAGTAACATTCACACTCCTAATTCGCATTTATAATTCCTCGGTTGATTATATCACTGAGAACACACTTTTCTAAATCAAATTTTAATAGTAAAAGAATGTACTCAAAAATAAACTAAACTTTGTAATCCTAATCCTAACTAATATTATAAATGCGAAAGTGAGTTTGTTTGTTTATTTGTTTGTTACCTCTTCACGCTTAATCCTCTGAACCAATCTTCCTGAAATTTCGCATACACATAGTTAGAAGTACGGAGAAGGACATAGGGTACCTTTCATCCCGGGAAAAGGCACGGTTCCCGTGGGAAATTCACGCGGGCGAAGCCGCGGGCGAAAGCTAGTATAAAATAAAATGTACAAAATATAACTCTTTTCTTTAATCTCGTTATAATTTAGAATGATACCATAGAAATGATTACATTAGTAATTGAATCAACGGTAAGACAATCATAAAAATTGTTATCTGCAATCAATTTGATGGTTAATTAAATGTTTTCCATTACTTCAGCCATTACAGCCTAGTCTTCGGTTATAAAATGACACTAAAACAAGAGTTTTTTTTTATTGTTTATGTCGGGAGTCGGGATAAAAATAGGTACTTAAAAACGAACTTCCTAAATTATTAACTATTCTGATAATTAGGATGTGAATTCATCATTCATGACAGTTGTTTTAATAATGATGATAAACATTTCAATAGATTGATTCAGTTATTACGATAATGAAAAGGAATAATTTGAAGACGCTAATAGCTAAACTTCTATACTTAGAGAGGCAGCGATTAAAGAACAAGACGATAATTAAGTAATAGAACATATACCTGAACCATCTTATCAGTAAGCAACTACAGCTGTTTCTCCTGCTCCATGAGGTACTCCAGCCTTTAAAATAGGCAAAGCCTTTAAAAAACAAGATGATGAAGTAGAAGAATATAAAGAAGAATATATACCTGAATCATTTTATCAGAAAGCAGACACAGCTGCTTCTGCCGTTCCACCAGATACTCCAGTCGATGACAGTTGTCCTTGTGGAGCGATGTTGCCGTTTCTGAAGAGTTGCCTGCTGGCTTCGGATTCCTTACGGTTGCTAGGTTCCTGAAAATAAAATTTTACTTGAGTTCTGTGTAGCTCAGTGGTTAAATCCTTGCCTCTGAACTAAAGAGTTCTGGCTTAGATCCTGATCAGGTCAAGATGGAAAATGATCTTTTCAGATTAGTCTCGATCTTGGATGTATATTTCACGGGACAGCTTTTAAAAAAAGACTGTCATTTGTCATTTCAGTAGCAAAACTAAATATGTACCTAGAAGTATGTTGAGTCTTCGTTTCATAACTATAATTCAATAAACTACAACTAATCGGATCAACCAATATTCATAAAATTTACAAAATCAATAAATGATATTCTCCCATATCAATCTAACAATTGGTGAAACAAGACCCCATCTTGGAAACAGGGACTCTGCCCCCATTAAACAGGATGAATGCGCTTTGCAGAATACACGTGCAACACTCAAGGTCTCAACCCTTTACACATCCTCTCAAGCTTGCAATTAAAACGAAAAACCGAGCGAGACAGCAATATCCGCGAACCACGCGCGAGAAAGAGCTGCAACGTCTCATTTGCCCAAGCACTTTTTATTTCCACTTGCACTCGAGGTCCTCGGCCAATCAACGTACTGTACTACGCCCGTTCCCATTGGCCGCTTTGAATAGAGAATGTTTTTTCAAAAATGGAACAAAAGATGAGGGTAGGTAATAGCGAGTTTTCGAGTGGCATTTTCCCATTTGAGTGGCCGATGTGGAACGGAGCGGACGTATTTTTAATTATTGTAGTTGAGAAGGGCGCTTAAGTATGAAAATGCTGGCTGTTTAACATTGTTATTTTATTACGTGGAACCCGTTGTGTGCTCGAGGCAAGCAGGGATTACTGAGCAAGCAAATTAGCGATGTTTATGCCACTTCAGAGTCATCTTGTCTATAGAATGTTTGCGAGGAAGTGCCTATTATAGTTAAGTGCGTACTTGAATAAGGGAGATCTTTTTACACGACTGACCAAAAAAGGAGTGTTATGTTTTCAGGGTTCATGTATGTATGTATGTAAGTTTCTTTTTGCCAAGTAACTTCATTTCAACACAATAAATACTCAGCAGGAATTCTTTGTTTTATAAGTATCTATACAGATTGAAGTACACATTTATGTACAGTCCGGGTCAGGTTTATCTGCGCCCGACTGTATAATGGACTAGGTATATATGTATAAAAGCGACATGCTAGATTCTTCTCTACATCTTTACATTAAAATTGGACGGTGACTGACTGATTGGTATATCAATGCAGAGACGAAACCGCTGAACGTAGAAACTTAAAATTTTTCAGAGAGTTTCTTTGTATAGGGTAAGTGAGCACTAAGGAAGGAATTTCGAAAATTCTACCCCTAAGAATGTGATTTGGGTGAAAAACTAATTTCGCCGAGAAACTGAGGGTAAAAGGTAGTATTCTGATATTTTCGATAGAATGGGTATGCCTATCGATAAGGCCCTTAATATCATATTGGCGAAAAAATAATAATAAAATTAAAAAAAGGTTTGTTTTTATTTTGAAAATCTAAACTTAACATTGAAATTAATCAGATGTTTTGTGCACACAATTCACAATTTACTAAATAAACTTTGTTTTGTAACACAAGTAGAAACGTGCGGGCCTTGCCTAATTAACAACAGTGTTAAGAGAGTGTGTCCACGGCTGAACTCTACTGAAAACGTTGTTTGATCAGATTTTTGTTAATTAATCATCTTTGAAATTGTAAATCGAAAATAATGAAAAAAACCTTGAAAATTATATGAAGTGCAAATATAGTGCAATGATATAAGAAAAAAAATGCATTCTCACTTTTCGTCGTAACTGCCTATTTATGTATAAAATTTTAAAAAATATCAAAACCTTTACTTTTATTAAATAGGATAACGGTGAGATTGGGCATGGGCCCAATTAATAAATACACATACATAAATATAAAAATATACGGACAAATCACACAGATAGAGTTAGGCCGTAAGCAGTACTTATATTAGTTCTGTGCCCAAAGTAAGTTCGAGACTTGTGTTATGGGATAATAACTCAACGATACTATATTTTATAACAAATACATATATAGATAAACATCAAAGACCCAGCCAAATCTGAAAAAGATCATTTTCCATCTTGACCCGACCGGGAATCGAACCCGGGACTATCTTTAAGTCATAATGGAGTTCCTAATGAATTGACATGCTTTTTGATATTTTTGGTTTAGCGTCGATCCCAAATAAAATTGGAAATAGTAGAATGGAGTAAGTGAACTTAATAAATGTCAGTTGTACCATAGCATGGTTTACGTTTAAACCGTGGGTCAAGCCTTTTACCGCAACAGTTAGTATTGTATATAATATATCCTTATTACATTTTGAATAGAGGCTACCGTAAGAAACGGCTCAGCTACTGAATGTCTAACTACGAAATGTCGATGTACGTTAGTTCTAAAGTATGTGAGTACGATGTACGTTAGTTCTAAATTAGAAACCTACATCGAACTTAACACACCATCTTAAGATTATAAATATTTCCATCGGTAATACAAAATGACCGGAAACAGAGTAAAATGGCGCTGAAGGAAGGCTTAAATGTTGGCAACAATTTGTCAGTGTTGGCAACCTTATGGGACTCAACACGCGATTGTTAGTTTAAAATATTTTGCATGTGAGTTATTTTTTTAAGAACTTAATCCATTGTTGCTATAATATTTTATTTTAATTCCTTTTAATATTTTAAAAACTTAATTTTGTGAAGATGTTTAATTATCATCAGATATACTAATATCGCCGCTGTTTATCGATACTATCGATAGTAATACTAGGTATCGTATATAGTAATACTATAGTATCACGTTTCGATACTATCGAATTGTGTCAAATACTATCGAGTAAGTAGTGCACAAAAAACGCTTCGCAATGACAGAGATGGCCACCTCTTTTCCACTTGCGCTTTGGAGGGGGAGTAACCTTAGTTTTAAGTAATTTTCTGACGTCAATTAAGATTATGACGATTTAAAAGTGCTATTTTTAAACTTATTTAAATAAAGCAATTCTCATTCATTTTCATTCATTCAATCGGCCATCATTCGAAATTCAATAGCAAATTGAAGACAAACATTTTAATAAAACGGTTTTCCAACTTAACAATGATAATTCCTTTATTTGTGAACAAAACAACGTCGAACAATATTGTTCGCCTAAACATTGGCGAATAAGGAAGCGTAAGGAAGTCAAACAATCGTCGTTCGGTAGGTTTGAGGAGATTTCACGCGCTGTCTCATCATAAAGGATTGTGAATCGCGTATTTCGTTACACTATGCCTGCAGCATTCCTGTGAACTTGAATAGATTGTTCCCCGTTTGTGCTAAGTTACGTCTTTTTAAGTTTTGCCGACAATTTTTTTTAGGTAAAAAAAAGTATAATAATCATATAAGAAATACTAGCTTTCGCCCGCGGCTTCGCCCGCGTGAATTTCCCACGGGAACATTGCTTTTTCCCGCGATGTATGGTACCCTATGTCCTTCTCAATACTTCTAAATATGTGTATGCGAAATTTCAGGAAGATTGGTTCAGTAAATAAAGCGTGAAGAGGTAACAAACAAACAAACAAACTCACTTTTGCATTTATAATATTAGTTAGGATAGTGAAATTTTTGCTTACAATTTTTTTTAGGAAAAAAAGTATAATAAAAAGTATGAAATAAAATAAAATACTATAATGAAGTAAAAAAATAATACGTTCTCGATGAAAATTCTTCTTCGTAATAACGTGTTCAATCATTATTTATATTTTTACACAACTGCCCAAAAGAGGAATATTTTCGCTTGGACATTGAAAGAAAGAGACAAAACATTTTGATTCAAATAGACTCAACACGAGCTTAATTTTTTAATGAATAAAGTAAAAGTGTTTTGTAAATAAATGTAAGTAATAAATATTTTTTAATACTCATCATTATTTTAATTGTAGTCATATATACAAGGTATTTTAAATTACAGTTAGGAAAGTTTCATTTTATTATATGTAAATTTCAAGCATGAATGTAAATACTATCACAGCAGGGGTAATCATATTTTCTTGTGTTTCGTAATGGAATCAGCAAATACCACACTAGGGGCGAACAATAATGGTAAAACGAAAAAACATCGTATTAGCAGTTAAATTAACTTTTATTTCTCTGCTCGGTATTTTTAACCACTGACAAATAAGGTAGAAGATATTGTTATTGAGATTAAATTGACTACATATTTTGACATAGTGATTATAATTTTGCTTGCATGGATTTCTTCTTTGTACGAGTATGTACTTTGTACGATATTTGAAATAAGTATTTACGAGTATATTTGAAATAAGTATTTTTATTGATGTGGTGTATAAAATGAGATCTGAGGATCAAATGATTAAAGTGAAATAGTGTCTATGCAGATCAAGATTCAGAATAAAAAAGATAAATAAAAAAAGAAAAAAGAAAGAAAAAGATATTACAGATATCGTTACATGTAATGATTCTGTAATATCTTTTTCTTTTTTCTTTCTTTTGTTATTATATATAATATTTAATTTTAAATTTATTTTACTTTTGCTACACCCACACTGGGTACATGTTTAACTTCACATTTTTTTGTTATCATTATGCTCATATTTTGCAAATAAATTAATTTTTAAATTTATATTATTATTATGAAAAGCCCACTATTCAGCTAAGCGTGGCCTTCGAGTCTCACGACTCTTGGCTCTGTCTACCCCGTAAGGGATAACGACGTGATTCTATGTATGTAGGTAAGTATTTATGCAATATGAATAAAAGTAGACGAGGGGTAACTTTTAGACTAAAATAATTATGTCATAATTCATAGTTAACATATCGCAAATATCGCAACGACCACTACTGCAAACAAACCCTGCAAGTAAGTCATCAACACTGCGGTGGTCTTACAAAAATTACATAAGAATTCTTCAGTCAAATCTTATGTAATTTTTGCAAAGAATTTTGCTCTACACAATTACAAAAAAACTTATATCTTACATCCTTTCTGACAGACTTATAAAAACAAAAGATCGCATCTTACATCCTATAGTTCTTTCTGTTAGACTTATTAAAACAAAAGAGGCATGATTGACGCGTAGAATTCAAACCTGGTTGTTTTAGTGTTATTGTGTCATTAGCTACTCGACCATTACATAATATTAGCAATATTTCGCGTAATAGCTCAAAAAAATATTTGTAAGAAACATTTGGAAAAAAATATTTGGAAGAAGCTAGATTTTTTTTTTTAATTTTACTTAGAGACACAGACAGCTGAGGAAGAAAGATGTCAGATTTTTTTTTTTTGCATGTGAAGGAAAGGTAATATCTTCTGTGAGGCTCATTTTTGTCAAGTTTGACATTTTTGATGTGTTTTGGTTCCATAGGATTTGTAAAAAATCTGTAAAAAAATTGAATTTGGAGCACACTATTATGAACATTTTTGGGCTTCATTTGACAATCAAGTTTTATAGGTCTATTAAGGAATGATTTTTTTCTATGCCTATGATTTAGCCACTTTACAATTACATAATATTAGCAATATTTCGCGTAATAGCTCAAAATATTCTTTGTGGGAAAGCTCTGGTATTAGGTATAGTTATTTCTGTCAAACTAACAGCGCCTGCCTGTCTTGGTTCACAGCAGATCTGCCGTGAAATCGGTTTGTCTCGCTTTCGCATTGCTGCGTTTCTATGATTCCAAACAACGGTTCTTAGAAATATTATAGATACCTAGTCGATATACGTTACTGCGAATTTGCGATGGATAGATTTCACATATTTGATGCAGCTATTCTATTAAAGAAGGTTACTGGACAATATGGCCTTTGTCCAGCAGTGGACGTCTTTCGGCTGAGAGAGAGAGAGAGAGATTGGACAATATTTTAATTTGATTCTTCAAACGCACGCACGCGGGCGAAGCCGCGGGCATTGAATTTCTCACGGGAACAGTGCTTGATCCCGAGTACTGGACAATATTTTAATTTGATACTTTAAACGCACGTACGCAGGCGAAGCCGCGGGCGTGCAAGCTTTTGCCCGCAGCTTCGCCTGCGTGATTTTTCCACGGGAACAGTGCTTTTTCCCGGGATGAAAGGTCGCCTTTGTCCTTCTCAGTACTTCTAACTATGTGTAAGCGAAATTTCAGGAAGATTGGTTGAGTAGATAAAGCGTGGAGGTAACAAACAATAAATTAACAAACTTTCGCATTTATGATAATGGGTAAACATATGGCATGTTTACACTGCATGCGGTCTTGACTGTACCCTGCGGACTACAGTAGACCAATATTGTCTTTTATTGGCCATAAAGGTGTCTCATGGGCTTCTAACTTTTTTCAATAAACTGTTACGAGCTGTAATATCGGATTTTATACCCTTTATATAACAGTTTATAGAAGCTTTTCTCTTGCAAAAGGAAATAAGATTCGCTTATTAAAATTATTTATTTTCTACACTCAAGTGTAATGGATTTAAGGTTTATTTAATTAATTTAATTGTTAGTTAAATATTCTGTGACTGTCTTCTTTTAACCTGACTACAGTGAATCGAGAAAGAGGGTTATGATATTGAACGGTTTGTATGTATGATAATACTAGCCGCGTTACCCGCGGCTTCGCCCGCGTAAGTTTCGCTTAGATAAAAAATCTTTTTGTGTTCCAACCGAACTGTAGTAACCTAACTCCTGTAAAAAAATTTGCCATTTATTCCGTGTCCCAAGGAAATGAATTCGTATGATATAGTCGACCACTTTTATCTTGTTTCCCCTTTAGGGGTTGAATATTCAAAATTCCTTTCTTAGTGCTCAATTACGATATATAACGAACCTTCATGCAAAATTTCAAGGTAACTACGTTCAGCGGTTTCGTCTCTGCGTTGATTTCCCAATCTGTTTTATTTATACGGTTTTACGCCATAAGAGGTACAATTTTCAAAAACCAATAATTGCATCGTTATATGTTATGAACCAAGAACGTAAATTTAATGTTTCTTACGTCTCGCGTCGAAAATGGCGAAGTTTCATACAAATTTTGAACCCCATTTTTAACCTCTTCCGGGTTGAATTTCCAAAATTCCTTCCTTAGTGCTCACCTATGCTATACAATAAAATAATATGCAAAATTTCAAGTCAATACGTTCAGTAGTTTGGCCTCTGCGGTGATCGCAAAAATCAGTCATTAACGATTTTATATATACAGATAACAAAAATTTCATGAACATAATTACGGGTAAAATTTGCAAAAATCAATGAATGCATCATTATATTGTATTAACCAAGGCCGTAAAAGATTGTAATTGTGAGGTTTTATAAGTCTCGCTTTAAAAATGGCGAATTTTCATACAAACTTCCAACCCCTTTGTTACCAACTTAGGGGTTGAATTTCCAAAATTCCTTTCTTAGTGCTCACTTACGCTATATAACGAACCTCTATGCAAAATTTCAAGGTACTACGTTCAGCGGTTTCGTCTCTGCGTTGATTTCCCAAACTGTTTTATTTATACGGTTTTACGCCTTTAGGGGTACAACTTTCAAAAACCAATGATTGCATCGTTTTATGTTATGAACCAAGAACGTAATTGTAAGGTTTCATACGTCTCCCGTCAAAAATGGCGAAGTTTCATACAAATTTTGAACCCCATTTTTAACCCCTTCCGGGTTGAATTTCCAAAATTCCTTCCTTAGTGCTCACCTATGCTATACAATAAACCAATATGCAAAATTTCAAGTCAACACGTTCAGTAGTTTCGTCTCTGCGGTGATCGCAAAAATCAGTCATTAACGATTTTATATATACAGATTATGACTTTAAAAAAATTTGCTAATGAAAAGGTTTCAAAAATAACCAGCGCACTTCTAAATATATTATTGTTAGCTCTTGCTCTCGGTTTTACTTGCTTGCATCCTTACGTATAATCCTAAAAATGTAAAATGGCTCTGTTATAATATCGACAAATTATAACCTCAAAATAATTAAAATATTTTTTTTTATCGAAAACTAAATTTGCCACTAAAAAATTGAGGAAACGAATGGATTCAGTCATAATTTCATAGAAAACACATATGTATGTTGTAAGACATATGTTGTAAAGTTTGTTGCGCCGCCTCTTCTCCACTTGCGCTTTGGAGGCAATTGTAACCTTAGCTTTGAGCAATTTTCTGACATCAAATAACTAAGTAGGTATATGACGATTTTGTCCGTATATATTTATTTATTTATTTAAAAGTTCTTTTTAATGAAAATAATTTTTATTCATTTCATTTTATTCATTTCACTTCAAAAGAATGGGAAGTTCACTGATTGCACTGATTTTATTGACACGAATACTATTTGCTTATCTGTGACACTGATTCTCATATCCTCGCGACTCAAGTGGTGGGATTACACCAATTGTCGTGTACATTAGCTTTATTGACGTAACTGACATTGGCTCAAGTACCTATCAAGTACTTGTAATTAGCCTAAATACTTATCAGCAGGAACTATACATCCGGTGACGAAATGTCTTTGAAAAAAATATACAAAATGCAGCCGACTTCGCTTGTATGGTTATAGAGATAAGATTGAAAATGCAGTATATGGGCTGTTAAGTTTGTGGAAACTTACAAATTTATCAATGCAGCTGTCTTCGACTTTAATCTTATGGGAATAAGAGTGATAAAGTCCTGTTAGGATTGTATTTTTATAGGTGAGAAAGCAAACTGATTTTCGAGTTTGCTTTTGGCAACAACAATTTCCAAATTTTTGAAGATATCTTGTTGCAATGTTGTTTTATTTATGTAATAACTATTCGTTGCTCTGATTCCATAGGATTTTTCATTCAAAATGGCCTATTTTTTAGAGTTCCGTACCTCAAAAGGCAAAAACGGAACCCTTATAAGATCACTTTGTTGTCCGTCTGTCCGTCTGTCTGTCAAACTTTTTTTTCTCAGGAACGCTTAAAAAGGTATCAAATTGAAGTTAATATTGAATACTCGGATCCACGGTCACTTTCAGCAAAAAAATAATAAAAATTATTCGTCAACGCGATCAGGAGATATACGATATTGCGAATTTTCGCATATTTTGCGATTTTAGGCAGCAATCAAAACTTATGGGGTACTTCTCGTTGACCTAAAATTATGAAATTTGGCAAAAAGCAAGGTCTAAAAGTACTTATACAGTAATTAATCTGAAAGTTGTAAATATGTTGGAAGCCTGAAAAAAAGTGTTACAAACTTAATTTTGCGCTGGATTCAGTATGAATCTTAGGGATCGAACCGCAAAGTTAAGTTTGTTTTTGAAAGTAGTTGGTCTTTTAGTTAGAGCTATAATGTGAGATGCTTTGCCTGTACGGAACCCACGGTGCGCGAGTTTGACTCGCACTTGGCCGGTTTTATTTTAAATCTCTCTCTCTCTTTAGTCGTATTTCCTCATGACTGAGGGTCGTGGTCATTATATGGAATGAAACACACACAACGACTCTCATGGTAATTTTAATGGAGTGGTTTGCCATTGCCTTCTCCATTTCACACACTAGCTGATAATCATCAACCAGAGAGCAGGTTTCCTCACGTTGTTTTCCTTCACCGGAAGCAAGTGGTGGTCGATGTAAACTAACATGAGTCAAATTGGTATACAAACTCATGTTGCCCGGGCAGGATTCGAACCTGGGATTTTGTATCCACAGGCGGGCGCCCTACCACTCGGCCACCACCGCTACCGCACCGTTTATTTTAACTAGCAATATACAATTCCATTCAATTTATTTAAGTTATAGTCATCGTCAGCTTTCTACTACCCACTGCCAAATTCTGGGTTCGATTCCTGGTCATGTCAAGGCAAAAATAACCTTTTTTAGATTGATCTGGGTCTTAAGACATGTTTATCAGTTTAAATGTATAAGTGAATTGCTCGGAATCAGAAACGAGGGTCTTCGTAGACAGACAGACAACGAGAGGGTTGAAACAAAATAAATCTTATTACACACACAAACAACCAATACCTACACAAACTACACACAAAACATTACAGACATTATTATTGAGGGTATACACGAAATAATCCTAATTTTTTGACGGGTATCTACCCTATATTTAATTTGGTTTGTAATGCTGCAACATATGATTTATGTATCTTTCTAGTTAAGGGCTCTTAGTAAGTGAAAACGGCAATATTGGCTGTTTTCTATAAGCTGCTGTTTAAAGAATTGAAGAGTTTTCGCCCTGAAATTTCTGATATGTATTGTAGAACGTATGTTTAAAGGGAAGACTGTTTCCAAAACAAGATGGGAAAAATTTTGCTCGATAGAAAAAAAACCTGAAGTTACCTCTAAAATTTCATATGAATACAGATAACATCCGTGTTTTATAATAAAAAATGTTTTAAAATCACCAACACTAAGGTATTTTAACTTTTCGATTTCGTGACTGATTTAAATTTTTGAAAAACTAAACATTTCTATTAACTTTTTGATAAAAATGTGAATGGCGCGCAACCGGGACGTCCCCCCCCGCCTCAGCCGCTTCATATGAATTTTCGCTGACCGCCTAACCCCCCTTAAGGAGGAACAGGGTCTCCTAACACAGGCTTTTTGATGTCTAAAAGGAGATTATAAGTAAAACTGTAAGTTGTTACTGCAAATATTTTTTTTTTTTTGCAGTAACAAGTTATCTCGCGAAGATGTAAAGTGTCGAGAAGTTGTCAATTGTGGAAACCATTTACAATTTACCGCATTATTTTTGATACTTTAAAATCTATCGAAGTGAAACCGTCTGAAATCAAATAACATAAGGCGGAACGCATCTAGCACGATTTACATAATGCATATACCTACCTAACATACAAGAATTTCTTATTATAGTTCCAAACGATATAACCATCCATAATAGAACGTCGGCAACGCATAAGTGACCTTCTTAGGATCGTTGGTGTCTATGGACTGCGGTGATTGCTTACCATCAGGCAGCACGCATGCTCGTTTGCCTACTATTCTATATTTAAAAAACCGGCCAAGTGCGTGTCGGACCATGCATAAAGTAGGGTTCCATAGTCATTTTTGGCACCGCGCTGTTTTGCATTTCTTGCAAGAAAAAAGTAAGTAATTTTTATTGTATTTATAATTTCAAAACCCACATCATCACAGGATACCCGAAATAATTTTAAATAAGAGTTTCCGCGCTTGTTTCTTTACGTGAGTGATTTAAAGTTTATAGGTCCAAGACTTTAGAAATTACAGGGGGGGGGACACCGTGTGTGCAGAACAACTACGCTCTGCTGCCAGAAAATGTGCGCAGAGAATCCGGACAAACGAAGCGGCGGGAAGAATTCTGTACCGGAACTTCACCGGGAAAAAACCACCGGTAAAAATAAGTACCGGGAAAAAATCTCCACGCGACACCACGCTTGTCCGACTAGAATCTAACCTAACCTATACGCAGTCTGCTACCACTGTAGTTTACAACGGGAACTACAGAACCCTGTATATTAAACCTAACTTAATAGCTACAACCACCCACAAACCCAAGGGTCACTTACCAAACTTAATCTTCTTAATCTTCGGATCCAACTTCGAGTGTCTTCGGAAGAGGAGGGGGTTGTTCCCTAAATCACCCAACCTACCCCATGAGATCTCAATCCCCAGAAAAAAATACCTGATCCGTCTAGCAGTTCCACTCGGCAACAGATTTCGGCGTCCCCAGGCAGCCACGTTTCGCATCTCACAAGAAACAGTCAAAGTAAAAGGTTTCACAAACACAAATGTTCAATAGTTATTTAACAAACAGGAAATTCACAAATATAACTCAAACTAGTTAACAAGCAAAAGACGCGAGACCTCTCCGCGTATTAAAATCAAACCGATATGTCAGGACAAATGGCGGCCGTCCGCCATGCCATTCACGCGAGCAATTTCATGCGGCGCGGCCTCCCCGCGCGATGTCCAACAATACTGAATTCAAAATGGTCGCTCGCGACTGCCGACGCCGGCCGAGCGGGCGACGACGCTACTAATATGAAACTACCGCACGCGCTAGAATATTACGGCGGCGAACGGACAAAACAACATAGATTTTATTACAAACATCCCCCCGTCCCGGTCTGAGAAGCAGACCGCTAGCTTACTCTACGGGAAGGCGGGCGAGAGAGGTCACAGCTCTCCTCAAAATCGAACCGTCGACCAACACTTCAGCCACACGCGGAGTGCCATCTCCGCCAAGAATCAAACGTAATATGCGAGCTCGTCGCCAAAGCAATGAGGGCAAATTTGCCTCTTTTAACAATACTAAATCACCCTCCCTGGGAGGCTCAGTCCTGTCTGTCCACTTCACTCTTTGCTGCAGCAAATGCAAATATTCAAGCGACCAGCGACGCCAAAAGTCCTGGCTCATTTGCTGCAACATTTGAAAACGCGACAACCGATATACGCGTTCATCCTTCCACGGGTATTCGGGCAGGGCATTCAACGGCCCTCCCACCAAAAAATGACCAGGGGTGAGAGCTTCCAAGTCATTTGGATCTGGAGATAGCGGACAGAGAGGACGAGAGTTGAGGACCGCCTCAACTTTACAAAACACTGTGGCCAGCTCTTCAAAAGTTAGAGCCGTTTCTCCGATAATGCGGCGGAGGTGGGTCTTTGCGGATTTCACAGCCGCTTCAAAAATCCCTCCCCAATGGGGGCAACTTGGGGGACTAAACTTCCAGGTTATTCCCCTTTGGGCAGCAATTTGACTTAAACTAGTACAATTTTTATCAATAAACACAGAAACATCCTTAAGATAATTTACAGTTCCTTTATAGTTTGTGCCATTATCAGACCTAATAAGGGAAGGTAGACCTCGACGCGAAACAAAGCGATCCAACGCGGCGACGAAGGCCTCCGTAGTCAGAGCCGATACCACCTCCAAATGGACAGCCTTGGTGGCCAAACAAACAAATACACACAAATAGCCCTTCACAATACGGGCATTACGAAAGGAAGAAGCCTTGATCGAAAAGGGACCGGCAAAATCGGTTCCAACGCCGTCAAACGGTCTCGAAGGTCGGATTCGATCAGCGGGCAAATCACCCATCTGTGGTTGCATCGTGGATGCCTTCAACCTATAACATGCAATACATCGAAACAGGACACTACGGATTGCTCTTCGGGCAGACAAAATCCAAAACTCGCGTTGCAAAATAGCCAACAAAGCATTGCACCCAGCATGGGCGTTACGAATGTGTCGATCAGACACCAAAAGCTGCACCAAGGGTCCGCCCTTGGGCAACAACAGAGGATGGCGAGTCTCATATGGAAGATCCGCCTTCCGGAGCCTGCCTCCAACCCGAAGAAGCCCATCCGAGTCGATGTACGGGTTCAAACGAGCGACCGCGCCCTTCAACTTAGCGCGTGCGTCGCGCAAAGTACGAAGCTCTGACTCAAACCGTCCGGTCTGCACGACACGGACCCAATGCAACAATGCGCTCCGGCGCTCTTCTGCACCTGCAATCGGCTCCAACCGCTTTGCCTGTGGGTTTCTACAATTATGTATGAAACGCTTAATCCAACTGGTAACACCCAGAAGCTTATCCAAACTGCTATACCGAGCAAGTAGCCAATCCGGCTCCGACGTCGTCTCAGCGACTACAGCATGTACACGGAGCCCAGTCAAACTCAAAGAAGTAACATCTGTCTGACAGACAGGCCAAGAAGTTTCTGATCCCATCAGCCACTCTGGACCCCACCAGAGCGGGTGTGACACCAATTCTGGTGCCGTACAACCTCGGGAAGCACAGTCCGCTGGGTTAAGCTCTCCCGGCACATGTCTCCATGTTATATCAATTCCAATATTTTGAATTTGGGAAACCCTGTTTCCAACAAAAACCTCCAAGGTATGTGGGGCCGCGCGCAACCATGCAAGCGCGACCTGGCTATCCGACCAGGCGAAGATGTCTCGTATCTCGACCGTGGCCGCCAGCTCACTGGCAACGTGATGCAACAATTTAGAGAGAAGGTGAGCTCCACTCAACTCAAGCTTGGGAATAGTCAGCCTAGTCCTGATGGGGGCGACCTTGCTCTTCCCTAACAAAAGCGAGACATTGACCCGGCCATCGGCGTCAACTGTCCGCATATAGACTGACGCGGCGTAGCCTCGCTCCGACGCGTCACAAAAGCCATGCAGGCTGGCTCGATATTTCCCGGGGGCAATATTCGACGAGGCAAGGCAATCCGATTGACTTCCTTAATCGATGAAAACAACTCGAGCCAATCATCCAATGGAGGACCAAACAGCGGCTCGTCCCACGAGACGCCCAAAGTCCAAAGTCTCTGAAGAAGACACTTCGCAGAGAATATCACTGGACTGATCCAACCGCTTGGATCAAACATACGGGCTATTACGGACAACACCGTTCTCTTAGTCCAGACTTTTGGTATTTCCAAGTCCACTTGGAATGTGAAAATATCGGTTAGCGGCTGGTACTGCATGCCCAGCACCGCTATCCTGTTGGGATCATCCACATCCTCAAACAGGTGAGGGTTCTGTTGGTGATCCTCCGGGATCCCTTCTAGAACTCTAGGCTCATTAGACAACCACTTACGTAGCTCGTAGCCACCTGTCTTCAATATTTCAATCAATTCATCCCGCAGTAGGAGGGCCTCCTCAATACTTTGGGCTCCGGTGCACACGTCATCAACGTACAAGTCACGTGACAGCACGGAAGCCCCACGGGGAAAGCGGATCCGTTCCCGCTCTGCCAATTCAAGCAATGATCTGATGGCGATATAGGGACTAGATTTCAAACCATACGTGTTTGTATTGAGTTCATACACCGTCACAGGATCCTCAGGGCGCTCACGCCAGAGTATCAACTGGAATCGCCTGTCCTCAGGATGTATGACTGTCTGGCGGAACATCATCCGGATGTCCGCGCCAAAAACCACTTGATGTCTTCTAAAGTTCAAGATGATGTCAATTATGTCCCTATGCAATTTGGGACCTGAATGCAAACATAGATTCAACGAAACTCCGTTCGAAGTGGGTGCGGACCCATCAAAGACGGTCCTCAATTTGCCTGTTGAGGCCTTCACCACCGCGTGGTGGGGCAAAAAATAATGCTCAGTTGAGCTCCAATCAACTCGAGCCGGAGACATGTGACCCAAATCCTCGTACTCGCGCATAAATTCAATATATTTATCGCGAAGTACGTGGTCACGCTGCATACGTCGCTCCATGGACAGCAGTCGTTTCTCCGCAAGCGCCCTACTTTGCCCTAGGCTAGGACGTGTAGCAACAAATGGTAATCTAGTTACAAACCGACCGGAGGGCAACCTCTCCGTGGTTGATCGAAAGAAGGCTTCGCACTCAGCGTGTTCCGGATCCATCCTGGAACTCATAGGTGGCTCCTCCACCTCCCAAAACCTTTGCATGGTCTTGGCCAAGGACGCTGATGCGACGACCGGTGGCTCCTCCACGGTGCTATTATCAAACACAGGGCCCATCAGGGCGAAACCAAAGATAGTAGACACTGCCATCAGTGAAGACGAACCCAGAGCTTTCTGGGTACCCAACAAAATCCAACCCAATACGTCCGAGCCCAGGAGCAAGTCCACTGGGCCGGGATGAAAAACAAAGGGGTCGGCCAAATCCAGACCCGAAACCAAAGACAACACACCCGGCGGTATGTCTGTCGAGGGGTGCCAACCCGCAATGGTATCCATTACCATAGCCGAAGTCGTGATCCTCATTGTGGAGGACTTCAGCGAAGAAAAGGTGACAAGTGTCTGGCCCGTCAGACACTTCACTTGTATGCCACCAACTCCAAGAAGTGGCACAGGCGAGTCTTCCACGACTAAACCTAACTGGTGTGCCACTCGAGTGGTAACCAAACTGCTTTGAGCCCCTGAGTCCAACAGAGCTCTCAAATTAATGGCTTCCCCCACGACCCCATACGCGGACCACCGCGGTAGGGAGCAGAACCGTCCGCGGCTCTGTCCCAGCAAGGGAGCAAGCTAGTTACGGGCTCCCCACTCTCTCCAAACCAGGGGGCGCCACTGACCCGGATAATATGTCGGGCGAGTGCACATCCCCATCTGAGGGGGCATAACCCGCGGCCCGGCCATACCTATGGTACGGCGGGTGGTACTCCAGCCGTGGGTACTCGTGCAGCGGCGGAGAAAACCGCTGCGGCTGCATGTGTTGGGTATTGGTAACCCGCGTGGAGGGGGGTGTCCCCACTCTCACGTCCGATCTAGGGCCCCCGCCCATGGGTGCCCTATCCGGGGCCTGGCCAGCTACATACTGGCCATGACCTTGGGGCGCGTGGTCCCGGTCCGCCAAGACCCGCGCCGGTACGCGACCCCCTCCCGAGGGGGTGCGACGAGCGAAGCCGCGTCCTCCGTCCGATGGTGGAGGGCTTCGCGCAGGAGCGCCCCCGCCCATAGGGGACCCCTGCCTCAACAACCGGGGGCCATCCCCGTTCCGGTTCATGCAGAGCATCACGTGGTGCAGCCCACGGCATGCACTGCATGGTATGGCTCTGGGACAGTCACGTGCATAGTGACTGCCCAAACAGTAAAAGCAAAGTTCATGCCGCCTTGCCATGCGGCGCCGATCTTGTACTGGCAGTCTCTGCCAGTCCCTGCATTGCAGCAGGCTGTGGCCCATCCGGCCACATTGCAGGCAGTCCGCGTCCCCCGCGACTGCTGCCGTGTGTGCAACCCGCACACCAGCTCCACGCGGTGGCGGTTGCCGTCCCTGTTGGGGCTTCCCTCGCCATGAGGGTTCCAAGGGCCTGCGTTCAGGCGCTCTGGATGGCGCTGAGTCCGTCATGGTATTCTCAGCCGCCCGTGCCTCAAACTCCAAAAACTTCACCAAGTCAGTGAATGTTGGTAGGGTGGTGCTGTCCCGCTCCGCATTTTCGCGCTCAAACCGCGAGCGGATGTCATTGGGCAATTTGCCCAATACAATGTGCACCAGCAAAAAGGACCATTGGTCCACCGGCAGCCCCAGTGTGCGGAGCGCGTTACAGGCCACTGTAACGGGCGTGAGCAACTGCAGGCGCAACTGTGCCCTGTTGGCCACCTTGGGCAGGGCCATCAACTGTGCGGCGTGCGCATCCGCTAACAAACGTAAGTTTTGGTAGCGGGAGTTCAATAACTCCCAAGCCGTATCGTACTGGTCGTCCTCCACCCGGAGGTGCTGGATGAGCGACCGCGCTTCATCCTCCAGAGTGGAGAGGAGGTAGGCCATCTTCTGGGCCTTCGACAAATCCTGTCGTGCTACGACCAGGGACTCAAACATATTTTTATATGCTACCCACTCCTCCATCCTACCCCCAAAGTGGGACAGCTGAAGGGTGGGGAGCCGACCAGTAACCGCTGGTCCTTCCTGTCTAACAGGTGTGCGAGGGGCTGGTCCGCCAGCCTGTCTCGCCCTTATTGCGGTCGCCGCCTCCGCGATATCATCGTGCAGACTCAGGATCTGGTCCATGTCCGCCATGTGACCTGCGTAGACCTCCGGGGCAAGTTCGGCTTCGGTAAGCACCACCATGGCCGCTTCCGCGCTAATCAATCGTGAGTGGAGGTGATCCGCTCTTAGCAGTATGGCGCCCTCCCTGTCCTTCCGGGACAGGAGTCCTCCGGCCGTCACAAACCATCTCAATTCGTTGGCGAGTGTCGCCCTAGCATTGGAGACCTTCGCCATCGCGTCAAGTCACAAACAAAAAATAACAAAAGGTAAATAAAAAACAACAAAATCAAGCAACTACACGAAGAACCGCGGTAGGTATGAGAATGGCACAAACCCGGAACGCACGGTACAAACCGCAAACAAATACAAAAAGGGTTACAAATATTCTTATACAAACAAACTAAGAAAAATCTAATAATTTTTACAAACAATTAATTATTTTTTACAAACGAACAAATAGAGGGTAGATAAACTACGCTCTGCTACCAGAAAATGTGCAGAACAACTACGCTCTGCTGCCAGAAAATGTGCGCAGAGAATCCGGACAAACGAAGCGGCGGGAAGAATTCTGTACCGGAACTTCACCGGGAAAAAACCACCGGTAAAAATAAGTACCGGGAAAAAATCTCCACGCGACACCACGCTTGTCCGACTAGAATCTAACCTAACCTATACGCAGTCTGCTACCACTGTAGTTTACAACGGGAACTACAGAACCCTGTATATTAAACCTAACTTAATAGCTACAACCACCCACAAACCCAAGGGTCACTTACCAAACTTAATCTTCTTAATCTTCGGATCCAACTTCGAGTGTCTTCGGAAGAGGAGGGGGTTGTTCCCTAAATCACCCAACCTACCCCATGAGATCTCAATCCCCAGAAAAAAATACCTGATCCGTCTAGCAGTTCCACTCGGCAACAGATTTCGGCGTCCCCAGGCAGCCACGTTTCGCATCTCACAAGAAACAGTCAAAGTAAAAGGTTTCACAAACACAAATGTTCAATAGTTATTTAACAAACAGGAAATTCACAAATATAACTCAAACTAGTTAACAAGCAAAAGACGCGAGACCTCTCCGCGTATTAAAATCAAACCGATATGTCAGGACAAATGGCGGCCGTCCGCCATGCCATTCACGCGAGCAATTTCATGCGGCGCGGCCTCCCCGCGCGATGTCCAAACAATACTGAATTCAAAATGGTCGCTCGCGACTGCCGACGCCGGCCGAGCGGGCGACGACGCTACTAATATGAAACTACCGCACGCGCTAGAATATTACGGCGGCGAACGGACAAAACAACATAGATTTTATTACAAACACCGTGTAAACGACTTTGGCGGGCTATATCTCGCAAATGGTAAGGCTGATAAAAAAGTGTTGTATGGAAACCCTACCATATTTTCATAGTCCTTTTCAAGGATACACAAGGGGGTGCACTCAAAAAAATATTAACCCTTTACATGTTTGGGGAGGTACCCTTAAAAAGGGGTAATTTTAGTTTTTTGTATTTTTAAAAATGAGATCTATATGTGAAGTATCCTCGAACCAAATTACATGCAAATCAGTCCATAAACGTAGAATATATTCTGCTGTGACAGACTAGGACGGACGGATTGAACGATCTTATAAGGGTTCCTTGTCGGACTACGGAACCCTAAAAAAACACGACTTACCTACGTAAGAAACTTTGTCATTTAAATCAATATAATCTTCCAAACTTTAATAATCTGTATGGGATAAAATTATTTAATTACCTACCTACATGATCCCAAATTATCTCAATAAACTTCCATCAGAACTACAGGAGTTGTACAAACTTAACCTTAAAAAGTTTTTAACTTAAATACTTTCTTCCTAAATGTAATAGCGACTCACCGAACACAGATAAACCTGCGAGGTTTCCGCAGTTCGGTAATTAGTAATAGTACTTTCTGATACTATGTTGAATAAATGATTTTAAAAAGCCGCCCAAGAACGAGTCAAACTCGCGCACCGAGGGTTCCGTAAACGCAAAGCATCTCACATTTATAGCTCCAATTAAAAGACCAACTAGTTTAAAAAACAAATTTAACTTTGCAGTTCGGTCCCTAGGATACATAGGTAAGCGCAAAAATAAGTATGTAACACTTTTTTTAAACTTCCAACAACATATTTACAACTCTCAGATTTATTCCTGTACAAGTACTGTTAGACCTTACTTTTTGCCAAGTTTTATAATTTTAGGTCAACGGGAAGTACCCCATAGGTTTTGATTGCTGTCTGAAATCGCAATATACATATGCAAAAAATCGCAACATTTACGGTAATAACTCCTAATCGCATTGACGTATAATTTTGATAATTTTTATGCTGAAAGAGACTGTGGATCTGAGTATTCAATATTAATTTCAACTTGATACCTTTAAACGTTCCTGAGAAACAACAGTTTGACAGACAGACGGACAAAGTGATGTTATAAGGGTTCTGTTTTTACCTTTTGAGGTTGAACCCTAAAAATGGTCTATATCTCTATCCCGCCTATATTATTATAATGACAGCCTAAGTATATTATCATACAATGTATGATGCACATAGATCCGACATAATAGCCAACATGATACATTGCGTAGTTCTAACGACGCTATGCATTGTTACAAGATAACTCTAAGCAATGTACAGTCAAAAGTGCAGTCAGAACTTACAAGGCATTATGATCATTAAGTCTATGCAATAAGGTCTTCGAGGACTGCACTTATGAAGCTTGACTGTACATCGATTTGGCTAACATGTGCGACTTAGAACAGAATGTTCTCACTAAGCCGCGAACTCGTTAAGATTTGTAAACATAAAACTGCATTTGTTTACATGAATACTAACAGTTAGACACAGATAACAAAATGGTTTTAGAAAACTTAATATGGAGGTTCTTTATAAGACCAACTAGCTTTTGCCCGCGGCTTCGCTCGCGTTAATCCTTTCTTAGCGGATGCCTACGTTATAACATCTACCTGCATGCCAAATTTCAGCCCGATCCGTCCAGTGGTTTGGGCTGTGCGTTGTTAGATCACTATGTCAGTCAGTCACCTTTGAGTTATAGAAAACTAGCTTTCGCCCGCGGCTTCGCCCGCGTGAATTTCCCACGGGAACAGTGCTTTTTCCCGAGAAGAGAGGTACCCTATGTCCTTCTCCGTACTTCCAGCTATGTGTATGCGGTGTATGCGAAATTTCAGGAAGATTGATTCAGTAGAGTATGAAGAGGTAACAAACAAACCAACAAACAAATTCACTTTCGCATTTATAATATTAGTTAGGATTAGGATAGATAGAAGCCAAAACGATTTTTTTTAGGAATTTCTCTCTGTATTTCTGTCTGTCTGTCTATATGGAGTCATGGAAGAGGCCTATGCCCGAAGAGGGACAAAATAAAGGCTGCAATGATGATTATGAATGAAATGGTAACTATTTAATACATAAAATTGTAATGTAAAAAATGTTTATGATTAAATAAATGAATGAATGAATAACTAGTACAAGTTCACAAAATGTAAGTACCGTAGATTTGGAATGTCTTCGCTCCGGACAAGCAATAAGAATCACAACTATTACAAATGCGAAAGTGAGTTTGTTACCTCTTCACGCTTTATCTACTGAACCAATCTTTCTGAAATTTCGCATACACATAGTTAGAAGTACTGAGAAGGACATAGGGTACCATTCATTCCGGGAAAAAGCACTGTTCCCGTGGAAAATTCACGCGGGCGAAGCCGCAGGAAAAAGCTAGTATTCTCTAAAATAATCAGAAATGTTCCAACAAATGTCATTCAATTTTCATACTACAAAAAAACACAGACTAATCATCCAAGTACAGTCAGTGCATAAAGTCCTGACATTATTACTGATGGAAATACTACAATAAATAAAGCAACATGTGTGTTGTATTGTAGGTGTAAATCTCGCGAACCACACTTTGGGCTATAAAGTTAAATTATAGTTGTTAAACTAACTTAACGCTTTAAAACTGTAATTGCTATCGTAACATAATGATTAAGTTGAAAGTAGTTATTATATATAGGTATCGTGAAACATAAATAATTTAGAGAACGATTATTTTATTATAATTTATTGTGTTAATTTCTTAATAGCAGTTTTATTGGTATAACTAAATTTGGACTTTGTTTCGCCTACGTAAAGTGTTACACCCACCTTCCTTAGGGCACAGAATTAATATAAGTACTTAGGGTTAAAATTTCCAAAATACCTTAGTGTTTTACTTACGCTTCGTATCCCAGGTTTGGCATTCCTCCTAATAATAATTCATTCTACCTAATAATAAAAGAAAATGGTAACTAAGTCGAAAATAATAAGGGGTATAATTGAATGTTCGTTAATAATGCTGAATTTATTGAGACAGTCGAAAGAAACTAGTAATTTTCGCATACAAGCGTCAATAAATATCAATTTGAGAGCGCAAATGACAGCAAAATTACGGTTCTTTTGAAGGAACCATTTGATAAATGTGTTCTGATGCGTCTAATATTTCGGCACCAATCCTACATTGTACAGTCAGCCCAACTTACCGAAATTCATTCTAAATTCAACGCTAATACCGATGCATAGAGCTTACAAAGTAACTTCATATACTGCTCGCTGTACACACACGTTGAAATTGAATATGAATCATTATTTAATGGAAATTGGTTGTAAATTGAACATTTTATGTGCAAATTAATCAGGACTTCAATTAAGATGATTAAAAACACGTGAATTTTTCGCCAGTTCAATTAAAATGTTGTAAAAATTTGGATGACTTAAATAGTTCGTTGACCTCTCGATTTCTCAGTGACGATGACAGAATCGCATTAAACTCAGTAAATCACTTTTCCCTCTAATAGTACGCGAATTTTATTGGTTACTATCTGCTTACTGGGGCTTTGCTCACATGGAAGAGTTAAAAATTACATGTTATTCCCAGTTAAACTCTACCAATATGCTAAATTGATTTATTCCACGCTAACTTTTGCCCGCGGCTTTGCCTTCGCAGTACTTCTAACTGTGTTTATGAGAAATTTCAGGAAGATTGGTTTAGTAGTTAAAGCGTTAAGAGGAAACAAATAAACAAACCAACAAACTCACTTTCGCATTTATAATATTAGTTACGATTCGTCATACGGTTTTGCCCTATTTCATCGAATAAACATACAATTTTTTCAATCCAACAACGATATTCATAAAGTACCTCCAATAACAGAAGTCTTACGTTGATTTAATATCTTAATACAATGCGCACGACGTTTTCTCAGCTGTCAAAAAATATGATGGATCGTTCTTTACCCAGGATCGAATTTCAAAATTTGTTTAGCTCCATTCAATTTGTTCGATTGTGATTCTTGATTAAATAGTTCTGCTTCTTTTGTTGATAAGTTTTTTATTGGTTTTTAATTTGTATTCGTGACTAACGATTTTTTTTTATTGCTTAAATAATTGTGAAGATATCAAAAGTTGAAGAATTAAGTAAAGACTATAGACGTAGAAAATTATCGGAAAAACGTTTTTTTTTACTTTATGGTAAAGACGAAAACCTCTTACTAGAATAGTAGGATAAATAAATACAAGTTTGGATGTGTAGAGTAGGAGAAATATCCACAATATTTTTACTCAATTACGCAAAATCTATGGGAAGGATTTTGATGAAACTTCGTAAACTGTTAAAATAAGCCTGGAACTGTGCAAATAATACTTTTTTCCTCCTTATAGGAGGAGCTCCTCCTGAGAGGAGCTCCGGGCCTCGGAGTTGGATTTCGAAACACAGGAAAATGCAATCTAAAGTACACAACACAAGGGTCCTTTTTATTCCAAAACTTCCACGGGAGCGTCGACGGGGTGAAGCTAGTTTAGAAATCTAAATAGGTAAGATATTTTTTTTTTTCATATACATAATTGTTTATTTTTACAACATGCCCCGTAGAAATTCTCATTAAAAGCATCTATTATTACTATAACTTTGTATACCATTTTTATTTATAACTTTGCAATTTAAAAGCGAATCGTTTTAAAATCTCCAATAAAGTAAACTCTATAAAGCAATTTCAGATAATTGCACGGATTTATGGTTAAAACAAACATGTAGGGACTAGTTCTATGGCGGTCATAAAGTTAATAGCGTATTCGAGAGGTCTGAGGTCTAAAACTACTACTCATGATCCATTACTCATTTCCTTAATATTAAAAAATGAACCTTATAAGTAGTCACATAAGATACATATTTAAATACTTAAAAAGTGAAAAATGGACCATATTCCAATTCATCAAAGTCATCGTTTTAGTCCCTGTTGGTTTTAAACAATGTTGCTTATTGGTTTACCAGTTTCAATATAGTATTACCATAATACAATTTGCCCTTATTCAATAAATGGGTTGTCTGTTCATTTTGTCTTCTCAAGCACAGAATAAAAAAAAAAAAAGTCATATAGAATTGGCATAAACATAAGTTCTTTAGCATAGTCACACTCAATCGCGTAGATTATACCGCAAACGAAGCCCTAACAAAAACAAATAGCTAATTAAAATTACAACACATTCAATTTACTTATATCGTTAGTTAACAAGCTAGTTATTAAAAAATAAAAACATGACTGACAACTCACATAGCCTATGTCACTCGGAGGAATGCAAGGAATCTAAAAATACCTCTCACATCATAATCTGTTCAGCCGTTCATGACTTATGGTGGAACTTTATTCCAATAACTTACGTACATACATGAACCCTGAAAACATAACACTCCTTTTTTGGTCAGTCGTGTAAAAAATGAGGGACCTGTCTCCTCATTTGTAAGGGATACGAAATGTCTAAAGACATTTAATTTCTAAAGTTGGAATTATCCAGCATTTTGTTGGAAATCAGATCAATCATATTTTTTAAGTGCTTAATTTGATAGGTAGTGGTTACCTAATCTTATTCAAATGTCATTATATCAACAATAAATTCAATGACGTGAACTTGGTACAGTCGCGCACAGAAGTTTGAAAAGAGAAAAAGTATTTGTTTAAATTTTATTGCACGAAATACATGTATAAAAGTACAATGACATGACATGAGTAAGGGTCATGCAGAGAACAATATATATGTATATGCAGAGTATATGAATGGCTAAGTACTAAAAGAGCTAAAAAACTAAAGAGCTTCATTTTGACAAAGAAATTTGATTATTCCTGAAATTATTTAGTTCTTAACTTCCATGAAATAAACTTTGATCACCAGCCAGTAATATAAAAAAGACATCTGTCTAAACCAAACTTTTAACTTGTACCCCATTTTGCTTCTCAATTTTAATGATAGGTTATTCTCAAGTCATTAAGACTTCCATTTTTAGACACTTTTGTACTCACAAGTACCGAAATGCCATCAATCTCCGGACGTCATTAGATAGTATTTGGTGTTTTAGTCAAATATTTGGTTTGGTTGAAAGCGGGCGGGCAGGTGGTTAAAAATTCATCTTCCATGGGACAAACTGTATTTTATCATGACAACATTCGCTCTCACGCTCACTAAAAACAAGTACCTACATCACAGGGTTATTTTGTAACCACCAAATTTTTACAATATGCTCAATAGATGGAATGAAATTTCAACTTTCCATACTAAATCCAATTAGCTGATCGACCAATTTGTATGGGGCAGCAAAAAAATTGTAACTATCTCTGTCATAGATTTCTTTAGAAACCAGCTTAATTTTATCATCAAAATCAGCAGCAAAGGCCAGTGTTTTCAAAATAACCCTGTATACAGCAATACACAATTGAAAATTAAAATGAAAATTAATTTTGAGTTGATGTTTTTCAAAGAAACTTCAGAGTCTTAGAAGAAGACATGAAATCAAAAATCGTTTATTCTGAAAATAGACACTTACATAACAGGCAATTTTCATGACAAATAAAATTGTATTAAAACTCCCAAAGCTACAAACCACTAGAATTTCGGAACGACCACTGCTGAGAAGAAATGCCGAAAGATGAAACTGAGATAAAAATTCATTTTTTTTCGAAATTGGGTGTCAATAACTTCGCTTAGGTTGCAGGCAGAGATTGCACTTGCAACAAGGCCGCCTATTGTACACATTACCTATATACTTACTACCTATGTACTATGTACTTAAGCTGAGCCTCCACATTGCAAGTGAAGAAGAAGCGACGCAACAAACTTCACTACCTTTTTCTCCAGAGATATAAATAATGCTCAAAATCTTCCTCGAAAAGTGAACGTTAGATCATAAAATTCACACTATCAGAGGGGCGTACACTCCAATTTATTTTTTCTATGCAGGGCTGCCTGCAGTAAACTCGAAATCGTAAAGTTGCGTCTCACACCCCTACCACGATACTTTAGGGTCTCGGTAATCGCATTTTTGATAGGACATTTTATTGAGAAACTTTTATTGGCATAATAAAAGCGCGAATTTTAGGCAGTGATGCGTTTTTTACATTTGATGTTATGTGTGAGGTTTACGCTTTTTTTTCATTTTGGCCCCAACAGTGGGGACATTAAAATGGCTCATTATGATGATGGTGGTATTCTCACTATCACTGATGGTGATTCATTCAAAATAAATGAAAAATTAGGTCAAAACGATGGCTGAGAATAGGGAGAGATGGAAAAACTCCACCGACAAGAACAGGGTTCTAAAATTTAAATTAAATGAATGATATTCTCACATGCATCATAATAAGTTTTTGCAAATAAATCATTTATGGAAACAATCTTTTATTTTCACCCAAGTGATCTATAAGTAAATAAATAATTGTACGGTGCTGTTGTTGAGGAGTTCTCTCGTTGAGAGCCGATCTTGGGTGCACCCACCTGATATTGGGTGATAGGCATGACTTGATTATCACTACACCATCATCTTGGTGCACCATCAAAGTCATGCCTATCATAATTCGTTGTCATCGGAACTTAAGCCACGTATAAATTTCTACTCTCGGACAAGCGGAAGGAAGGCAGTCCAAGGCCGGTGCAGCAGCAACGGAAGCAGAGAGCCTCAAAGGGCGCAAATAGGTATGTGGTTATTGGCAATAACTACATTTTTGAGCCTTTTGGGGTGGAAACGTTGGGTCCATGGTGTCCATCAGCTCACCAGCTTTTTATTTTTATTTCAAAAAGGCTGTTTAAGGTATCCCGTGACCAACGGACTGGCAGCTTATTTGGCCAAAGGCTAAGCATTGCCATACAACTTGGCAATGCAGCTAGCCTTTTTGGCACGTTGCCGCGGGGCTACGCTCTTGAGGGGTACTTTACAACTTGTAATTATTATTTTTTGTATTCCTTAGTTTTTAATTTTAGTAGTTATTTTAATTTAGCTTGTATTTTAGTTTTAATTTATTATAATAATTTAAATATTAAAAATAAATTGATAGATTACATTGTCCATAAGCGGAAGTTGGTCAAGTTTTACTTGGACGATTTGATTACAGACAGGACGGGTGAATCTAAACAAAATTTTGTAGAAGAGTACCGTGGTAGGGTCGATCCTACAATAATTTAGTAAGGATAATAAAGGTTCATTTTTCACTAGTTCAAATTGGATACGGTGGCTGCGTGCGTTTTTTTGCTGCATTTCTCTCAGGGGTTAGCCCTACAAATTACACCTTGAGATTGAACCCTACAGTTATAGACGGAATCAGAGTGGAATGCAATGTCGTATAATGATGGGAAATTAAAGCTTACTCGGAATTTCAAAGTTGATCTACAAGTCGAAGCATGGTGTATCATTTTTATTATTCTAGACATTTTTGTACACGCCTGTACTTAATATGAAATTCTTTGACATTCCTTTTTTTTTTATTTGCGGGATTAATTGACCAAAGAAAAACTATGAAAATATTAAATTTGACTTAATTTATCCCGCGGGATTAATCGACTAAAGATCCCGGCTATAACACAGCTAAGGAGTAAGTACTTATCTAATATATTCATTCAGTAGAAATTTTGGGATGAAAAGTACCCTATATTTTAATATAGGTTTTTCTCTTCTCGTGTACCAAATTTCATAAGAATCTGCCCAGTGTTTGAGGCGTTATTGAGTAAAAACCACATAGATCTAAACTTTCGAATTCATAATATTTATATGTTAAGTTAAGGATTAGATAGAGTAGCGGTGCCTCACGTCTTCGCTCCTTTGAAAATTTCGGAATTCCAGATGGCATATAACCTTCCTCATTAATTGTAGAATGAAATCAAACACAGTACCAGAGATTATAGAGCATTCAAACAAACTTTTCAGCTTTTTTCCAGACTAGACAAACAATTTTCATTTGACATGAAATGAAAACTACTAGTCTAACTGGTTTTTGATGGGTCACACATTTCAAAAATATATCTCCTTTCCCGTCCTAACCAGATAATTATGAGACAAACCAGAAATACCAACTGGTCATCGACTACACATAATTAGTACTAGCTTTTGCTAGCGACTTCGTCCGCGCGGAATTTTCTATTGAAGATGTCTCAGGTTTGCGACGAATCAAGATGAAATCAGTTGATAAGATAGACCTATACATCAAATTTCTTCTAGTTGTTTTAACATACAGGATGAAATTTACAAATACATATACATATAGATAAACATCTAAGACCCAGGCCAATCTGAAAAAGCCGGACCTAGGCAGTCTGGCGTGATAACAGTTAGGACACGGAGGTCGTCAATTCATTCATTTCATTCCATTGAAATTTAAGAACATTGTTCTTGTCGGTGGAGTTCCTTCAATCTCGCCCTATCCTCAGCCATCGCCTTGACCTCCTTGTAAGACACAACCTTAAAGAAACAAACGCAGAAGTACTAGACCTTGTTAATGAAAAAAGAACGTTATTAAAAGTTATAGAATCAAGACATGGAAAGATATTCGGCCATCTTGTACGACATGACGATTTGATTAAAAACCTGATAGAAGGGAAAATAGAAGCTAGAAGAGGAAAGCCAAGAAGGGCTTATATAGGCCCTGTATAAAGACTCTTTTTTCTTATACAAACATAGACCAGCTACAGTTTTATATGTAGCTATAAGCTCTTAGGCTCCACTTATTTACCCATTTTGTAACTCGATTACGGACACACCCAGGACCAATTTGCATAAACGGTCAAACTGTTTATCATGTTTACTTTCTAATGTGGTATCGTATGCATCAAATTTGCTACAGAAAACTTATTATACATTTTGGAGTATTTATTATAGGTACATTTTTTATTTTTCATTACAGAAGCGGTGGTTGCCAACTGGTAGGGCGCTCGCCTGTGGCTGCAAAGGTCTCAGGTTCAAATCCTGCCCATGCGACATGAGTTTGTATACCAATCTGACTCATGTATGCTAGTTTTCATCAACCACAACTTGCTTCCAGTAAAGAAAAACATCGTGAGGAAACCTGCACTCTAGTTGATGATTATCAGCTAGTGTATGAAATGGAGAAGGCAATGGCAATGGAATGGATATGGGAATGGAAATAAAGTTCGCGCTCATTATCTTAAATGTCAGTCAGATAGTTGATAAGTATTTAAGTAGTCTATGTAGTCTATTTATGGTTTATCGTTGTATTCAATATATAAATAATACTTACTTAATATTATAAATGCGAAAGTTTGGATGTGAGTTTGTGAGTTTGTGAATTTGTGAGTTTGTGAGTTTGTGAGGATGTTTGTTACTCAATCACGCAAAATCTACTGGACGGATTTCGATGAAATTTGGTACAGAGGTAGATAATGACCTGGAATAGCACATAGGCTACTTTTTATCCCGGGAAAAAGCACTATTCCCGTGGGAAATTCACGCGAGCGAAGCCGCGGGAAAAACCTAGTATTAAATATATGTAACTTTATATGTAGTTTATAACTTGTTATTTGTATATTATGTAAATTACGTGTACCGTATTTATGTTACCTCTTAATTCTTCTTTCCAATCAAACTATTTACACTACCTGCTACACGTTACTGTTTCCACATCACCCAGTTGGTTGACTGGTAGAAAAAGCCCCAGGCTTTAAGTCCGCCATTTACTTTTGTAATAAAGTTAAATAAATAATGGCTAACCACTCCATTAACATTGCCAAGATAATCATTGTCTGTGTTTCATTCCATTAAATGACCACGACCCTCAGTCATGAGGAATACGTCTTGAGGAAGATCTAAATTATGTTATGATTTTTTGTGTGGACATAAATGGAGATGACATAGCCTACTTTTTGCCGCGGACGGAGTCGCGGGCAACAGCAATTTTGAACCCCCATCGCATATTGACTTGGTAGTCCAAACGAAATTGATCGTAAACCAACCCCTAGTCATAACACCCCCTAACACTTGTTTCATCAATGCTTTATTAGGGGGAAAGCCGGATGGAGTCATAGGTTTTGGCTATAGCACGCAATATATTTCGAAAAACATGTAATTGTTAGCGCTGAATTCACACTGACTCATCCGGTCAATCAAACTCAAAAGTTACCTATCTTGTGAATTGGTTGGTTATGTCAACGTTTTTTTAAAAGCTTTTATTTAACTTGCAATGTATGTAAGTATGTTCGTTCTAAATCCAAAATGGCGGACCATCCAAGACGGCGGAAATGCATTTCAACAATATGGGTATCAAATGAAAGGGTTTGTTGAGAGTAACAATAAAAGCTTTTTTAAAAGGTTTTTTACTATTAATTTATTTTCTATCAAGTGACCAAAAGGCACCTAAGCAGGTGACGAATTTACAATTCCAAATCCAGGGAACGAATCATCATCATCACGTTGTACCATGTACTTTATACTTTAAAACCTTACAACATACAGACACCGGGACAGGTAAACTACTAAATACTCGACTTAATAAACTTGTAAAAAAGTCATGGATTTATTTTTGAACTGACAGAGATATCTGCTGCAGCGTTTTCCGACCCTAATTACATATAATCACAGCAGTAATTTTGCACCGGTAATGTTAAATACGACGATTAACATTTCTTTTTTTAACATTTACGAAATGCCAGTAAGACATCAGAGATTTTTTGTTACTTGTAGAGTCACTTCTTGTGTTATTTTATTCATTTTAAAATATGTTTTTTTTTAAACACTTTTATATGGCTTTACCTCGTTTTCTGTCTAATTAATAGCTATGCTAAAAAAAGACAAATAGAATCAACCAGGATGTTTTCCTTCACCGGAATGAAACATACACAACGACTGTCTTGACAATTTCTCCCCGTTAAAGATTCACTCCTTTTGCATGTTTAATGTTTGCAAAACAGAAATAATACTTATCAAAAGATTTTTCTCTCAGTTTTTACCATATAAATAATAAATTTCAGAATTCGGAAGAAGCTAATGGCCTCTGATCGGATCAGACAAAAAGGTCCGTCCGTCCGATCGTCTTCCGAACCACTGCTTTGAGGATTAGGAAATGTTTTTGTTTATACCTAACCTAAGTATCCTACTTTCTTCTAATATTGTGAATGCAAGTTTGGATGTGAGTGACTTTGTAAGTTTTTGAGGATATTTCCAAGAGAGTCGTTGTGTGTGTTTCATTCCATATAATGACCACGACTTTCAGTCATGAGGAAATACGACTAAAGAGAGATGTTTTATCCCACGTAATGACCACGACCCTCAGCCATGAGCAAAATGAGCTTCCAAGGGGAAGTCATACTTAAGGTTCATGACCCAAGGACCTACTGGGTATGGGTATATATATTTTTTCTATACTCAAAATAAGCGTGGGTCTGATTCTGGGCCAATTTTGAGTTAGACTACCCACTCAACCATGTCCATATCATATCCACTCAACCATATCTAGCTTTCGATTGGGGGGCGGGTCACAACCCGCTCCCCAATCAAAAGCTGGATCCGCCATTGCTGGGAGTTCGCATTAAAATATAGTTGCAATTATATTTAATTTGTGCCATTTATAACGTTAATGAGATACGTGGATCATATTTTTGATTTCTAAAAACTTGTACCAATTTGCAACGGAAAATTAATCAGTGATGTAATATTAGAAATGTAACATAGTAATAACATCATTTCTCATTAAAATATTAGAACTGCTTCTACATTTTCAAATAGCACAGAAGTCCAAAATAAAAATTGTTCGGAAGTGAAACTTGCGTGATTCATGATTCAGTTTAAGTCAACCCGTTTACTCACTATGTAATTTGTCTCGCAACAAGGAAGAAATTGCGATATACAAAAGATAGAGAAGTCGAAGGCCTTCCTGTTATATACCTGCATCCCTTTTTAGTTGCAACAAATTGCTGCTTGGATCGATTCATCTTTTCTAAAGCCTGCATCAAAGTGTTTCTATAGACTTTGCAAGGAAAATATGCTTTGTTTAATGTTTTCCTAGATTTTTTTATGTGAAAATAAATCGGTGAGCTGAGCGAAGAACTAACCAAATTTTGTCATGTTTTTTTTTTTAATTCGAATGTGAAATGACTACCGAATTAAACGGCTGTGTTAAAAATTTCATAATTTTCTGCAATTTAAATGTCCCCACTGCTGGGCCAGTGCCTTCCCTACGGATGAATAAGGAGGATGGGTCATTACCCATGGGGGCCGATGCGAATTGGTGGGTTGTTTTAAATTTACCGACTATAAAACTTGGAGTTTTTGTTACTTTGCCACAGTCAACTCGTCAAGTATTTGTATTTCCAATTACACTGAAAGTTAATTCATCAAATCTACTCCATATATATTTTTTTTAATAATAAATTTAACTGTTATTCTATTGAGACCCAAAATTTTTACGAGTGTCTAATTCTGTACTCTCTATATTTTATGACAAAGCTTATTAACCAATATTATTTATTACTCTCATCAACTACTTCTCAAGCATATCTTCCAATCAGTTATATTAAAATGATATCACTGTCAAAAATTACTTCCGGTCAAATCCCGGTTCGGATAATATATGTATTATTAACTCATACTTATATTACTCTTTTATATGCGAAATTTTGTACGTTTCGTAATTAAAATTACGCCTAAATCATTGATTTTGACTTTTGGTGCAATGAAGTTGTTTTTTTTTTATCTACTAGGTCCCACTGCTGGACAAAAGCCTCCCCAAATTCCCCCCCCTCCCCCCACTCATCTCTGTCTTCGTGATTTCCTTCCAGTTCTCATCGAATCCCTTTAAATCATCAGACCAGGCCTTTGATTCTACAAATTACAAACGTAGATGTCGTGCCTCAGTTGTGTCTCAAAAGCCAAAGAAATCGTAATAAAACATAGAAGTCTTTCAGAGATCTTGTCACTTTATTTCAATTTCTTTGGCTCTTGAGACACAATTGTGACACGATATCGACATTTGTAAAGCCTGACCAGAAATATAGAAACCCTGAATTAGAGGCAACACTTATGCGTTTTATATTGCAACATTATTGAAAGAAGTAGCGGATTAAAGGGGGGGAGCACGGGGGCACGTTCCCCCCCCCAACCCCGACTTCTATTTTGTATACATAGGTTCTGTGGAGGCAGGTTCCATAACAGTACATATCAAATGAAGATTAACGTTGTTAGTAGTTGAATAGTCAGGATTTAGTAGTCACACTTTCTTACAAGTTTATTTCTAAAAAATAATCCGCCACAATTGGTGATGTGCCGTTCTCGAAATTTTCAAAGAAAACTTCCTCAAAAATTTCTCCGAAATATTCTCGAGGACGGAAAACGGTGCCCTTCCCAGAAATAAAAATACTGGATCCGCCGTTGATTGAAAGTCAATACTTTGACAGGAAAAATTACATAGGTATGAGTTTTTAAATTAGTTGCCAGTGTAAGAAATTAGTTATATTGCTTTTCCGCAACATGGCGAGGGTTTTCAACCGACTTCCCAAAAAAGGAGGAGGTTATATGTTTCGATGTATGTATGTTTTTTTTTATATTCCTGGTCAGGCTATAATTAGTGAAATCGCCCCCAGACGTTGATATGGCGTTGTTCTTATGGCGTGACAGATGTCGCTAAACATTGTTAAGCAAAAGATCGTTTATAAACACACTAGCTACGCCCCGGGGCTTCGCTCCCGTGGGAGTTTCGGGATAAAAAGTACCCTATGTGCTATTCCCGATATTTTTCTACCCGTATACCAAATTTCATCGAAATCCGTCGTAGATTTTGCGTGATTGAGTAACAAACATCCTCACAAACTCACAGACTCACAAACTCACATCCAAACTTTCGCATTTATAATATTAGTATGGATTAGGAATATTAGGAATTAGGAATAGTAGGAATAGGAATATTAGGAATTAGGAATATTAGGAATTAGGACTATTAGGAATTAGGAATATTAGGAATTAGGAATATTAGGAATTAGGAATATTAGGAATTAGGAATATTAGGAATATTAGGAATAAGGAATATTAGGAATATTAGGAATTAGGAATATTAGGAATTAGGAATATTAGGAATTAGGAATATTAGGAATTAGGAATAGTAGGAATAGGAATATTAGGAATTAGGAATATTAGGATACTCGTAAAACTACAGGTTAATACTAATATAGTATGACTCAACTCAAGAAATCGTGGGAAGTATTACACAACACTTGAACCTTTAATCCTCATATCTCTATCTCGGTCGTGATTCTCGTTCCAAACAACGTAATTATATAAATCAATAAATAAACTTATTTATTGCATTCGCTTCGAAATTATTCAAGAATTTAGCAAACCAGCAGGTTAAGCCAAAGTTTCATTTGATTCGTAGCGATACGATATTTAAGTTCGTAATCGTTTTGACAGATGACAAAAACAATTTTCTTCCGTCATCAAAGCGAAAGCGAACGTCAAATGTATGGAAGTAAGCGATAAAACAGTTCGTTACTCTATGGTTTCGAATCGTTTTCTCTATGAACTTGCGATGACGATGGCGATCGACCACGTGATTTAGCGTTACCTTATGTCATCTCATACATTTTAGCGTTTGCGAACTTCGATTTCGATATTAAAATCTGACTTCGTCTAAGGGTCCAGTAATTTTGAAATGAAATTCGTTTAGTAATTTCGAGGTACAAAATAACATAAATGCAACTCTTATACCTTTTAATGCATGTAAAATTAATATACCTATTTACGCCAAGATCAATGATGAAATTAACGCCAAGATTATTAAACAAATTAAACGTCCTCTACATAAATACATGATAATTTTGAAACGGTATTTTTTATTCGCAATTGCTTACTTAAAGGAATTATATGATGACAAGAATATGACTATTTAAAAGTGCTATTTTTAAGCCTATTTAAATAAACTAGACTATAAAAAAAAATTGACCAGTTGAACGGTTGAAAATCAAAAAAAGCTGCCTAAGTATTTATTTAGAAGATGCATTTGTGTCATTTTTCTAGTGCTATCATTTCTATACCATCTATATGAAATGTAGTCACATATTTACGTACCCCACGTACATAAATGACTACATTTTATACGGTTAATAATTTAAATCATAATAGTAGCGCGTTACACACAGTGGTCCAAAACCCAGGGAAGCTGGACAAAAAGCGATAATAGCTCCTCACAGGGCATAATCGAACAAAACCGCATTATTTACTGTTAATCGCCACTGGTCGGGACACAATGGGTCCCGGATGGGTCCGCCACTTTGTCGGCACCTTTTTTGTGGTACCATCTCTAATGTTGACCAGTTAGCGCACTTGTGAAGTTTTGATAGTTGAAATTTTGTTGGAATTTTAAATTTTAAATTTGAGCTTCGAAATGTAAAAAAAATTAAGTGCGTTAAAAGTTTTCATTGACTTTAGTTAAGAAAGTTGTTCAGTGAATATGGTTTAAAGAGAAAAATTTAAATCAAATATCGTTGTCTGTTTTATAATTATTATTTAAATACCTTTATTAAACCATATACATATTCAATGAAATTTCGTAATTATTAATTATCATAGTGCATGCTACCAAGTAAAAGTTACATTTAAATGTTTCAATTTGTGTCTAAATTTTTCTTATTATCAATACCCAAAGGTTGGCTGGAAGAAATTGCATTTGCGATAAGCCCGCCTTTGCGCTCATTTTTGTATTTAATTTTGTCTCTTTTGTATGTTCTTTTGTAAATGGTGCAATAAAGTGTTGATCTATCTATCTATCATTATAAAACGTCTTGCTGAAAAATAATAAAAAATGTATTTGTTGTATTTTCATGTGTATGTGTGTGTTTTATTTTGTGGTATTTCTAAAAATAAAAAAAACCACAAAAAAGATTACAATCTATCAAATATCAAGAAATGCCATGTTCGGCATTTTGCAGCCACAATGATCATGTTTTATTTTTTTGATCTAGGGTACGTCGGAGCGGTCTCACTGTGTCAGAATCTAACAAGTTTATGAATAAATAGTCCTTTCGGCTTTTCACATGTTTTTAAACGGTGTTTAGAGAAGATATCTTTTTTTTTCATTATTGATATATTTTTTCTTCCTATTCATATTGATTTAAAATAAAATGATGTATGTAGTGTTTCATCGTAGTGAAAATCGGGTTAATTTTATTGATTTTTCACCAAAAAAGATGTTAATGAAATTTTTATTCTCCTCGGAGCGACATTCTCAGAAACAGGCATTGTGAGAAACAGACATTCTGCAAAAGACACATTACGAGAAAAAGACATTTTACGACTAGAGGACATTCTGCGAAAGAGACATTTTGTGCATGAGCCCTTTTAAATATTATAAAAATATTCTTAGTTTGATAATATAGCAATCAATGCTGTAGTCTTTTCAGAAGAAAAGGTAAAATACCAACATAAGGGCTAAGTTTTAGACTTTATTCAAATGAATACAGAAATAACATTTAAGTAAACAAATTAATTAACAAGTCGAGTTATCGTGATGGCGTTAAGTAAAAGCTAACGGCTAACACTTTCGTAACTAAGTTTAAAGTTGGTTAAGCCTTCTCCAATAGCAAGCTGTACTTTTGAACAAATATTTTTTGGTCTAAAGCCCTCTCTTTTTTGAATCCTCAGGGCTCAGGGTCATGGTCACTACGTGGAATCAAACACATTGCAACAATTTTCTTAGCCATTGCCTGATAGACAAAAGAGCAGACAGATGGATAATAAGGTGTATTTTTTTTTTACAAAAAGTCCAAAAATAGAGAAGGCTTTTGCAATGGGTAATGACTAGAGATCGGATATTCCATTGCATATCTACCTAAACCTCGGGGAAGTACGTAGCATAGAGTGGATCACATCTAAAATTTAAAATAATATATTTTTATATTTTAGAGGAGTCATTATCCGCTCTATAGACAAACACTGGAACAGGTGAAGCTAAATAAAAGTTTATAAAAGTGCTTTATAGCTTGCACTGGACGACAAGCACACAAGAGTTGCATCTTAAACGTGTTTGCATTCTACAATAAATGCAGCCATTCAACTTGTTGCTAAACAAATCACAATGCAGATGCATCAAGTGCATTTGAACCTGTGAAAATTGCGTTATTGTATTTTCAAAAAGATTTACGTTTATTTTTTTAAGTTATCGAAACCACTGGACGCGAAAAAAGGGTGTTAATTAAAGCAAAACTTCTTTTAAACCCCAATAAAGTTAGGTTTTTGAAAATATTGCTAATCAAAGACCTTAAAATGATGGTAATGATAATAGAAAGAGCATTATTGTTTTTTTACAAACTTCTCTTCAGCCAAGCTTCTCAAGCCTTTTTCTTTAGAATTCATCTTAATTTTAGTAGTTCAGCACGTTGGTTTTTCCATGAAAAAGAAGGTCGGCGCGTGTCACATATTTCTAAAATAACCTAAATTTCCTACTAACAAATGAGCAATTTTGGGTACATTTAACACCAAAACCTGGGTCAAAGTGAGGTGCGAATGGGACCACCGCAAAGGCCACTAACCACTTAACATGCACACCCAGAGATGGACAAAAATCGGGCTTAAACTGGACTTTTTTAAACCGCCCAATTTCGGCGCAAAAGATCTACATGAGGCGTTATGAAAAATACCGTTTTTGGCCGGGCGTTTGCCCCACTGTGCCTCAGTATTGCATAGTGAGGTCCAATTTACAAGTCGCACAATAACTATATAGAAGAAAGGGTTTATTGTATTTCCTTACGTCATTATCACTAGTTGGAATGCTGTTAAGTTGTGTATTGAGTTGTTTTTTATTGAAATTGGGGGTAAATATTTGCATGGTATTTTGAATTTGAGGTTTCCAAGAAAATCTATAGTAATATGTTATTAAAGCTGAAGAGAAAATAGTTTGTTTTTTTTATGTATGTTTGTCAAAGACTACAGAATCAAATTTGATGTGGTTTTCACAGTCGCCTTGCTGAAAGTTTAAATTAAAATTAAAAACAGATTTCAGCTTGATACGCCTATTTAGAACCTAAAATTAACAATATTAAATTCCACACGAAAGAAATCTCGGGCAAAAGCTATTGAACTATATTTATACCTTTAGGATATGAATGAAAACTATGAAATGTGTTAGCAAGCAATTGAACATTTAATATAATCACGACAAGCTATGCGTTATCACGAATTGTTTGGTTTGTTAAATAATGGTAGGTTTTATGGTGCAAGTTTATGGCAACACTTAGCATTTTAATTTATGATAATTTCGCTTCTAAAGCAATATGTAAGGCCCATTTAAACAACGTATGCAGAGGAAAACTACATAGTTTGAGGGCGATGGAATGAAACAACATGAAAATAAGTTTCTAAGCTAAGTTGTTCGTATTTATTTTATTACTAGCCTGTGCCCGCCAACTTCGTCCGCGCGTATTTTACAATTGTTATAGGTAGGTTCTAAGTGACGGATCAAAATAAAACCTACGCCAGATTTTAAGTTAGACCTTCAACCTTCAACAATACAACAGTTAAAACCGCATCTAACTTGGTCCAGTAGTTTTTGCGTGATGCGCTTACAGACAGAAAGAAGTTTTGGCTTCTATTGGCCCTATGAACCCCTTACCACATGGTGAATCTACCTTAATAGGGTTTGCCCGAGATCCACCATGAGCAAAAAAAATATAAGTACTGGGTTAAATCTTAATTAAACATTATTGTGTCTCATCTCTTAAATCACTTATCTCCAGATAGATAACCCCAACAGTCAGCAAGAGTACTTTTAATTATTGAATAATAATTAAAATTATACAAAAAGAAACAGGCATAACCCTAATTAAAAAGAAAATCCGATCTCATTTCTGATCCAAAGGTTCCCATAACCCCAGCAGCATTGCCTCGCTGGATGGCCAGAGAAATCCTATGGATCAGATATGAACCGGCACGACGATCACAACCGCTCAATACAATACGACGACCTAATTCTCGAATAAACCTTTTTTCCTCTTTACCCCAAACCCCCGTGGTCTCAAATGCAATCGGTGTAAATAAATAATTACACTTCAGGTCTCGATATTTATCATGCTTCAGCCTAGCAGCACACTCCGCAGCCCGCCTCACGAATACTACCAGATAAGTGCGATGTCGAGAAAGTGCAAACGCACGTTGCATCCCATAGAAGACAACGGCCCCTTTCCCATGGTATCAAAGTCTGGGCGCTTCCCGTCAATTCGACTTAGGCCTGGTGGTTCCAGAACACTCGGGACATTAATCAGTCAGCTGCACCAAGGTATATGTCCTTTTATTTTCATTCTTTTGTTCCCGTGAAAATTTTGGGAAATCCTCTCTTATTGCTCCCCTATACACCCTAAAGAACGTATATTCCTTTCAGCTCCTACGCCCAGTAGTTTTAGCGGTGCGTTTTCTGGCATTCACTCAGTCAGTAACGTATTTTTTTGTTAAATGTCTGATTTTTCTGCAGTCCGTACCATAATATTTGCAATGGCAAATTTACAGAACAAAATATTAAATAGGGAATTTATTTAAAAATTACCTCTGATCACGAATCTACATATACTTTTTGATGGCAAACTTATAATAACCCGAATTTTATATTTATTGATTGATTTTAATTTGATTTACTTTCAAAATCTCCGTTCAAAATTCCACTTTGGTCACGGGTTGTCGTGTTTTTACAATACCACGCCATTGTTCGAGGTATCATTGCAAATGTTGTATTGTGTAAGATGAAGCGATGGCATTTAGTCATCGGAACCCTATCAATTATAGTTCAGTAACCGAGCTTAGCAATAGGTTAAAGTGGCAGTAACTGGATTTGGATTCCTAGAGCTAGACCACACAAAATGCTATTTATTTAACCTTTATTGCACAAATACTATGTATGGCGCAATAGGTGGACTTAATGCAAAGGCATTATCTAACAGTCGATCCCAAAGGTAAGCAGAGAACCTTTTTCTTCTTCTTGTTTAAGAGCCGCGCTCTTGTCGGTGGAGTATACGCCATACTTCTCTGTTCTCGGCTTTACGTTTAAGGTCTTGATACGACACGACGCCTGCCTTCTCTTTAAGTTGGCTTACATAATTACATAACTCTTTCTCGGTCTCCCTGGACCTCTTCTTCCATTCACCTTCCTTCAATTATATTTTTAAATAGGTCATCGTGTCGTATCAAGTGGCCGATCATTCTCCCTCTCAGAAAACCTAAGTGGATCTAATTTTTTTGCCCATAGAATATATCTATTGAACGCTTACTTATTGGTATAACGGACTGCCACACTGGAAGTCCAGGGTTCGATCCCCGATCCCCGCTTGGATCAATATATAGAAAATGTTTTTTTTTTTTTTTTTATGATTGGCCTGGGTCTTTGATGTTATCTTTATATGTGTTTGTTATAAAATATAGTATCGTAGAATTACAACCATAACACAAGTCTCGAACTTACTTTGGGGCTAACTCAACCTTTGTAATTTGTCCTTATGCGTTTATTATATTTATTTATTTATATCACCGTAGACACGAAACCGCTGAACCTGGAAACTTGAAATCCTGCAGAATGGTTTTGAGACCTTTGAGAACGAACTTTGAAAGAAATTTTGCAAATCTAAGGGGTGAAATGGTTTCAAAAAAACGAAATTCACGCGGGCGAAGCCAAAAGCAATAGCTAGTATTAAGTATACAAAATTTAACACTGACTGATTTGTATATCAACGCAAAGACCGGCTGAACGTAAAAACGTGAAATTTTGCACTAGGAAAGGAATTTTGGAAATTCCACCCCTAAGGGTTAAGGCGCTTAGATTGACATAGGCCTGTGAAATGGTGTTTTTCTAAAGACTAAAGATCAGCTGTGGTTGGCCAGAAAATTCTGAAAAATATATATGTGTACTATCAGGTCTTTAGTAACATTCGTTTCATTTATTTTTTTCGTAACATAAAAACTACTATATAAAAAATAATACTAACGGAATGGCAATTATTTCTTACTACTCGCTACTATTCCGATATGGCATTGACGTTCGGAAATAAAATTACATAAAAAATATACCATTTATTTTATTTCAATCGCTTCAAATCTCATGCAACTCGAGCAACATTTTTCATACTAATGTTAATAAAACAAAGATCATTTGCCCATTTCGCGTTGACTCTGAGCGGGTAGCGTTGCCAGGCGTCCGGATAAAGCCGGACATAGGTAGGCTTTTTGATTGCTTGTCCGGCCAAAATAAACGGTGTCCGGCTTGTCCGGCTTTTGTTAGGCTTTTTACATTTCGCAAACGCGCAGGAGACGAGAGTCAACTGTCTGAAGTGTAGTACCTATACTGAGACAAAACCTTCAAAAATATAGGGTGTCCGGCCTTTCTACCCAAATGTCCGGCCAAACTGGCTAGTCTGTCCGGCTATTAGGTTTGGCGACCTGGCAACCCTATGAGCGGCAACCCTATGGTGCGGACCTGGCAACCCTATGAGCGGCAACCCTATGGTGCGGACCTGGCAACCCTATGGTGCGGAATAACTCGCGTCACGCTTTGCCTTAAATGTTTGAAAAACGAAATTTGCGCGAACGAAGCCTAGGACAAAAGCTAGTTAATAAAACAAGCTCAAACGCTTAGGTAAATATCAATGAGACAAAAGATAACGGCAACCCCCATTACTTGTACGTTTTATGAAGGATGTTTGTTTGTCTGGTAGACACAGGGTGCGCAAACTTCGTAAGGGCTAGTTGAAATACATTATGACATGGCCGAGAGTCGTGACGATGCATACGTCAGTCGGTGGTTCAAGTGACAAGTCGGAGCGATTTATGTTATGCAAGATGAATCTCTGACTCTGCGTCAGAGATTCATGAATCTTCCCATCAGTCCATTTTAGATTCCCATAGGAATCTTAGGCCCGTATTAATAAATGACACTCAAGGCTTAGCTCGATTTTGAAAGCGCACTTGAGTCGCGGTGCTAATTTATAAATCTTACTTGAGTTCTCGCTTGAGTTTCGCGTATCAGCCGAGTGAAGACGTATTAATAAACAAATATCAGCACTCAAGAGCGTATTTGCTGATGACAGTACAACCATGACTTGAGAGTGACTTGTGACAGTAGTTAGACCAGACTCAATAAAAAATAATAGACCCGGCTTAACAATCTATATCCAAACAGTAGTTATGCGGCCGGTTTCCATGTTTTGTCACTATTTTTAGTACTTTGTGCCAAATCCTTTGTCGCCGCCGGGTTTAGGTATGCACGGCACAAAGTAATTTTCAAAACATGGAAACCGGCCGCATAAATACTGTTTGGATAAAGATTGTTAAGCCGGGTCTATTATTGTTACAAAGTCTATGGTTTGACACCATACGCCATGTCAAAATTCTCAGCTTGTCAGTTTGAAGTTGTGTGTGTTCTGAGATCTCAAGTAATACGCCGTTGATATAGATTTATTAATTAGCGACGATCTTAAGTGCGTGAACATAACTTGAGTGCGAATCGGCTCGGATCGGAGTTCACACTTGACAGCTGTCTTGAGCTTGGTTCACAAATACGGGCCTAAGTATCGCTGCGCTATTATAGTTAGTTATAGAAATCTTCAATCTAGATGGATTATATAGGTAGTTTTTTTCCTAATTTTTTTTTTCTTTTTTTTCTGGCCTAAAAAAAAACATACAATAAAACTCTTTAGCTTTATCATATCAGTAGTAAGTTGTACAATATTAAATTACCCACTGCACCTAGAGTAATTTTTAAGGTGAGGTCAAGTCTTGTAAGTTACTTTCTGTTATCTTACCAAATTGAAATCATACATGCTCCATTTCAGTTCAGATGGCAACGCATTTTTATCATAATAGTCGGCTCCCAAAGAGTACTCTTATATTTTTCAATGCAACCAAAGTTGTTCTGATTTTTTAAAGAAAGAAAGAAAAGTCGTTTATTTGGTACACAATTTGAAAAAGCAATACAAAATTTTAACAACAATACAAACATGCACCAAAATGGCCCTCGCTCAACATATATCGTGGTTGGCCACGACGATGGTTTTGAGCGGGTACCATATGCCCGATGCTCGTTTGTTTTTACGGGCAAAGCATGACACGAGGTACGAGTACCCATCGCCCGTACGTAAATGTTACTCAAGACTTGATAGTACACATATTTTTTTTCAGATTTTTCTTGCTTACCACCGCTGAGCATTAGTCTTTACAAAATCACCATTTCACGTGACTATGACAATTAAGCTGCACTATCTGTGCGTAAACTAAAATTGCACGTTCTTATTCAACAATTCTCAATCGCTATCCGCTTATGTCTTTCTCCCCTGTAAAGTTAGGGTGGGCCATGAAATTGTGCATTACCGTACCTTACTCCAGGGGGCTACGACCTCAGTAATGACCCAGGTGTCAGTTCTATGTTGGAGGTGTCAATCGCCCAGTTTATTGGCCATAGACTTGTCTATTCTATACATTTATACATCCTGCTATTAGGATTATTGTGCTGACGCAAATACGAATTTATTTGATTCAATAAAATTTATCACTTTTAATACCAATATGTCGTACGTTATTATGTCAGTCGCACTAGGTATTGCTCTACGTGTATATCAAATTTCATCGAAATCTCTCTCTTTCTCTCTCTCTCTCTCAGCCGAAAGACGTCTACTGCTGGACAAAGGCAAAATCGAAATCTATCTAGTAGATAATAAGTGAAGCAGCACTGCGACACCTACTATAAAAAAGGTTATAAAAAGTTTTTGTTTTGTGTCTAGATTGTCGCAGTTTGTGTTTTGCCAATAAATTTATTTTCTTTCTTTCTTTCAACATTTTTATTTATTTATCTAAAACTTTATTGCAGAAAATTACCAAACTTATGTACAGTCGACCGCACCTCAAGTTACCCTGCATGATCTCTTATGCCGCGGCCGCAAAGTCGAATTTGCAATGAATTTGAGTAGGTTGATGTGCTGTTGACTGTACAAATGGAGGACTTAACGCCATATGGCATTCTCTACCAGTCAACCATTAGACCAAACAGAGAGCAGTAAGGTGGTGCGATAAAGTGCAACGCTTCGCCCGCGTAAACATCGGATATCACCGCTTAGGTAGTTTTATTTCTAAAATTCCTTTTTTAGTGCTCACTTACGCATAGAATATAAAAATTTCAAGTCCTTACGTTCAGCGGTTTTGCCTTTGGGTTGATAAACGAATCATCATATGCTATTTACAGTTGTATTCTAATTTCTATGCTTACAATATACTTTTCAGGGTTACGTGTACGAAACTGAAAAAACGAAAATCTTATAGGATCACACGTGCGTCTGTCTTTCCGTCCGTCTGTAACAGCCAATTTTCTCCGAATCTACTGGACCTACCCGACCTTAAAATCATTCATCGGGTCATTTTCGGGGGAAAAATTAGGAATTTAAAAAAAAAAGTTCAAACCTTACTGTGTTATACAATGTGCCCCGTCATCAGTGTCGGAGCCTTTAATGGTATATATATTATATGGCATTTGTTTTAAATAAAAAATAAATAAAAAAAAAACGTTTTGAGTAGTGATATGTTTATAAAAAATGCCATATGACATACCATTAAAGGCTCCGACACTGATGACGGGACACATTGTATATGAAATGAAAGGACTCGTTATGAGGATCTCAAATATATTTTAGTTATTATTGTAAAATAAATAGTTTTGATTTTATTTATGAAAGAAACTTTGAAAAAAATACAAAATATAGTTCATTGCCTGTAGATTACAGGAAAACTTATAAGAATTGGCATTGTATGGAAGCCTCTCCACGCGAGTTCAACTCGCACTTGGCCAGTTTTTTTTTTATGATTGAAATGGTCTGACCAAAACCGGATTATTAGATGGACTAAAATTCTTCATTATGTTCATGCAGAGTAGTAAATGTTAATTTATTCAAATGTGATCTGATGAGTGTTTATTTTGATTGACTACCGATATTTAGACAGCAATTGGACATGGATTGATGAAATTTGGGTGCGGTATAATCACTCTTTCATTATATAGTCATTCTTCTTGATGCGCACAGCAAAGCACTGGAACTCCCTACCTGCGTCTGTGTTTCCGAGCACATACAACCTGACTCTCTTCAAAACCAGAGTGAATAGGCTGCTTCTGGGTAAGCTCGCTACATCATAGACCTCATCTCTGTCCTCGGGCAAGATTGTGATCAAGAGTAAACCCATATTTAATAAAATAAAAAAGATATATAGATTTAATGGGTACTTGCTGTTGCCCGCGGCTGAAAAATGGCGAAGTTTCATACAAACTTTGAACCCCATTTTTAACCCTTTAGGTGTTGAATTTCCTTAATCCCTTCCTTAGTGCTTACCTACGCTATATAAAACCTATATGCAAAATTTCAAGTTAATACGTTCAGAAGTTTCGTCTCTGCGATGATTTTACCAATCAGTCAGCAAGCAATTTTATGTAGGTATATAGATAATTATTGCAAGTTTTTGTGATTTCAGAGACTTATCTATGAAATTCATTATTAATTTAATGTAGGTACCTAAGTAAATAAAAGTGCTCTCATTTTTTATTTTCGATTTTGATATTAGTTTATATTACAGGGATATAAAAATCACACGCAAGTATACAGGGTTACTGTGGTACATCGACCGACATCCGGTGAGAGGTGTTTATATTGGTCAAAACGAACTATTTTCACCCCCTATTGCCTTATCCAAAAGTTTCAGAGATATTTCACATTTTAGATGTTTTGAGAAAAAAGGCACTTTTGCGTAGATTATGTCTTGTATTTCTTTTTTTTTTTAATCCTACCTAGTTTTTTTAAATGATTTTATTTTAACAAATGTTTGATCTAAACTATTTTGTAAAGAAAACCAAAATCTTTAACAAGGAAATGAAAAAAATTGCGGAATTTTCATGATTTTTTAATACATACATACATTACATAGAATCACGTCTATATCCCTCACGGGGTACACAGAGCCAAGAGTCGTAAGACTCGAAGACCATGCTTAGCTGAATAGTGGGCTTTCTGATGGAATGGAGATTCAGATATAGTGACAGGTTGCTAACCCATCGCATATGAGTGGGGGAATCCCCAGCTTAAACCCCTTTCCCTCGATTGACTTTTGCAATCAGCGCGGAAAGAGAAGCAGCTGGCACATTCTATGTTTTTTCTTTGCTTCCAGACCAGCATGATTTTTTTAATGAGAAGATTAAAGTTGATAATATGGAGCTAAAGTTGGGAACTTCAAACAACCAGGTGAAACAAAAATATCCAAAATCCATTTTATTTGGCATGAAATACTTATTTTGTTACGCAAAGAGCAATGGAAAGGTTGATGCTTGGCATATCAATATTAGACCGAAAGCACAGAATTATTATAAGTACTGCCGAAAGCGTAGCGAGTGGATCAGGCAAAAGACTGGGGTTACAGACGTGATGACCACTATAGAACGTCATAGGTGGAGATGGGCAGGAAAAAATCCTGGTTGCGAAACATCCGAGAATGGACCGGGATAGCGAATGCTGAGCTGTTCCGCAGAGCTAAGGACAAGAAGGACTTCGTTAACCTTCACTAGTTGAAGAGCCACCTCTAAAAGAAGATCCTAACCTCTCTCATTTTATTTATTATGACGCCATTTTTTACGGTCTTGCACCAATTCTCACCAGTTTGCCGCTCTGAGGATCTGATCTATCTATCTAACCTATCACTATTTAGCTTCCCAATCACTGGCGCTACACTACTTTCAAAGTGTTGATCTACCTATCTATCTACTTACCTACTACTGCGGTGCAGTGACCAGAAGTGGATCTTGTCCTCCGACACGAGATGACGCCATTTTTTACGGTCTTGCACCAATTCTCACCAGTTTGCCGCTCTGAGAATCTGATCTATCTATCTAACCTATCACTATTTAGCTTCCCAATCACTGGCGCTACACTACTTTCAAAGTGTTGATCTACCTATCTATCTACTTACCTACTACTGCGGTGCAGTGACCAGAAGTAGATCTTGTCCTCCGACACGAGATGACGCCATTTTTTACGGTCTTGCACCAATTCTCACCAGTTTGCCGCTCTGAGGATCTGATCTATCTATCTAACCTATCACTATTTAGCTTCCCAATCACTGGCGCTACACTACTTTCAAAGTGTTGATCTACCTATCTATCTACTTACCTACTACTGCGGTGCAGTAACCAGAAGTAGATCTTGTCCTCCGACACGAGATGACGCCATTTTTTGCGGTCTTGCACCAATTCTCACCAGTTTGCTGCTCTGAGGATCTGATCTATCTATCTAACCTATCACTATTTAGCTTCCCAATCACTGGCGCTACACTACTTTCAAAGTGTTGATCTACCTATCTATCTACTTACTACTGCGGCGCAGTGACCAGAAGTAGATCTTGTCCTCCGACACGAGATGACGCCATTTTTTACGGTCTTGCACCAATTCTCACCAGTTTGCCGCACTGAGGATCGGATCTATCTATCTAACCTATCACTATATAGCTTTTCCATCACCGGCGCTACACTACTTTCATGCTTCCTCTCACAAGTTACTCGACCACTATGCACGTATTAACATCATTCTCTAATGGCTGTGGACTAATAGAAATTCTAACAAGAAATATGAATGGTACCGCTGCCCGTGTTCGCTGCCTTAATTACAACTTGATGGGATCTGGTACATGATATCTCATTTATTAAAAACTGTTACTTCGTCTACGAAGAGTTCAAATATGGCTGCCTTGCCGCGACGCTAATGAATTTCCTTCGTGCTAACTACATAAGTTACAATTTTGCATGACTTTAAATTAATAGTGAACCTTCTGTACTTTTATAGTCTCTGCCAGTTCATCATATCTCATTTATTAAAACCTGATACTTAGTAGACGTTAAGAGACTTTAAACGATTTAGAGTAGCTTGCTTTTCATGATTATAAAAAAACTACGCATTATTCTTCCCTTGCTTTATTTAAAAAAAATGTTATTAGATAACAAGAAAGTGGGACATTTTTATCACAATGATAATGTTGAAAGAACAAAGTAACACTTTTACTTTTAAGTGAATCGATTTATAACTTCTATTTGATAAAACTATAATGGTGTTCCATTTAGAAGTAGTGTGATAAAGGATAGTGGGTAGTTTTTAGGGTTCCATAGTCCGACAAGGAACCCTTATAAGATCGTTCAGTCCGTCCGTCCTAGTCTGTCACAGCAGAATATCTTCTACGTTTGGACTGATTTGCATGTAACTTGGTTCGAGGATATTTCACATATAGATCTCATTTTTTAAAATACAAAAAATTAAAATTACCCTTTTTAAGGGTACCTCCCCATACATGTAAAGGGGGGGGTGAATTATTTTTTTGAGTGCACCCCCTTGTAAGGGGTATCGTTGAAAAGGACTATGAAAATAAGATAGGATTTCCATACAACACTTTTTTATCAGCTTTACCATTTGCGAGATATAGCCCGCCAAAGTCGTTTACACGGTGTGTGTGTGTATGTGTCCCCCCCCCCCCTGTAATTTCTAAAGTCTTGGACCTATAAACTCCAAATCACTCACGTAAAGAAACAGGCGCGGAAACTCTTATTTAAAATTGTTTTGGGTATCCTGTAATGAATACTTTTGAAATCCGTACTAATATTATAAATGCGAAAGTTTGGATATGAGTTTGTGAATTTGTGAGTTTGTGAGGATGTTTGTTACTCAATCACGCAAAATCTACTGGACGGATTTCGATGAAATTTGGTACAGAGGTAGATAATGACCTGGAATAGCACATAGGCTACTTTTTATCCCGGGAAAAAGCACTGTTCCCGTGGGAAATTCACGCGGGCGAAGCCGCGGGCAAAAGCTAGTTATAAATAAAATAAAAATATATACTTTTTTCTTGCAAGAAATGCAAAACAGCGCGGTGCCAAAAATGACTACGGAACCCTACTTTATGCGTGGTCCGACACGCACGGCCGGTTTTTATTTATACCATTACCATATTATTAAGACTGTAAAGTTTTTGTCTTGACCCATTTTTATATAAAACATAGAAAAACAAATTTCATTCTTTAATGGACACATAAACTTGATTGTCAAATGAAGTCCAAAAACGTTCATTGACCGAGCGAGCGAAGCGAGCAAGGTCTACAAATCAAGTTGGACAAAAATTACATTGTTTGTATGTATGTATGTATGTATGTATATATGTATGTATGTATGTTTGTTCCGCGATAACTCTCGTACCGTTGTTCCGATTTTGATGAAAGTTGGAATATATGTAGGGATGGTTAATAGAATTTTCAAGTTCGTTGGGCATCAAAATCGGACAAGCCGTTTTTGAGATATTTAATTTTTTGTGAAAATAAATATTGTATTTTAATAGTCGCGAGGTCTACGTTCGCAGCGAACGACTAGTAATAGTGAGCTCCAAATTCAATTTTTTTTACAGATTGTTCACAAATTCTATGGAACCAAAACACACCAAAAATGTCAAACTTGTCAAAAATGAGCTTCACAGAAGATATTACCTGTCCTTCACCAACATAGGCAAAAACCATATCTGACATCACGCTTCCTCAGCTGTCTGTGTCTCTAAGTAAAATTTTAAAAAAAATCAAGCTCTATAACCTATAATTATAAATGCGAAAGTCTGTCTGTGACGCTTTTACGGCTAAACCGTTAGACAGATTTTGAAAAAAATTGACATAACGATAGTTCAAGACAAGAAGTCAAACAAAGACTACACTACACTCCTAAATAGGAAAGCTGATTTGGCTACAAGTCTGGTCTGTGAGCGAAAAAAAAACATAGAATATACCATCTACTTCGTTTCCCATGCAAATTGTAAAAGTCAATTAAGGGCTTAAAACTGGGTATTCTTCTTATAGGTGTACTAGCAACCTGTACTATATCTGAATCTCAATTCCACTAATAAGTAATCCGCTAATCGTGACCTTAAGTCTCACGAATCTTGGATCAGTCTACCCCGTTAGTGATAAAGACGTGATGCCTGTATTTAAATGACTTAGATATATGAAGTACAAGCTTTAGCCCAAGCTTTCCAACGGTAACAGTGTTTTTTCTCGGGATGAAAGGTACCCTATGTCCTTCTCGGTACTTTTAACTATGTGTATGCGAAAATTCAGGAAGATTGATTCAGTAGATAAAGCGTGAAGAGGTAATAAACAACCAAATTCAATTTCGCATTTATAATATTAGTTAGGATTAGGATTAAAATGAATACATATTAAATCTGCCATCAGCCATACGCCTTGATGCTTCATTTAGGTCACCTAACGACAAACTGTAATACTATGAAACGTTTAAATTAAGATTAACATAATGCAGACTTGCATTCGACTATGGGAAAGGACTATTGCATATAGCAACATTATAATGCTGTATCAGTGTTGGTAACATAATATTGCATGGTTGGAATATGGTCTTTGCAGTTTTTTTTAGGATAAGCATTTTACTATTATGATTATAGTAATGAGTGATGGTTTCAGAAGGCATTTGAGAATAGCATAGTAAAAGAACTTTACACCTAGCATTTTGATTTGCCAAAGATTGCCAAATAATCAAAGCTCGTCACTAGCTTAATGTATCGTAATATTAATGAGGATCCCGGCGATTTGGCCCGATGCTCACTCGACCCGTGGGCCAAGTCGCCGGATTTTTGAATTTATTTTTTTTCTTCCGGCGACTGGGACTACACACAAATTAAAAAAAAAATCTATTGTTCAAGCCAATAAGTACAATCAGTGTGAGCAGTCCCAGTCGCAGGAAGAAAAAAAATAAAATTAAAAAATCCGGTGACTCGGCCCGAATCGCCGGGATCCTCATATTAATTACTAAATACACTGGACAAGGTATGAGAATTGTTAAAAATAATGTAATTTTATGACTGAATACATTTAATTAAACACATTTTGCGACTTTTCAGCAAGGGTTTATTCTCCTGAGCTAATTTATTAGAGTTAACTTTTTAAGAGAAACCATTTTCTACGCGTGCGTCATATGAATGTACGTTTAATAAAGAGCGTTTATGAATGTACGTTTAGTAAGGGGCGTTTATGTATCTTCCTAACATCAAAAGCATCAAAAAAAAAGTTGTTTGGTTCCCTATTTGCCCTCGACTTCGCCCGCGTGAATTTCGTTTTCATCTCTTTAGGAGAGGAATTTCCGAAGTTCTTTGCTCACTCAATATACGTTTAGATTCTTGTCACAAAATATCTTTAAAATCAAAATATATTTATTGTCAAACATAGGTAAAGTGGCATTTACCTATATCTTGAGGGCAAAATTAAATCCTATTTAATATAGAATGATGAAAAAATTATATGCTAGCAGGACTTAAACCCGCGACAACCTTGCTCTTCCTACTGACTTGCGGGTTCAAGTCCTGCTCGCATGGAATTTTTTCATCATAGGTATCTAATTTCTATATTATATAAGAGTACTTTAGTACTAACTGCGTCTTGGGTGCTTTTAAATCCAAATATAAATCTATTAATACCATTAGGTAAATATACTGAATCAAATATACTTCTAGCTCAGCACTTAATCAGCTGGTTTGACAGATCGATTCATTCATTAAGATTGCAGATGAAGCGTTTCTGAGACACGGACAAGACAGATGGACAGACAGACCAGATTTATGTATAGCGTTTTGTTGCCGATGCTCGGAATGTGTGTTGATCTGTTTTTGTTACGGTTATAGGTGATAGATTATTTTAGTGTTATTTTGTGCACTTATCCATACTTATTTATTTATTTAAACTTTATTGTACACACACACATACAAAAGTACAGTACAAAAGGTGGACATGCTTAATGCATAATATGTACTTCCATACTAATATGTCTATCTGTTACGATTTCACGGCTAAACCGCTAAACCGATTTTGATGAAATTTGGTATGGATATAATTGAAGATCCTAGAGTCAAACATAAGTTACTATTTTTTCAAAAATCAACCCCTACAAGGGTGAAATAGGCGGTCAAAGTTTGTATTTAAAAAAACACATAAAAATACTTTTTGCCGCCGGTAACAAATGGTTTCATGCATAAATATAAAAAGTTTTCGATTTGAAAAAACGCGTATTCAAATCGGTCATATTATTTAGCAGCTATGATTTGATTCCACACACCGACACAAATTCACATGTTAAACTTGTGTTACCCCTTCGTTTCTCGTCAAGGGTTATACCTTTATATTATTATATCTACTAGCATTTGCCCGCGGCTTTGCCCGCGTAAATTATACACCAAAACCTTCCTCATGAGCCACTCTGTACATTGGCTAAAACTACATGAAAATCGGTTTTTGAGTTAATCGCGAACAGACTGAAAGCCGCGGCCAGGGAACTTTATGTTAAAATATGTAAGAATACCTTTCTCTGTTAAGGTTTATCGACTTAACCTTTTGTGGTGAAATTTGGCATAGGTACACTCGCGAAGGATACATAAAGCACATAGATTACTTTCAAACATCGGTATGAATTATTATTCAAAGTCAAAGTCAATTTTTTTTATTGAAACTTGGCGTTCAAAGAAGGCTCTTTTTCACTTCGATAACTAATTATTTAATCATAATATATTATGTCTCAAAGCTACAAACTACTAGCTTAACTATTGCTTTTTTTAGGTTTTTAAACATTTAAGTTATCGAACTTAAATGTTTAAAAACCTAAAAAAAGCAATAATAATTCATTATTCATTCTCATTATTAAACTAGTATTGAATAAAAAAATAACTGACGAACCCTTAAAACTGCTTAAAACCAAAGACATACAAAAAAGAATTTGTATTTAAAAAAATCCAGCTCTATGCTTAAAACATATCTTGAGAAGCCCCAAATTCGTCTGCTTTTTATACTCTTAGAGCGAGACAGCAACATTCAAAATAAAGAATTTACCTCTTGCATCCCTTTCGTGCAGGGGCGTGGTCCTTCTTCAATAAGAGTTGATTATAATTATAGGTTATGGTGAAGGTAAGTTACCTGAGTTAATAGTTACTTTATGATATTCTGTTGTTGGGTGAGTGATAGCTTGTTTTCTTGGTTTTAAGATTTTGAGGAGATTCTTAATAAACAATATACCACAAAAATTTTAAAAATCTTAATAAATATTTTTTTATTTAACTTCTTTACAAAAAAACATGTAAATGGCGGACTTCAAGCCTTAACTTACTTAATTATCTAAACCTTCCTCATGAATCACTCTATCTATTGAAACCGCATGAAAATTCGTTCAGCAGTTTTTTAGTTAATCGCAGACAGACAGACGCCCCGTGGGGTCTGTGTTTTATACATAATATGTACTCGTGATGCTTAAGTCAAGCCAATAGTATTTTAACTAAGGATGCCGAAGACCGTGCGAAGTAAAGGAAAACATCGTGAGGAAACCTGCACTCTGGTGATTATCAGCTAGAGTGTGAAATGGAGAAGGCAATGGCAAACCACTCCATGAACATTGCCTATGTGTGTTTCATTCGACATAATGACCACGACCCCCAGTCATGAGGAATCCGACTAAAAGATCAGGACGTGTACACTGCGGTCATAGATGGTGGTGTCAAAATACACAAACAGCCTCCAGCTTCATATATTTTGTAAATACAGCCTTACATGTAAAAACATAACGAGAGTTGATACAATAATAATCTTTTTAATACGCGCTTATTAATTTCACTCGTCTCTTACAATGTAGAGACCCTAAGGTAGACTGGTAGAAAATGCTTTTGCATTAAGTCCGCCCATTGTACTTTTACACATTTATTTTGTGCAATAAAGTTTAAATAAATAAATAAAAATAGAGGTACACCTGTCTGTCTGTATGTTTGTATGGGAATCACGCATATACTCTCTCTCTCTCTCAGCCTAAAGACGTCTACTACTGGACAAAGGCCTCCCCTAAGGATTTTATCCGTGGGGGGTTTTGCCGTAATCGCCACGCTTGGCAGGCGGGTTGGCGATCGCAGTGTGATGGCATAGTACGCGGAAAGATGCTGCTGCCCATCCTCCGATATTTTTAATCCCTTAGTCGCCTCTTACGACACCCACGGGAAGAGATGGGTTGGTGCTATTCTAGGGCCACACCACAGGCCATGCCACACCACACGCATATACTAATGGATAACATTTGAAACGGTTTTTACAGGTGTCTTACTGAAGGTTTGACTTAAACTTATATTGTCTGGAATTAAAGCAGTGTAATCTCGTCTAGAAAAAAATCCTACTAATCCTACTATACTACTAATATTATAAATGCGAAAGTTTGGATATGAGTTTGTGAGTTTGAGTGGATGTTTGTTACTCAATTACGCAAAATCTACTGGACGGATTCCGATGAAATTTGGTAAACGGGTAGATAAATAGCGGGAATAGCACATAGGGTACTTTTTATCCCGTAATTCCGAGGTTAGTAAAATGATAAACAAAAAAAAATTGAAAATTTAAAAATTTGTGCAAAAAAAGTTAAGTAAAATCTATTCAGTCTGGTATGCGGCGACGGATCGCAAGGCGGGTGTTCTGAATACTTGTACAAATTAGAGATCGTCTTTAAAATGGCTGTTATAGCCCAAACTTACGGATAGAGGTCGGTTCACATGGAAATGACGAAAATAGACTAAAATACATTTAAGTGGCAAATTAAAAAATACTAAAAAAAGAAATATTCTAAATTGCAAATAAAGAGAAACGTCAAAGCAGCTAATTCGCATTTAAATTAGTTTAGAAATTAATAAAAGGTGGCTTTGGAAAGCCTCGAAATTGCAAAATAAACATTGATGGCAAATTAACTATAACTGTTACCTACCCGTGGCAAATATACGTATAGTTTTTAATATTGCTGGCAAATTTACTTTCAATGATGGAGATTTCAAATTGATTGTAAGACATATGTTGTAAAGTGACGTCTTTGGAGAAAATGCAGCAGTGGAGTTTGTTGCGCCGCCTCTTCTCCACTTGCGCTTTGGAGGCGGTGGTAACCTTAGCTTTAAGTAATTTTATGACGTCAACTAACTAAAAACAAAAATGTGACGATTTATAAGTGCTATTTTTAAGCCAATATAAATAAAAATAATTGACTTGACTAATTGACTTGATGGCAAATCTTCGCGATGGCAAACTTACAGTAACCCAACGAAATAACCCCCATGTAACACTACCCTAATCCTTTAACAGATATTCACGTTGCCCCAAGCTCAGCCGACATTGTGATCTTATAATATTGTAAACATGTTTTGTGTTGGAAATTAAGGGCTGAAGATGTTAATTTAAAATACATTGTTGTAATATCGTCAGCGAGGGTACGCGTCAGCAATCTTGACATTATTCAATGGATGCTTTTGATTTTGAGTTCGAAAATATAGCTTTTTAGTTGTTTTTGAAATAATTATTTCTACAATTTATTGTAATGTAAAAGTCAATGTAAAAATTATCCACCTAATTCCTCCACTCTGTTTAGTCTAATGGTTGACTGGTAGATAATGAAATATGGCGTTACTTCCACCTTTTGTATTTTTTTGCATTAAAGTTTAAATCCTAGTATCCTACTAAAATTATAAATGCGAAAGTTTGGATGTGAGTTTGTGCGGATGTTTGTTACTCAGTCACACAAAATCTACTGGACGGAATTTGATGAAATTTGGTATACGGGTAGAAAAATACCAGGAATAGTACATAGGCTACTTTTTATACCGAAATTCCCACGGGAGTGAAGCCCCGGGCGCGGCTAGTTAAATAATAAATTATTTATTAAAAACTGCTTTAGTGTGAATGAATTCCTACTTTATTACAGAGAACAAAGCTACCTAGGCCGAATATTTCAAACAACTCCATCCATACTTAATATTATAAATGCGAATGTTTGGATGTGAGTTTGTGAATTTGTGAGTTTGTGAATTTGTGAGTTTGTGAGTTTGTGAGGATGTTTGTTACTCAATCACGCAAAATCTACTGGACGGATTTCGATGAAATTTGGTACAGAGGTAGATAATGACCTGGAATAGCACATAGGCTACTTTTTATCCCGGGAAAAAGCACTGTTCCCGTGGGAAATTCACGCGGGCGAAGCCGCGGGCAAAAGCTAGTTTATTATATCTAAAGGATACTTCTTTTGATAGACAAAGAGATTCAGCAAAACAAACAAGACAATTATTAATATTAAATAACTTTAAGCCGAGTCAAACTGCGGATTAATTTATATGACTGAGATGGGCAACCAACGGTTTATCAAATGAAATAATGACAAAATTCACATTAGTCGAGTAGTGGGCGAGTTAAGTTAGAATGGAAAGTTTCAATATAGGATATACTCGTAAGTTTACTTATAATAACTTATAAGTATCTTAATCTAAACTAATATTATAAATTCAAAAATGAGTTTGTTACATCTTCGCACTTTATCTACTAAACCAATCTTCCTGAAATTTTACATACACTAGTTAGAAGTATTGAGCACGACATAGGGTACTTTCATTTCGGGAAAAAGCAATGTTTCCGTGGGCAAAAGCTAGTAACTTATAAGTTTACCATCGCTCCCAAGGAGCGAGTGGAGAAGAAGCGATACCACAAACTCTACTGCTGTAGCATTTTCTGTGTGTGTTACTAATACATCCGAATTACCCCTTAACCAATTTATTTTGATAATTTGATATTATTTAGTAGGTACACTCGTAGTGCACTCGTAAATGTAGATTTTAATTTAATTAAAAGGTTACATTTTAATTTAAAATATCCCAAAGTTCGGGACGGAACGAAGCCCCAGGGCGAAACTAGCAAACATTATATTCAATAACTGATGATTTTATACGGATTTTCAAAAAACATTTAATTATTAATTTATAAAAAACCTAGCCGCGCCCCGGGGCTTCGCTCCCGTGGGAATTTCGGGATCAAAAGTACCCTATGTGCTATTTCCGGTATTTTTCTATCGGTATACCAAATTTCATCGAAATCCGTTTAGTAGATTTTGCGTGATTGAGTAACAAACATCCAAACTTTCGCATTAATATTATTAGTAGGAAAAAATTAACCATAAATACCATTAATACCATAAATTTATAAATCTCAATTCGAGACGAGTTCAAACTACTCATTATTGGAACAATGTGAACTCAGCTCAGCTTAACTCGTATTAAATGATCTCAATAATCTGCGGCTGGTTTATGATTGTTCCTCGAGATTTAATTACGATATTTATAAGTAAGTACTTAATTTCGTGTTTGTGAGAGAAAATCAATTAACTGTTACAAGCTAAGTTGAAATTAAGTTGTTAATGCGCAAATGTACCTATTTTGATATATCAATACATAAACAAAACAGGGTAAATTAAAAAACGAGGACGCCAATGCATTCTTTCGTACTTAAGTATAATTTAAACTTATATACTTTATATACTTTAACTAGTAGGTTAAAGTACATAAATATGAGCAACTTTTCGTATGGGACAGACTCTAAAAAAAAAACCTGATGTTCCCTAATATATTTTGTGCGAGTAAGTATTGTAATTTTTTTTTTGCAAAATCAAAGTCAAATTCATAAGTACTTTTACCAGTTGATGTTTTTGAATTTATCCTGTATCTTTAACAACAGAAAAGTTTGTTTCAATCACGCAAAATGTACTGGGCTTATTTCGATGAAATTTGGTATACGGGTAGAAAAATACCGGGAATAGCACATAGGTTACTTTTTATCCTGAAATTACAATGGGAGCGAAGCCCCGGGGCGCGGCTAGTATAAATTAATAATACTGGGACATACATATATATGCTATTATTATTTACTTAAGTATATGTACTTAGTAATAATACCTTTATTATACACCCACCTAAAATGTTCTGTATAACCCAAAGGTTGGCTGGTAGATAATGCTTTAGCATAAATCCCTCCTATTATATGTTTACTTTGTATTTTTGTACAAAGGTTAAATAAAATAAATACAGCAAAAAAAAATCATACATATACGCTTACATTGTGAGCGAAAGATATTTTCAAATATACTAATTTTACAAAGAGCTAAACGCTACTTTACCTTTTAACAATCCCACAAGACTCCATCAAAATATATAAACAATGTTTTTATAGCCTCATTTAAACATAGTGTCCCGACTGCCGAATGTACTCATACAATCATACGAAGTACCAGACGACGGCTGTTGACGACCGATAAGGTACAGAATGCATCGTTGCTAGCTAGGGTTGGCACAGCGGCCGCCGCGCCGGGGCTGTGGAGCGAGAGTAGCACATGGTCCCGACACAAATGCGGTTGGCGTTGGCACCGTGTGGTTTTAGTGGGTTAAAGTCCCATACACCTGTCCGGCTTCCCGTGGCCGGATGGACGGGACGAGGATCTTTCCACACGTAAAAAACAAAGTCTTCATACTGAGCAGGCTTGTATCCCTTCCACCAAGAAGAGGTTGGCTGGAAGAAATTGCATTTGCGATAAGCCTTTGCGCTCATTTATGTATGTACTTTTTGTCAATTCTTTGTATATTCTTTTCTGTAAATGGTGCAATAAAGTGTTGATCTATCTATCTTGTTACCGGTACCGAAGCCACTGCCAGAAAGTACCGACACTTTTCGGTACTTTGTATGAGAATTTGTTACCGGTAACAACCGGTTGAGAATTTTTAATGTTATAACCTCTTGTACTAGGTGACGACTTTGTAAGAAACTTGAAGTACTAAAACATGCAATAATCTCTCCGATAAAATCATTTTGTATTATTTTTAAAGCTTTTATTTAGCTTGCACTCTTTGTACCTTTTGTATGTTGGAGGTCAAATCTTGTAAGCTAAATAGGAACTACTTTCGCTTGTCCTACAGAGAAATTTCTCATAACTTGCACTTCGAATGAGAATGCATTATTATGATAAGCATGGCCTGATGGTGTACCCGGGTTTTTCGTTAAGCATATAATGCACCAAGATCTTCCTGGCGATAAAAAAAGCTTGTGCTAAAATTAAATTTATGTAAAAAAAACTTAATATAAGCCTAAATAATAAAATGAGTTTTAATATAAGATTTTTTTAATGAAATATTTGACAAACCTAACTAGTAATATTAAAAAGTACAAGACTCTTTTATTATACTTATGTACTATTGAATTTTAAGCATATTTTTATGGTCCAATTTTTTTTTTTAAATAACTTTTCCGAGGCAGCCCTGCGTACCAGTCGCGAAAAGTGCAAACGTCTGCATCTGCCCTATAACAGTCGCATTGTGTAAGGAATTTATACACGATTGTAGCAAATTGGATTTCTTGTTGCGACGTAATGTTCTTATACAAATATACACTAAATTACTGAAAGTATTCCTTTCAGAAATTTTCGTTTTAAAAATATATTTCTTACTTAATAAATATTTTGTTTCATATTTCTATATAGAAACAATCTATTTTGTTTTAAGTAGGTACATAGTATAATTCTAAGGTTGTTTTTTAAACTAGTTGATCAGTTTTTCAAAACTGAAACTAGTATGTTTGACTTATGCGGAATGAAACACACGCAACGACTATCTTGGCAAATAAACTCACATTGATGACGTTGTAATTTTAAAATAGGCCCTATAAGGATGTAAACACATATTCACCTGCATGAAGCAACATTTTAGTCATAATTCCCTAATTAAGAAGTAAATACTTACATAAGTTGATAAATTCAAAAACAAGTTACAGTAAAATTAACTTCAATATATGCTAGTGATTATGGCGAGATGGGTTTGTTCCCGGGTAGAAAAGTAATTCTAGTTTCTTCCCAAAAATGTAAAGATTCAATCTATTTCTAAGTTTGGTTTTGACCTCTTAATAAAATGAAACGTTCATTTATTAGCGGAACCGAAAATATTGAACTAACAATAGGAACGCCACTTAAACGTTATTAAATAAAATACTATGTAAATCTAATCAATAATTATGAGATTTATTCCGATCCAATACCACGAATGAATACCATTTGTATTACTAAGGCTAACTTTTTTTTTAATTAAAAAATGTTCGCCTTGAAGGTCGCCTGGCAGATGTAAAACATTTGAGCATCGTGGCACGACAGCGTATTGCCATTTGCTGTCACGGCATTCAAGTCAATTTTACTGCCAATTCGCGCCAAACGACATAAAAAACATTGGTGTTTTTGAATCTTTCCGGGAAGAAACCCATCTTTGTATGACTCTATGTAATCAGATAAAGGTGACCGCCCACTCAGTCGGCATTCTCAAAGGAGTCATTCGGTTACTATTTTTATGTTGGCAATACTGAATTGTGTTTACAACGTGGTTTACGAATGGTTTTGACAAGAAGGATTTAAACGCAAAATTAAAAAATAATATATCAGATTGCAATTTTTTCTGTTTCAAATCTTGGATCATGGAGAATTTGAGTGATGTAAAATTATGGATGGAGAAATAGTCAACCATACAAAACAAACTTACAATTTAATGCATTATTTTGACGACCTCCGTGGCCTAACGGTTATCACGCCAGACTGCCACACCGGAGGTCCCGGGTTCGATCCCCGGTCAGGTCAAGATGGAAAATGATCTTTTTCAGATTGGCCTGGGTCTTGGATGTGTATCTATCATAGAGCAACACGGACTCCTTACGCGCGCGGAAGTCCTTGTTGCTCGAAGGTATCTATATATGTATTTGTCATAAAATATAGTATCGTTGAGTTAGTATCCCATAACACAAGTCCCGAACTTACTTTGGGGCTAACTCAATTTGTGTGATTTGTCCGTATATATTTATTTATTTATTTATTTTCCATTACTTTACAATCTGTCGGCTTGAATCCGTCAAATAAATCGTTCGAGCATTAAACCAACTGAAGTGTCATTTGGAGCGTGTAAAGTCAAGGGCTAAAGCTAATCCGAATTTATATTATTGAAAGAAATATGTTTGTTTATTTGTTACCTCTTCACGCTTTATCTACTGAAGCAATCTCCCTGAAATTGTTCATGCACATAGATAAAAGTACTGAGAAGGACATAGCACCTTTTATCCCGGGAAAAAGCACTGTTCCAGTGGGAATTTCACGCGGGCGAAGCCGCGAGCAAAGGATAGTAATGAATATTCAAACCATCATCATAACAAGCCAATATATTCGCTCAAACAAACAATTTGTATGCAACCTTTCATTGCAGCAAGCAATGCTTACATATTCGCTCAAAAATACGTTTAAATCCTAAGGTAGGCATAAAACCCTTTTAAAAACCAGTCGGTAATCGCAGGCTGATTTTAAGTATATCGACGTAAGGGTGCCTTCCCACTAACAGTATTATTAACTCTTTATTAAATGTTTTAGACTAATAATATAAAGACGACGTGTTTGTAAATTTGTGAGTTTGTTTGTAGTGATCTTCGGAGCTAATGAACCGATTTCCAAAATTCTTTCACCAATAAAAAGCTACATTATACCTGAGTGGCATGACATAGGGTACAATTTATGTATGCACCTATCGAGCGAAGCCGGGGCGGGGCGCTAGTGTTTTAGAGAGTTTTAAAACAGTACATCCTGTCACTGTTTTTCCCGCGTGTTTTTGTTAGGTTATAATTTTCACTACTAATCCCTAAATATTTAGCTGCTAGTGACGGAGCGGAAGATCCTCCGGAAAATTCTGGGGCCTACAAAAGATCAGGATGGAAAGTGGAGAGTTAGAAAGAACCTTGAAATTGAAGATCTAGTGTCCGAACCAAACATCATCGGAGAGGTCAAAGCAGCCAGACTCTGCTGGCTCGGACATGTGGAGAGAATGGAAGAGGATCGTGCCGTCAAAAGAGCTTACGAGGGTCGACCGCGGGGCCGTCGACCAGTCGGGCGCCCTAGGTACCGCTGGAGCGATGAGGTTCTGAAAGACCTACAAAGCCTCAGAGCGGAAAACTGGCGAGAATTGGTGCAAGACCGCAAAAAATGGCGTCATCTCGTGTCGGAGGCCAAGATCCACTTCGGGTCGCTGCGCCGCAGTAGTAAGTAAGTAATCCCTAAATAATTTCGGGATAAAAACTACCCTGTGTGTTCATTCCTTCCTTGCTTCCTTAACCCTCTGGTGAAAATCCCATCAAAATCGGATAAGCCGTTTTGAAGATTACCCTGGACAAACGGTCTGACAGGTTATTTTGTATAAATACAGACAGACACTCCAATTAAATTCATTTGTATGGATTGAAGACAACACACTGTGACAGACCCCTTAGACCATTACGCCTAAATGGTAGTATTTGTCGAACATAACGGTGTGCATGCGCAAATACAGTAGGACTGTGACCAGATACTGGGGTCTGGCGGGTTGTCGATAGTTATGGACCGGTTCTTATCGATAATCGATAAGTAAGTAGTTAGATATCGATATTGAGGAATTGGGATATTTGTAATGTATTTTTCGTAAAAAAAACGGTCTAATTTTTGGTCACGGTCATGAGTAGCTTAATGGCGCAGTGGTTTGCGCGCTCCGACTGCGATATTGTCGGTTAAGCAACTTTCACAATGGCCGAGCACAAGATGGGTGACCAAAAATATATTTTCTCAAACTCCTCCATGCTTCAAAAGGCACGTTAAGCCGGTTGTATTTGAAGTTGTGTAAACCCACCAAATCCAAAATGGACCTATATCCTCCATACCCAATCCATGAGTGGGGCAGGTCAGTGCCCCGACTTGGGGACTGAATTACCAGAATACCTAATTTATCCACAGGTGCAACTATTATAAACTGATTGAATCATCGCCACGCCACTCCAGAGCAAATTAAAAAGATACCAGATAGATAAGATATGGAAAACCGTGGATATGATCAGAGTATAATTTTCATAACTTCATATGCCGGTCCTAGTCAGTGATCGTCAACATTTTATTAATTTTCTCCTTAATTACGGAGGACGGTAATCAGGTGGTTGGACCGGGCATTTTATGATCGTGGGCTGATCGTAAAACGTTAATTATTTTACTAATGGTTGCGGTGATCCTGTCTTAAAGAGAGTAAACTTCTATATGCATCTGTCAGCCGTGGTGTAGTGGTAAAAGCCCTTACATCTGAACCACGGGGTTCCGGGTTCGAGCCCTTGTCAAATGGAAAATGATATTCTTATTTATTTATTTAAACTTTATTGTACACACATACAAAAGCAAAGTACAAAAGGTGGACTTAATGCTAAAAGCATTGTCTAACAGTCAAACCTTAGGGTTGAGCAGAGTCACGAGAGTTCATGTAGGTACATGAACTCTCGTGAATTAATTAATCATTGTTAATTAAAAATTGTTGTGTTGTTGTATTGTACAGTACAACAATACAATATTTACAATATTTTTTTTATCTGGCATAGCTCTTAGGTTTTTGTACTTTATCTATAAAATATACTATCGTTGAGTAAGTATCTAATTACACAAGATTTAACAAAGAAAGTACGTACAAATAACCTAATTTTGCTGAAGCTAGCTCAATATACATATTGTTTTGTCAAATTATATGTTCGTAGAAAAAATACAAACTGCAAAGGTCATCCTCAGAAATTTTAGTAATTTAATGCAATTAGAAATGACAACAGCTGAATATTATAAGACAATTTTTTATTAATGTCGCTTTCACACTCATTCAAAAATTAATGAATAAAAAAAAATTAAAAAACGCATTTATACTTCTATGGTTTTAATATAATTCCGATTTCTGTGATGCAATCCTTCGAAGCTAAATTAAGTATTAAAATTCACCTCAGGCCCGCGTTAATAGTGGTTTTACAATAAATTGACCGATGCTATCTCGGTAATAACTTCTTCGGTAGTCCTTCGAGGAACAAAAAATTGATGGAAACTGTGTTCTTGGGTGGCGGACGCTAAGGAGGTGGTGATTATAAAAGACTTTTAAAAGAAACTTTATGAAAAATGTACACATTAAAAATCGTTTTCAACTTTATAAAGACAACACAGTATTATTACTATTTTAATTTTCTGAAGCCTATTTTTAGAAAAGAGAAAAAAATGATCGTTACTCTATGAAGATTTTTTATTTTTTATTGGTTGCTTATAATACTTCGAACTATAATCTTATCTGGTGCAATAAAGTGTTGATCTATCTATCTAACTGCAATTTACTTATATACGTATTTTTTTTTATTTAACCTATCTCGTCGCACTGCTGTGCAAAGGTCTCCCCCATTTCCTTCCAAATCGTCAATTATACGATGAGTGAGAAATCATTAACCATTTTGATACAACTAGAAATCATTAAAAAAGAATTTTATGATGATGAGACATCGTTAAATATCACTAAAATTATGTCTCGCATCTCGTTACATATTTTTATTAATAATTAAAATAAGCTTCGAGCAAATAACTAACCGTGGTAGGTACCTACCTAATAACAAATTCCACCAAAATATTTCTAAGTATTAATCAAAATACTCAGTTAAACTTACAACAATATAATTCCCACAACCACAGCATATATCATACAATACCTTAATCCTAAACCACGTCAACATTTTATAATACTCTTTATACAAAATACATAAATCGAATAAAATTATAACCTCAAAAAAGAATATCGGACCAAAACTGTTGACAAGGCCTGACATCATTTAAAATTAATGGCGGTTTGGTATTCGGCTACCAGGGTTGGTGGGCCGACATCGGCATTACGTTTTTGTCACAAAATAAAAAAGTATTAATACGTCGTTCGGTTCTTTCAACGTGTGAAATATGTGTGTAATTTAAATGTTGGGCTTTTTCCAAAGTTGGTGTGTGAATGGTTATAATCATCATAGGTCATAGATTCGATCATTCATCTATACTAGTCTACTACTATCTACTTCCTAATAATATTAAAAATGTGTAAGTTTTGATGTGAGTTCGTGAGTGAGGATGTATATTACTCAATCACGCAAAATCTACTAGACGGCTTGCTATGAAATTTGGTACACGGGTAGAAAAATACCGGGAATAGCACATAGCCACATAGGGTACTTTTTATTCCGAAATTTCCACGGGTGCGAAGCCCCGGGGCGTGGCTAATACATACAAATAATATACATACAATAAAACTATAAACTATACTATAAAACTGTGACTGATCTATGTCTGTATATAGGAAATAATAATTAAAATATATTTGGGGTCTTTATAGGAATGAAGCAAAGAAGATATAACTATCCATAGAAGCTATAGTAAATAGATATTAAAGTTGAGTTTTGTTCTATGTTGTGGTTGAGGTTACGGTTCAAACCTCAGTTGATTCGAGTTAAATGATATGTGATATTTAAACCAAACGTGAGGTGGTTTACCGAAATTATTTTACTAAAATTTTTGGTTATAAATGTGGATTAATAATCTTCATTTTTAACTTCGGTTAAAATGTGGTTTGGTTATACAAAAACATCGCAACTGTCGCGGGCTCTCCGGACATTGAATGCCATAGCACTTCAAATAGATATATTCAGCTGCACTCTGAATGAATTTACAAAAGTGGCCTTATTTATTATTTGCTATCAAAGTAATTCATTGTTAAATTTAGTCAAAACGGAAGATAAGTTGTCGCAACTATTGTATTAGGAGAATATCCTGTAATGATAGTCTGTATGAGTTGAAAATTAAATAAATAAATAAATAAACTTTTTTTTGAATATTTTTTTTATTAGCCTGTACTGTCCCACTGCTGGGCAAAGGCCTCCCCTCTGGTTCGCCAATCCTATCTATTTTTATTTTTATTTAAATAATAAAAATAAAGAAAACAATTTTTAGACAAATTTAAACTCCCCCTTATCGAAATTTGTTAAAAAAGGTTACGAATCATTTGCATACAGTTTGTCAACTAAATGAAAAACACCACTCCCTTTTAGTTCGTCGGCTAAAATCCGATACATCCGATTCTAAGTAAAGCATGTTTTTACTTCGCTTAGAATTCCTGGGTTACCGAGAAACGTCGTGAGAATGGGAATCAAACATACCTACATAATATATTTAGGTATCTACTAATTCCTATGTATGGAATTTTCCTTATGAAGTATAGTGAAAAAATAAAATCATTTTAATCTACGTTAATCCGCCGTTTTCATATAACTTTGAGGTTATTTTTCTTCACACATTATTCAAAGAAAAAAGAAAATATATTCTCTGTGCTACGAAGTAATGCTTTTTATGTAGGTATGCATTAACGATCGTGAATATAAAATTCTTTTTTTTTAACTTTGCGAAGCGCCACTAAATGTATGGATTATAAAAAAAGTTTTCGGAACACCACTTTTATAGGTGTATAATGGGGGTTACGAAATGAAACGTTTTGCAGATGGAATATAGCCTTAATTGTAACCACAACCGCTTCAAATACCTTTCATCAGAGCATTCTTGGAAGCCTAAAAAGGTACAAATATTCGCATTGTAATTACCCTCAAATTATCTCATCAAGCCATCTGGGCACGTCAATAAAATAAGGTACAAAAGCACCGACAGAGAAAGTTAACGAAACGACAATGGTTGGCGGCAAAACCCACAAAAACCAAATTGCGACAATGTTGGACAGTTTCTCCGTTTTTTGAGTCTCAATAGCGGAGGTGGTCGAATGGTTAAGACGGATGCCTGAGGTCAAAATATCCCAGGTTCGAATCATATCCATGCCACATGAGTTTAATGACCAATCTGGTGTCAGGTGTCTGGTGGTGTGGTGGTGGTGTCGATTTATGTGTATAAATCGATGTTAATAATGTGGTTAAAATATCAAACTTGATGGAGACTTGATGAATTGGAGACATTAGTTAGTTAAGACTCTTTTGTATTACATTATGTATATAATTTGGTAACATTAATGTAACCAAGTGATAAGAAGAACGGAGTCGCCTGGCACAAGCATTTTTTGCTTAAAAGGTGCTGTTTTAGTTAAAAATCCTATGTTACCTAATAACCATAGTGCTAGAATAAAAAAAAATAAGAAAGACACAGACAGCTGAGGAAGCGGGATGTCAGATATGTTTTTCCTATGTTGGTGAAGGACAGGTAATATCTTCTGTGAGGCTCATTTTTTTTTGTCAAGTTTGACATTTTTGGTGTGTTTTGGTTCCATAGAATTTGTGAACAATCTGTAAAAAAATTAGATTTGACAATCAAGTTTTAAGTCTATTAAAGAATTTTTTTTTCTATATCTATAGCTACAACTATCGCAGCTGTCATGCCATGTCAGATGCCGTTAGGCAATTTGAGAAAAAATTGACACAGTATTATGACACACTAAATAAGAAGATGAAGAATCTCGAAATGAGTGTTATCATTTCTTCGGTCACTAATCGGCGCTACTAGTGAGTGAGGTCTGTCAGATGGTACGATACTGTCATTTGAATTTGACAACTGATGACAGTTTTGTACTATCTACTCAGAACTCATTCGCCAGTAGCGTTAACCCTCATTTGTTTTACCAATAGAAAAATACCGCGAACTTTTTATCCCGAAATGCCCACGCGAGCAAAGCCCCGGGCGAGGCTAGTATTGAATAAGTAAATAAATATTATTACTAAATAAATAGCAGACCAAAATAATGCTAAATTATGAAGTAGTATAAACTCTATTTTTTTTTTTAATTAAAGATGTGTTTGCTCTTGACCACAATCTTGTCCGAGGACAGAGATGAGGTCTACGATGAAGCGAGCTTACCCAGAATCAGCCTATTCACTGGTTTTGAAGAGAGTCAGGTTGTATGTGCTCGGGAACACAGACGCAGGCAGGGACTTCCACTGCTTCGCTGTGCGCATTAAAAACGATGACGAAAAGCGCTTGGTGCGTGCGGGGGGAATATTAACCAAGAACGGATGATAGCCCGCAGTGCGCCTGGTTGTCCGATTGAAGAAAGGGGCAGGTGGTATGAGCTCATGCAGCTCGTGAGCACACTCGCCGAAGTACAATCGGTAGAAAACCGACAAGCAGTACCTATTCTCAACTCAGTATTTTCAACTCTATTAAACAAGGGAAGTGAAATTGCATATATTATGCGCTTCAATGGTGCATTAAAAAGGGACCAACCATCATTATTTTATTATTGTTATTATGGTAATATATCAGTTAAATTCAGACCACACCAAATCAATATTAGGAACGGAATGTATAGTTTATGGCAAAAAAAAACCTTTTAAAATGTATACAGAAAAAATTACTAAATATTTTTTAAGGCATCGGTATTTTCCTAAGAAACATAAATCTATATTAATTAGTATTCAAAATTTCTATAAAAATAATAATATAATTATTCTGATTTTAATAAAAAAGAAATTATTTCAATAACACTTTCAAACAAATACAACTTTGCCTTCAGTTTTCAGACATCAGTCAGCCATTTTGAATTTAAACCGTTCCATTTCAGTTTGGTTTAAAAGTCAAACAGAAGAAACTAAACACTTCGAGTTATATGAAAAGTTACTAAGATCAGCATAAAGTTTCCGCCAATATCAGTTAGTATTTGCTTTACTTCAATAAACGGATAAGGGTTTATATGGATCTTGCTTTGTGTCGAATGGAAACCCACAGAAATAAATTTGAAATTGAATATATGAAATGCGCAGATAAAATAGGAATTGTACCTTAATAGGGCTCCATGGAAGTAATAAGTCTCTCTTTAGTCGTATTTCCTCATGACTGAGGGTCGTGGTCATTATATGGAATGAAACACACACAACGACTCTCATGGCAATTTTAATGGAGTGGTTTGCCATTGCCTTCTCCATTTCACACACTAGCTAATAATCATCAACCAGAGTGCAGGTTTCCTCACGATGTTTTCCTTCATCGGAAGCAAGTGTAGTCAGATTGGTCTTATACAAACTCATGTAGCCCGGGCAGGATTCGAACCTGGGATTTTGTATCCACAGGCGGGCGCCCTACCACTCGGCCACCACCGCTTCAATTAGTAATTAGTTTATAAGTACTTACGTCTTATTACTTCCATGTGGCGCTCAGGCATGTATTTTTTCTTTGGCTCAGGCAAATAAAATATACACTCACTAGTCCAGGAAAGGCGTTCGAAATTCAAAAGTTCAGAAAGTTCATGATGTTGCCAGCTATAAGTAGCATAGACACATAAAACAAATACTAAAATATTAAATCTGCCTTATCCGTTGAAATAAGGGCTGTTTTACATACATAAATATTACGCCATAGACAAACTAACACGCATAATCTTATCGTATGCACTTGGTACCCCAAACTATCAGAGCATGCACCCCATTTTGACAACACAGCATCGGGTAACGAATGCAAATCGCCCTGGGTCGTGAAATATACGGCCAATAAATAAACAAGCCCAAAGGGGTGAAATTAAATATTCATATGGGGTAGTGATGGGGCATGATGCGATGTCGATGAAACGTCGATTACAATGTAAAATTTTCAACCTTGTAGTGTATTCATGTTTATTTAACTTTTATTCTTGTCTATTTTACTATTATAATTACTTATTTAGCTCAAAATGTTCTTTTTTACACTTTCTATTGTAAAATTTCTACGTTGCTAGGGAATATTTCTTTAAACTTACCGCTATATCTTCATTTTTGGTTGTTTTATAGTATATATGTTTTTCCAACATATTTAATGTACTTTTCTACACTTTTCGATGATCACTTCTTTAAATTTTATTAAAATTATTTATGTCTTTCCTTATTATAAACAATTTTGATTGTCAAGGATTGTGACAAGTCAGATTTTATTTTTCTAAAATTCTATAAATTTCTATGCGAACCTCTTCACAAATGTTCTAATTTCGTATTTTATTTGAAAATTATGAAGCAATACGAAATTCTAAATCGAGGCCTATATAAAGACACTGAATGTCAGTCCGGGTCAGTCTTGATCTTCTGAGAAACAGAACGGTACGAACTATAAAGGTCTTGTCTCGGGGCCTGCTGACCCCGGGACCCTGTAAGCCTTCGCGTCGTTAATCAATATCTAACACGAAGAAGTTGCTGTGACCTGTGGATTGAAGTATGGAATAAAGGCACACACTATCGCCTGCCACCCCTGCTGTGCTGCTGTGACCTGTGGCCGAAGCCTGGATTAAAGGTACTCACTTTCGCCTGCCATCCCTACTGTACCGCCAGTACATCTTCAACCCTATTGTGCCGCCGGACAAACTTTACCCCCTGTCGGGATTTCCCCGACTATCCTGTCCGTGCCGTATCCGTAATTTTATTTGGAACTCTATCCGTGTCTGTGCCGTATCCGTGATTTCTTTGGAACTCTGTCCGTGCCCGTGCGGTGTATTTTTATATTTTAAATTGTATTTTTTTATTAATTTAAATTAAATATTAATTTCTCTTAAAAATCTGTTATTATTACATAACAGTTGGCGCCCATCGCATCTTTTGGCTCTGTCTCTCCTCTAAATTCTAAAAAACACACCTACACGTTCTCCTAATTTTGGCTTAGATTCTCGACCTTAAACACTAAATTAACTTCACACTGGTCTCTTTTTCACATTGAACTCATTAATACTCAATATTTATTCAATAAATATTTATTTTATTGACTAACTTGACTTGGACTTAGACTCTATAACTTGACTTTAACTCTTTACTAAACTAAGGTACTATACTTAGGTACTTTACTTTGTACAAGTACTCCTAAACTTCTACTAAAATGTCTCGTCCAATTGCATATAGTCTGCTCAATAAAGCCGAGTTAGAATACGAAGTCAAGGTTAGACTGGAGGAACCAGCTGATAAGCTCCCTCAATTAAAAAAACAAGTCGTTTCGCTTACGCAATCTATATTGAGCGATGACATTATAGATTCTCCTTTGCCAATTGAGGATGATCTCAACGGGATTGAAGCTACATTAACTTACACTGAATTAAAATTAGTCTCACTTGAGTCGGGTAACTCAAAAATTCTCCCTAAAATAGAGACTTATTTAAATCATCTACACTATCGCTTAGATAGAATTGATTTAGATTTACACAATGATAAAAAAGAAGAATTTGATGTCCTCAAAAATAAATTTGTCGAACTTGAAAAACGATTTGAACCTTTTACTTTTCTAAACGCAGAGCAAAATGTTTCCACGCCCACTCCACCCCTTCCTCAAATTACAACTTCACCTCTTCCTCAATCTTCTTCTTCTGTTCTCAGTAGTTTCAATCCTGAAATCCTACAAAATTTGGTACTTCCTTCTTCCTTAAACGACCTAAAAAGATTTGCTATGATGGTAAAACCTGTCCGAAATCTTTTCTTCAAAAAATAGAAGAATTTCGTATTTCTCGAAATATTTCGAAAGAGAAACTTCTAAACAAAGCTTTCGAAATTTTTACTGACAATGCTTTACATTGGTTTAGATTTCAAAAAGAACTAAATTCTAACTTAACTTGGGACGAAGTTACTAATCTTTTGATAAGAGACTTCGGTGAACCTGACTACGACTATAAACTACTAAATGCCATCAGGAATCGAACCCAAGGTGACAATGAATCCATTGTAATTTATGTCTCACTTATGTTCGGTATGTTCTCACGTCTTACCAAAAAACTTTCCGAGTCTGAGAAACTCGAAATTTTACTAAGGAACATAAGACCTTGTTATTCGATGTTCGTAGCCTTAAAAGATGTTGACTCTGTCGTTTCTTTGATCAATACCTGTCAAAGTTATGAGAAAATTCTAGATAGAGATAAAAACTTTAAGGAACCTGATAATGAAAATAATTCTTTTAGCTCAGAATTTAATTATAAATTACCTTCCCCTTCTACTTCGAATGCTAAACAATTCTTCAACAAAAATAATTTTCAGTCTCAGTTTCAAAAACATACTTACTTTAATAAAAATAACTCTCAGCCTCAATCGAAGCAATCTGTAAATACAATTAATAAGTCTGCTAGTGTATCTCCTAACCCTAATATCTATTGCGTACGCTGTCGTACCAATGGTCATTCTCTTAACGAATGTCCTCAACCTAGATTTTTAATATGTTTTAAATGTGGTACAAAAGATGTTAAAACTCCTGATTGCCCTAAATGCAATGCACGCAAATCTTCAACTAATTCAAAAAAACTAAAATGTGACTTGGATAATAAATTTAATCAAAAAGATTGGAATGATTGGTTATTAACAATAAAAAACTTTTTCCTCTGTTATAGAACTTCTTCTGTTCTCTATGAGAATGAAAAGGATTTTAATCGTCCTTTTATCAATGTATCAATTGATAATGTTTCATTATCAGGACTTTTAGATAGTGGCAGTTCTTTAACTATTTTAGGAAAAAATTCACATCTTGAAATTCTGAAATTGGGTTTCTCGTTATCCAAGTCTAAGTCGGTTGTTGTGTCTACTGCTAATAATCATAAACTCAAATCTTTAGGTCACTTTGATCTTCCTATTACTTTTAATGGTCAAACTCACTTAATTAGAGCTTTCGTTTTCCCAGAAATAACTCCCTCACTAATCCTTGGGGTAGATTTTTGGAAAAAGTTTAACTTAGTACCTAACTTATTTTCTACTATATTTAATAATAATTGTCTTGCAATTTCAGACGATAAAAAAATTTTACCTTACGATAATCTTTCCAAATCTCAGAAGGATATCGCTGATGATATCATTAATCGTTTTAAAAGTATTTCTTTTGAAGAAAAGGGTGAGTTAGGTCGAACTAACCTAATTTGTCATAAAATCGATACTGGCGATAATCCTCCCATTAAACAACGCTCGTATAGACTTTCTCCCGTAAAACAACATGCGCTAATCAACGAGGTTGATAAGATGCTTGAATGGAAAGTTATTGAAAAATGTGAGAGTCCTTGGTTATCTCCCGTTTTAATAACTCCTAAAAAGAATGGCGAATGGCGATTCTGCGTCGATAGCAGAAAACTTAACTCAATTACTCGAAAAGATGCTTATAGTCTCCCTTTAATTAATGAAATACTGGATCATTTAAAAAATGCTAAATACCTTTCTAGCATTGATATTGCTAAAGCTTTTTGGGAAATTCCCCTAAATCCTGCTGACAGAGATAAAACAGCATTTTATGTGCCTGGTAGAGGAATGTACAGATTTGTTGTCATGCCCTTCGGACTTACTAATGCTCCAGCTACTCAACAGCGTCTTATGGATACGTTATTTACTCCTGAATTTGATAATAAAGTCTTTTGTTATCTTGATGATATCGTTATTATTAGCGAATCATTCGAGGAACATATATCGTTTCTAATCAAAGTATTTGAAAAACTATCTTATGCCGGTCTAACTATTAACTTTGAAAAGAGTGTATTCTTTAAAAACGAATTAAAATACTTAGGTTACGTGGTAAATGAACACGGTCTTTGTGCTGATCCTAAAAAAATTGATTCTATTCTGGAATACCCTATTCCATCTTCTCGTAAAGAAGTTCGTCGATTTTTAGGAACATGTAGCTGGTTCCGTCGATTTATTCCTAATTTTAGCACTATTGCTGCTCCGCTTAATAAACTAAATAGTGGTGGTAAAAATGCTGCTAAATTTGTTTGGAACTCAGATGCTAATCAAGCTTTCCTTAAATTAAAAGAAGCTTTAGTAACTACACCAGTACTTTCTTGTCCTGATTTCAATCTCCCTTTTTCAGTGCACACTGATGCATCAAATTTTGGTATAGGAGCTATGCTTACTCAAATAAAAGAAGACAAAGAAGTTGTCATAGCTTATATGAGTAAATCTCTTAATAAAAATGAACAAAACTATTCTACTACAGAGAGAGAAACCCTTGCTGTTATCACTGCTCTCGAACATTGGCGTTGTTATTTAGACAATGGCAGACAATTTGTCATTTACACGGATCATGCTGCTCTAAAGTGGTTTCTAAATCTGTCAAATCCTTCTGGCAGACTTGCTCGATGGACTGTACGTCTATCTTCTTTTAACTTCATTCTAAAACATAAAAAAGGTAAAGAAAATGTAGTACCGGATTTGTTATCTCGTTCTAAAAATCTATCGGATAATAAAACTAACTTAAATGTTTCAGTTTTAACGGTGGAAGAACAGTATAATAAAGTTTTACAAGGCTGTCAAAACAATCCTGATAGTTTTCCAAACTATACTATTAAGGACAATAAGCTTTATCGTTTTTCTCGTTCCCTTCATACTATAACGGATGACTTCGTATGGAAAGAAGTTCCTCATCCTGGTGATAGAGAAAATCTGATTAAAAGTAATCATGGTTTGCCTGGTGAACCTCACCTTGGAATTTTTAAAACCTATAAAAAACTTTCTCTTTTATATTATTGGACAGGAATGTTCAAAGACATTGCTCAATTAATAAGTGAATGTGAGTCTTGTCTTGCTTATAAGCATCCTAATCATTCACCTTATGGTCCCATGGGTAAACCTAAAATTTGCTCAAGACCCTTCCAATGTATTTCTCTTGATTTAATGGGTCCTCTTCCCATGACAAGAAAACGCAATCAACACATCCTAGTTGTGAATTGTTGTTTTTCTAAATATACTTTAATCTTTCCCCTTAAACGTGCTATCGCTAAAGATATTATCGAATGCCTAGAAAACTTTGTATTTCTTATACATGGTGTACCTCAAACTATTATTATGGACAATGGTTCTCAATTTCAATCTAGAGAATTCAAAAAACTTCTGGATAACTATAAAATACCTTTTATCTTTTATTCACCTCATTATTGCCCGCAAGTCAATCCCACTGAAAGGTATAACAGAACTATTGTTACGGCTTTAGCGTCTCTTGTAGGTGATGATCATAGATCCTGGGATATTTTTCTTCCAAAAATCCAATATGCTATGAACAGTACAGTTAATGCAGTAACGGGTTATTCCCCAGCATTTCTAGTTTTTGGCAGGGAAACTATCAGCTGTGGTTCTGTTTATACTCCTACGAATAACCTTGACGAATTTACTTTCTTACCTCGTGATATTTATGCTACTAATATAGGATTACTTGCGACAATTTTTGACAAAGTGCAAGTAGCTCTATTTGACTCCCATACTAAAAATAGTGTTCGATATAATTTACGACATACTATAAAAGAATTTAATGTCGACGATTATGTTTGGCGTAAGAACTATGTGCTCAGTAATGCCGGTTCTTACTTTAGTGCCAAATTAGCACCTAAATTCGTTCGGTGTAAAGTGATACAGAAACTCTCTCCACTTGTATATATCCTTGAGGACCCTAACGGTACTCGTGCAAAATGGCACATAAAGGATATCAAGACTTAGAATTTATTTTAATTTTACTTTTACTTGACTAATGTATATACTTTATTTTTGTTTGTTCCCATCTTCAATTACTAGTTACATTTTTGGCATTTTCTCATTTCCTATCATTTTCATTGTTATCATCGGCTCTTAAGCCTCTAAAGAACTAAACTAAAAATGTTCTTTTACATCTCTCTACACAGTCCTGTGTTGAGTCTTTACCTTGCATTACTTAATGTGCACTACTCTCTTTACGCAAGTTGCTTTGCGTACTTATTTTATCTATTTCTTCCTTTGAGCGGTTGACAACTCGTAAAATAAGCCCTTGTTATACATAAAAATACTATACTTACTTAATACTCATTCTTACTTGTATATATTTTCATTCTATCTTTATTACATTACTTTCTTTCTGATGAGCGGCTGACTACTCATAAAATAAGCCTTCAGTCATATCATATTCATATATCATTTTATCATCAATGGGATTTCAGCGTGAGCGGATTACAACTCCTTAAATAAGCCAACTGTTACGTAGTACTACTAGGCAGGTACTTATCTTGGAGTAGGAGCCATTGACTGTGAGCCCTACCCCTAAGTTTGATCGATTTTAGTATGAAAGGTTTATTGTAATATGTAAGATTTGGTATGATAGGTTGGTATGAAAGTGTTGTCTATTAACCTTCAAAATTTTCACCTAGTGTTAAAATTTTCAGGGGTTTTGGGGGAAATGTAGTGTATTCATGTTTATTTAACTTTTATTCTTGTCTATTTTACTATTATAATTACTTATTTAGCTCAAAATGTTCTTTTTTACACTTTCTATTGTAAAATTTCTACGTTGCTAGGGAATATTTCTTTAAACTTACCGCTATATCTTCATTTTTGGTTGTTTTATAGTATATATGTTTTTCCAACATATTTAATGTACTTTTCTACACTTTTCGATGATCACTTCTTTAAATTTTATTAAAATTATTTATGTCTTTCCTTATTATAAACAATTTTGATTGTCAAGGATTGTGACAAGTCAGATTTTATTTTTCTAAAATTCTATAAATTTCTATGCGAACCTCTTCACAAATGTTCTAATTTCGTATTTTATTTGAAAATTATGAAGCAATACGAAATTCTAAATCGAGGCCTATATAAAGACACTGAATGTCAGTCCGGGTCAGTCTTGATCTTCTGAGAAACAGAACGGTACGAACTATAAAGGTCTTGTCTCGGGGCCTGCTGACCCCGGGACCCTGTAAGCCTTCGCGTCGTTAATCAATATCTAACACGAAGAAGTTGCTGTGACCTGTGGATTGAAGTATGGAATAAAGGCACACACTATCGCCTGCCACCCCTGCTGTGCTGCTGTGACCTGTGGCCGAAGCCTGGATTAAAGGTACTCACTTTCGCCTGCCATCCCTACTGTACCGCCAGTACATCTTCAACCCTATTGTGCCGCCGGACAAACTTTACCCCCTGTCGGGATTTCCCCGACTATCCTGTCCGTGCCGTATCCGTAATTTTATTTGGAACTCTATCCGTGTCTGTGCCGTATCCGTGATTTCTTTGGAACTCTGTCCGTGCCCGTGCGGTGTATTTTTATATTTTAAATTGTATTTTTTATTAATTTAAATTAAATATTAATTTCTCTTAAAAATCTGTTATTATTACATAACAACCTATGTGAACAGATAAAAATGTACGTTTTAGCTAGATTTTTAGATTCTTCGACAATTATGTTTGTTTCAGCTACGAAGTGCTCTAATTTTAATAAATTTCTTATATCGAAAATTTTAGATGATTTACTTATAATAAGGACACGCGAGAGAACCTGAATTTCTATAAGACTTTACATAGGAGCATTTTTTGTGTTAGTCTTATTTAGGTATAGAGCTCTATTAGTATACCATAGAGTTAGAAAAAAATATTTAAATTAAAAAATGATTTTTTCTATAACAGGTAGTCATTTTTCTAAATTCAAAGTCAGATTGGTTATTTAAGTCGATGTTAACCCATTCCCATGGGACATGGATAATTGATAATTTTTAATAAAAACAATCGATGAAAGCACTTTATGTTGCCCATCACTATAACAGTCCAATATCGTAATAGGCAGGCTAAAGAGTGAGGCGACTTGTATAACATCACCAAATTAGCCAATGTGCACTAGCCCTCAGGCGATCACAGGGTTGCCAGTTAATAGCTTTTTAAAATTAAAAATTATAACATACATACATAGAACTACGTCTTTATCCCTTACCGGGTAGACAGAGCCAAGAGTCGTGAGACTCAAAGGTCACGCTTAACTGGATATGGGCTTTCTGATAGAATGGAGCTTCAAATATAGTGAGTAAAAATTATAAACTAACTAAAAATAAAAAGAATATACTACCTATATATATGTACCTTTGTACTTAGTTTTCCTATGTTTTAAGTTTCCTTTGTATGTGTTTGTTATGTACAAAAATTAATAAATAAATAAATAAAATATAAAACCCTTCTATAAATTAATAATACTTTAATTAAAATTTAAATGCCGGAGAAGGGAAGTTCAAGATAAGTGACCTTTAAGAAGGACAATAGATGTATCATTGTCTGTCTTAGGGGTCACTTTTCTTGAACTTTCACAATATTAATTCAACAATAAATAGGCTACCTTTCCTTTCGGAAATTTATTTATTACAATGTAAAACAATGACTGTAGACTTTTTTAATGTGATTAATTCAGAGACTCTCCAAAATACTCTCTTACACACTTTCAACATTAAAGTCCTTCGAATAAACTCGTTAAAGGGTAAACAAAAATATAATTATAGTATTTCAAAAGGTAATGAATATAAATTTCACATAATTGACAGCGACCAAAATACCTACTTTTTGAATGTCAACAAATTGATCCAAGGTATTATGAATGAAATAAAAAATGTCCAAAATACTCCAGACTAATTAACATAAATATATTTATCGGTCAGGCAATAATTAAAATTATCTTTGTGAATGAAATATTACGGTGGGTACGAACCAACCTTTTGTGATAATGAATATTTAACTAGATAGGTTAATATACCTTAATATATCTCTTTAATATATTTATACCATCAGAGTTAATAAAACCATTTTTGCCAAATATTTAATTACCTGGCTTTCGAACTTAGACTTTTATTTTTAATCACTTTTGTATTTTATATACGTTTTTTCGACAAAAATATTATGTGTAACTAATGTGAAAAATGCAAGAACTTATCAGTACTCTAGTAGTAAGATTGTGCTCCTATTAAAGAAATAACCTTTAGTAAACTGAGTAAATAGTGATGTAATTTTATATCAGACACTTCCTAGAACTGTAAAATCCTACTAATATTATAAATGCGAAAGTCGGGATGTGAATTTGTGAGGATGTTTGTTACTCAATGACACAAAATCAACTGAACGAATTTCGATGAAATTTGGTAAACGGGTAGAAAAATACCAGGAATAGCTCATAGGGTACTTTTTATCCCGAAATTCCCACGGGAGCGAAGCTCTGGGGCGCAGATAGTCATTATATAAATTGTTTAAAAATTGCAGATGCCACAGGTACTTGACTATTATTTTTTTAATTTTTGACTTTATTAAAAAGTGGGAACCCTGGAATTTTAACCCAACATGTAAATGCCTCGTGAGCTCGTGACGCCTTTATAAATGATTTTATCCAGCGTGTTTTGTGTGAAATATTACGATGGCAAATTGAATTGGACGCAATCTGGTCGAGAGATACGCCGTCGCATGTGTTCTAAAATATAATAGGGTTATTATCCAAATCATGGGGTGACGTTGGTCCAAACATTTGGAATACGAACGAGTTCTTTGAAATGACGTATTAAAATATATGTTTTTGTAGCAATGTTTGTCGGCTTTTGTCAGTACACGTGTTTAATGTCAAATTGTCAGAATGTGTGTTTTTTTGTGCTCATTTCAGTGTGTATTACGATGATTATTCAACGTGGAATGCGTAATTGATCCTGGTAACAAGAGAGAATACATATTTTGAATTTATTTTTTGTATAAAAAAGACAAGAAAACCTTTTTGGCTACCATTAGGTATTATTATTATTTATTTTATTTTAAGAAAATAATATAATCGTATTAACTGTTTTCGGGTACCTCATGACGTCAGTTAAAGTATTTTATTTTTAATATAAATAACAAAAAAAAATTTCAGTGAAAAGTCGTCGAACTTTTAACTTTTCCTAGTTAATTTACAGAATAATTATTGACAATAATATAGGTACTAAATATTGAGTTTAAATTTGGAAAAAACTTCAGTACCTATTCTAAAGTAAAGATAAAACAAAAACAACAATTCTTAATGTTATTTTTAACCTGGCAACCCTAATTGAATTTACACAGTTTAAATAAATTAGGCATTCGATAAGGGCCTGTCTACACGATCTACGAGCTTTGGCTGTACGTTGCGTTCACCTCTGCACCTCCGTGAACTATGATAGGCCACAGTGGTGTGAGCGCGCCTAAATTATGGCAAAATTGCAGTACAAACAAGTATAGTCAATTCACGGTTAGAAGACAATTTTCCAATTATTTTGTAGGTACATACTTCAGTTTGTGTCAGTCTTGAAATATTTGGTAAAGGACCGCTACTGTATTTCTAGCATAATGTATCAAAAATGTGTCCGGATTTTTGACCCAGTTCGGGTCTACGAATAGAACTGAGTCACAAATAATTCGAGATTTGTTTACTCACAAAAGAACTTATTTCGATACAATTTAATCAGAGAAAAATTAAGTTAATAGAGGTTCTTTAATTTTATAAACATAACTAATTATCTAATTTTAAATAACCTCATATTTTGGTAACTTTACCACAGAATTAATATAAGTACTACGTAACTTTACCTAAAAAACTGTAATGATTAGAAAACAGCAGAACCTTTGACGGGTCAAATAAAACAAATAATCAAAAGCCCAATGCACAAAAATAAACAATGAACAATAATAAATTCACTGTCGAAAGTCCAGGTTATCTCCCAATCTCAATAGAACAACAAGTGGTAATACAATTAGCTGAATGTTGAATGCTTGATATATTGCTTCCGGCAATTCTATAGCAAATTAAAAAGAAATTAGGCCGTTTGAAATTAAATGTTTTTGCACCTGGGACTGGCTGAATATTCAAGTGTTTAAAAAAATAAAAGATATGACTGACAACTCACATAGCCTATGCCACTCGGAGGAATGCAAGGAATCTAAAAATACCTTTCACATCAAAATCTGTTAAGCTGTTCAGGACTTATGGTGGAATAAAGAAACTTACATACATACATGAACCTTAAAAACATAACACTCCTTTTTGGTCAGTCGTGTAAAAAGAACACGTTCTAGACTGTAGTCTCAGCATATGTGAAGAAACAGTGACAAGAGTTTAGACTCGTCTCTTTTTAAGTTACTTTTGAATATGAGCGCAGCTTAATTTTTCAAAACGTCATTTTAGAGATAACTTATTTAATATCTAATTTTAAATTTCAATTTTACAGAAATTCAATTACAGTAGTGCATATTGTATTATAGAAAAGTGGCAATGAGACTCCATATGATCTAATTTTTGTATTTATACGACTTATATAGTAACTTAGACATGGACGTGCGTTTTTTTTTTATTACCTCTAATTATGACTTATATGAATATGCATACCTATTCTTATTTGCGCACCGTTACAATAGTAAAATAAAACGGTAGATGGTACGATCAATAGCGCATGAACCCATCCAAATTCATTGCAAATTCACCTCTATTACCGCCACGTAGAAGTCAAGCAGGGTAACTCGATATGCAATTGACCGTACCGTCTGTCTGTACAATTACTCTGTGACAGCATTCAAGAGACAGCAGCTCTATTAGTTATGCATTTTACGATTGTTTCATACAAACAGAACCATTGGGCGACCATTTTGACCGGGCCGTTGTCACCATATTTTGAGAAAATTGCCGAGTGCTGAGTTAATTAAAATGTTTTCTTATACTGGCAACATTGTCTGCTAGGGTAAATATAAAAAGTTTCTTTTGTAAATACGAGGTATAATGCGGATTTTTGAAATGATTGGTTGTAGTTTTAAAGTTTTAATAACTGGGAAAAATTAACTTTGTTTTGTATCGTTTATTGCATATTCTTATTTCTAAATGTTCCTTGTTACTCTTCCAATAAAATGAATAAATAAAATAAATCATTATTTGTAAGCAGTTTTAGAAGTTAAAGCGAGCAAAGTGGCGGGCAAAATAAGGTACAGGAAAATTGATTCTAACAAATAACGGAAACTGCTTAAGGAAATATGTAGCATTTTATATTATTATTTTATACTTAAAAGTCGGAAACGAAACGTAATTCTTAGTAAAATGATTGTCGGTCCGTTTGAAGTTAACGGACCGTTTACATGTGTACGTCTGAAATAGAAATGTGTTTGTTCTATTTTTAGAATTTCGCCTAAAGCTCTTTGAGGTGGATCATGTGATGTGATGTTAGTGTTAAGTTTACCCTATGCATTGACCTTTTGTTTTCATCTTTTTAATTTTCGTGTGTTACTGGCCAGCATGCGTGGAGAAATATGTATTTTGTTTTTTTTTTTTATATATAACATAGGGCGGCAAACGAGCAAGCGGGTCACCTGATGATAATCGATGACCGCTGCCCATGGACTACTGCAACACCAGGGATATCACAAGAGTGTTGCCGGCCTTTCAATAAGATGTAGACTCGTTTTTGAAGGTTCCTATGTCGTATCGGGAACACCGCCGCAGGAAGTTGGTTCCGCAGTTTGGTCGTACGTGGCAAGAAGTGTTTTATTTCAGCGTTTTACTGACTTCGTTTTTTTTTTTTTTGATGGCTAATGCGTTGTGCATTGTCTCTGCTTATAAAGGAAGAATGTTGGCGCCATTTCTTCTCCATTTTCGCGTCATTGGCGGTAGTAATCTTACACTCGACTTCTCCCGCGTGAGTTTAGTATTTTACCCCTAGGTGTAGGTAATTTTCAAAATTCATTTTTTGTGCTACTTATAGAACCTCTCTCATCTACGCTATACATAAAGAAACTCTCTACAAAATTTCAAGTTTCTACATACCTATTATCATCAAATAGTCTGTAGAAAATATTAAGTACCTATTTTGGGGATAAATGACCTGTCGGCCGGCCCAGATACCGCTGGAGGGATGAGGTCCTAAAAGTTTAGTTGTATTTCCTCATGACTGAAGATCGTGGTCATTATATGGAATGAAACACTCACAACGACTCTCTTGGCAATTTTAATGGAGTGGTTTGCCATTGCCTTCTCTATTTCACACACTAGCTGATAATCATCAACCAGAGTGCAGGTTTCCTCACGATGTTTTCCTTCACCGGAAGCAAGTGGTGGTCGATAAAAACTAACATGAGTCAGATTGGTATAGAAACTCATATAGTCCGGGCAGGATTTGAACCTGGGATTTTGCATCCACAGGCGTGCGCTCTACCACTCGGCCACCACCACTTTTTTGATAAATTATCAAAAATGGTGATAAATTAGCAATATTTCAATTTATTTCCAAAAAACAATAGTTTTACATATTTGTGGTTTTAAAAAAGATCATAATCCAAATTTTTTTTTTGGTTAAAACGCAACAACTCCTCCCTTTTCGGTAGAAACCTAAAATCTCATTCTCTTAATCACAAAAATACGTGATTCCTTATTTACTAAGGAACCCAAAAAAACAATATATCATTATACTGAATAATAAAATACGTTAATGCACAATAAAAGTCCTTAATAAGGCGAAGTGCAATTTAGCCTTATGGCCTATAAACTCTATAAGCGTAGATATTAATTAGATTTCGTTTTGGATGGAGAGTCAGCAAATATGTGTGGGTGTAGTCAAGATAGCATTTAATACTTAAGTGAAGTACTTGATTCTTCAAAATCCATACTAATTGACCGAGCGAGCGAAGCGAGCGATAATTCAAGTTGGGGCAAAAACACATTGTTTTTATGTATGTAAGTTTGTTCTGCGATAACTCTCGAACCATTGAATTAATTTCGATGATATTAAGAATACATATAGCAACTATCCATAGAATTTTTAAGATCGTTGCGCAACAAAATTGGTTTAGCCGTTTTTGAGATATACGCATTTTTATGATTACATACAAAATAATAATCGCGAGGTCTAAGTTCGCGGCGAACCACTAGTATTATAAATCTGAAAATCTGTCTGGTACGCTTTCAGAGCTAAACCGATTGACGAAGACTGATTTTGACGTTTGGTATGGATATAGGACCCGAGGTTAAACAAAAGCTACATTTAAGAAATCAACGAAGATTGATTTCTTAAATGTAGCTTTTGTTTAACCTCGGGTCCTATCCAAAAGGCTGCTATTTAAAATATAATCAAAATTATATGTCATCACGTGACATATAATTTTGATTATATTTTTGCTGAAAGAGACCATGGATCCAAATATTCGAGAAAAATGTTTGACAGACAGACGGACAACAAAGTGATCTTATAAGGGTTACGTTTTTGCCTTCTGAGGTACGGAACCCTAAAAAATTAATTTTAAGTGTTCTAGATAGTCATTCGGTTCAAACATCTAAGGACAAGCTAAGAAAGTAAACATTTAGAAAAATCTATTTCTAACTCCTAAGGACAGAGTAACAATATTCATTTTCCACAAGGCTAAGTACGCGCCAAGTCAAATAAAAAGATGCAAAGTTACTTGGTTTATAAATAGGTTTAACTGTTGGTTTACGTCTTCTCAGTTCAAAGCTTGAGGATTTCAATGAGAATTTATGGAGGTACTCAACATTAACTTACATGATTTGTAAGTATGTATAAAAAAACACGACATGACATATCAGCTGTACTCATTATGATCAGCAAAATATAACTCAAAAGTCGTGTTTGGTACTTGGTACATACATGTCACGCCTTTTTCCCTTATTAGGTACCCCTAGGTCGAAGCGGTGGTGGCCGAGTGGTAGGGCGCCCGCCTGTGGATACAAAATCCCAGGTTCGAATCTTGCCCGGGCTACATGAGTTTGTATATCAATCTGACTCATGTTAGTTTTCATCGACCACCACTTGCTTCCGGTGAAGGAAAACATCGTGAGGAAACCTGCACTCTGGTTGATGATTATCAGCTAGTGTGTGAAATGGAGAAGGCAATGGCAAACCACTCCATTAAAATTGCCATGACAGTCGTTGTGTGTGTTTCATTCCATATAATGACCACGACCCTCAATCATGAGGAAATACGACTAAAGAGAGAGAGAGGTACCCCTAAGGATCTACCTTCCCCTAAGGATGCCTACCGGCAGAGACTAGCGATTTCCACTTGCTACGATCCTTACAGATCTCTCTCGCTTCCTCTACACTCATCACTCTCTGCATACATGCTCGCCGGTTATGGGTGCTTCTAATATCTCCCTTTTTAAGGAGGTCCGCAATCTGGTCGCAGTGCGTTTGGTAGAAGTAAAATTTAATGGCTGAGAAATATACGGGAGTGGACCGGAGTCACCAGGGTTGAAGAGCAGATTCGCTTAGCGACGAACAGAGAGGAGTTTGCGAAATTGACAGTCAACCTCCAGTAATGGTGAGGCACTACAAGAAGAAGAATATGATGAATAGGTATTTTGGTAAGTATGAATTGTTAATCAGAGGATTTAGGACACATGTACCGAAAATAAAAAAAAACGAAAACCTTACAGCCTTGTCAGATATTACATACTTTATATTGGTCAAAACAAAATGCGCGTACTTCCCCGACTTCCTGTTACGCACTTCCGTCCCTTTTCACAACTTCACACAGATTTTAGGAAAACGAGAGGAGATATTTTCACATATCCGTAAAGTAGTTTATTTCTGCATCCATGACCAGTAGCCCCGGAGTCAAGTTTGGGAAACAGAGGCGAGGATGCTGATTCGGTGTCTGATTTTTTTTTAATAATAGTGGTTTTTTTACAAGTTAGAAGCTTTAATTTAGTTGCAATTTTTTGCCACACATTTAATAAAAGATTGTGCATAAAATATTTTACAATAAAGTGTTTTTTTTTTTTTTGTAACAAACCTGTTACAACTATAACATGAGCTGTGTAAAAAAGCAGGGGACAAGACCCAGAGGCCGCTCACCAACTAGATGGTCTGACCAAATAAAGAATCGAGACACACCGAAATTCTACACTGTCGCTAACATCGCAGCCGACAGGAGCCGTTGGAGACAGTTCATCCGTTCCAGAATTTCATCCCACCATGACCACGATCTTCAGTCATGAAGGACCGACCAGAAACAGACAAGCTAATTATTTAAAAATAAAAAAACACGACTGACAACTTACATATCCATGTCACTAGGAGGAATGTAAAGAATCTAACAATACCTCTCACATCAAAATCTGTTAAGCCGTTCAGGACTTATGGTGGAATATATAATATATATACTTACACTCATGAACCCTGAAAACATAATACTCCTATTTTGGTCAGTCGTGTAAAAAGCACCACTCAGACACGATTATGGATTAACGTTGGCAGAATTAACCCATGAGGATCAACTGCACAGAATAAAAATAATAATATCCGGGTAATATCGGACCAGTTTGTAAATCATATAAATCATAGTGTGTATTTGGACCACTGTCAAACAAATATGTTGAGTACAAAGCGAAATGTAAACATAACATTATTTATGTCGGGAACTATATTTAGATAAGCCAAGATTGCAGTAGAAAGGCGTAACTTGACGGTTTTTTACAGGACTGACCAATAAGGAGTGTTCTGTTTTCAGGGTTCATGTATGTAAGCCTAAGGCTCTTTATTCCACCATAAGTCCTCAACGGCTTAACAGATTTTGATGTGAGAGGTACTTCCTCCGAGTGACATAGGCTATGTGAGTTGTCAGTCGTGTTTTTTATTTTTTAATAATTACATAGCTTGTTGATGTCATACTAGCTTTCGCCCGCGGCTTCGCTCGCGTGAATTTCCCACGGGAACAAGGCTTTTTCCCGGGATGAAAGGTACTTCCAGCTATGTGTATGCGAAATTTCAGGAAGATTGGTTCAGTAGATAAAGCGTGAAGAGGTAACAAATAAACAAACAAACAAACTCACTTTCGCATCTATAATATTAGTTAGGATAGACTGGTCGGAGGTTTGGACAGAGAAGATTGGAAGGCCGTGGGGGAGACCTTTGTCCAGCAGTGGGACGATAAAGGTTAATAAAAAAAATATTATTATAGTTTTTCGACCATACCTAACTATACCTAAGATTACTTATGAAATCTATATAGGTATATAGTTTGTTTCAAGAGATCTGCCGATAAACTGTTTCACAGTTTGGCAGAGTATCTGAAAACTAATGAGGGATTTTCCGTGACACAAATTAAAAAAGAAATAGTTCCAGATGACTTCATAGATGGCGCTTAGTAAAAGGCGAGAGAAAAAGTTCCATGCAAAAAGCAAAAAATTCACGGGATTGGCATTTAAAAAAAATAAAACTTAGTAAAAAAAACAACTAAAAAGTATCAATATTGTGATTTATGCAACTGTCAAACTGTTAGGTGATTTTTTTTATGCCTCTGGTTGACAGGAAAAAGCGCACCATATAGGTTCAGCCATTATTACTACTCGGCTTTCATAAAACGCTATCTGTTGAGACTTTTTAATACTATTTTTTTTTCTTAATTAGCTGTCAGAAAAATCGCTCAGTAATAAATAAATTTAAAAAAATAACAGAGAAAAAGGAGAGTCGGTCATCACTATTTCTACATAGAAATAAGAATAATATCTTATTTCTTATTCTTCTCATATTTTCTTTTTCCCAAATTACAGTTTTACTAGTTTCGGAAATAAGCGCTCCTTTGTTTAGTCATAGCTTTAAGTTACATACTTATTTACTGTAGGTACATCACAAAGACGCAAAGCGGTGTGGTTCCTTTCTAACTGTGAATCCCAGGTAAAGTTTGGTGACGATCTGTCACGGATCTGCCCTAATTGCCGTCGAAATTTATTTTTTATGTAACATTTTGTACTTAAAAGAATAAAAAGTTTGTTTTTATTCTTAAGCTGTAAAATATAGAAAACCTTAAACTTTTCCAATTACTATACAAAATCTATTATCTTTACTTACGTATTAGTTTTCATATACATATCTACTTACAAATCATCTTACTTGTAGTCAAAATAAATAAAATAACCATAAACAAACTCTGCAAATGCACTACCCTATAAATAAACTACAAATTCAATTTACTGTATTCAAATTTGCAGAGATATTTCTGAAAATTATTACCGAATAAGCTTATTGTTATTTGATTTTAAAACATATACATGCATGTTAATAAACAGTACAACAATAACACGAACTATTTTATGATAGAACTCAAGACAGGTACAGTTGACTACAATAATCAATTTACATTGATTTAATATACTTTATGTGTGGTGTAAAAAAAGATCGAATGCGAAATATTGATGTCAGAGAAATGTGTGTAATGAAAGAGGATGTAATGACCAAAATTTAAAAAGGAATGTTAATTAAGATGGTTTGGGCATGTTGAGAGGATGGATGAAAAGAAATTGACAAAAGGTATTTGTAAAGCAGAGGTGAATGGAAGAGTTGGTTAGGCTCGACCTCGAAGAACGCACTTCGACCAGATTGCGGACCTCCTTAAAAAGGGAGATATTAGGAGCACCCATAACCGGAGAGCATGTATGAAGAGAGTGATGAGTGTAGAGGAAGCAAGAGAGATCTGTAAGGATCGTAGCAAGTGGAAATCGCTAGTCTCTGCCTGTGGGGGTCCACGGGAAAAAGGCATGATAATATGTATGTATGATACTTTTCTTCAAACCAAAAATATTAAAAGTAAATAAATAATTGTATAAAGACAAATCACACATATCTATAGTAAGTTTCATTGCAATTGAATACTAGCTCAACGATACTATATTTTACTAGCTTTCCATCAGAGAGCCCACTATTCAGCTAAGCGTGGCCTTCGAGTCTCACGACTCTTGGCTCTACCGGCTTACCCGTAAGGGATAAAGACGTGAATCTATGTATGTATGTACTTTATTTTGCCCGCGGTTTTGCCCGCGTGAATTTCCCACGGGAACAGTGCTTTTTCCCGGGATGAATGGTACCCTATGTCCTTCCCAGTGCTTCTAACTATCACACATAGTTAGAAATACTGGGACACTGAGATAAATCACACAGATCTAAATAAGTAGGTAAGTTTCATTGCAATTGAATACAAGCTCAACGATACTATATTTTACTATATTTTGCCCGCGGCTTCGCCTGCGTACATTACCTATGGGAACAGTGCTTTTTCCCGGGATGAAAGGTGTGTCAGTATTTTTAACTATGTGTAAGCGAAATTTCATGAAGATTGGTTCAGTAGATAAAGCGTAAAGAGGTCAAACAAACTCACTTTCGCATTTATATTATTAGTTGTGAAGTTGGTATTAGGATAATGGATACATGTATGTATATCCAATACTATCATACTGAATTATAATTATACTGTATACTGTAATATGAATTTCTTTTAGCACTACTTCTTCGCAAAGGTGATTCCGAAATATCTTCCAAACTAAGTAAGTATGTTGTTTGTAACTCGAACCAATTGATATAAATATAATATTTAATAATAAAAGCTTTGATTTTTTTATAATCCTAAGGCATCCTAAGAAATCCAAGGTACTAATAGAACTTTTATGTCAACCTCTGCTGACTGTACTGTACAAAATTCTTAAGCTTTTAGAAAATACGACTAAAACAAACAAACACTAATAGTAATCACAATAACTCATACGAAGCAAAATGGTATTGCTTTCTAAGCAAAATATTTATTTTTCAAATAGGTACAGTCAGCATGACAAGTTTCCCTGCGCGAACCTTTCGGGCGGTAGGACGGATTTGCAATTTTGAGTAAGTTGTTGTGTTGCTGACCGTACTTACTTGTTACTATGCAATTTTTGTTTCCTTCGCAAGAGTTATCATCGTCAATCAAAATTATGATCTAACGGAATTCTTCATTTGTATAAATAAAACAGAGGTTCTCTAAGTGTAACTATGTAGAAGGAGACACGTTTAATTTATAAAACTTTTTTCCAAAAAAATGAACCGACTTCTATCATAAAACTTAAAATCATGAAATAATACATACAGGCAGATTTATCAAAAAGAAAAATGCATCGGCATGCTACCTACTGATTGAGATGAAGTCGGTGCCAAGTGCAGGAGTAAGGTAGGTAAGGATATTATGTAATTGTTTAGTTAGGCATTTTATTTATACTACATACATGATTCTAATGTTAATTTAGATTATTTAATTTGGCACCGACTTCACATCGTTCAGTAGGTAGCATGCCAATACATTTTTCTTTTTGATAAATCTGCCTGTATGTTATTTCATGTAGTGTAAGTTTTATGATAGAAGTCGGTTCATTTTTTTGGAAAAAAGTTTTATTTTATCATTTTTAGTGCACCTATAATACAACTACAAGTTTTAAAGTATTTTCATTAATTTTGTTCTCATGAAAACTTAAACTTATTTTATCACTTGTCGAAAATTAATAAATCAAAACTTTTTATGTCAGTTTGATTTGAAATGTCAAAACATGTCAGAATTTCACTATTTTTGGCACATAAATAGACCAAGAGCCCGCGACGACCAAACCTTTCTTATTTTGAAAATGCTGAATGTTTACCTGTGTGGGATATACGGATAAAATAGATTAGCGACTAGGCATGAAGTTTGGATCTTAGTTGCTTATGCAGGTAATATGGATAGCAAAAGTGATTTTTATAGGTATAAAAAGCACCCTTCTCTAAGTAACATTAAATTCAGCTTTTATAATAAAACAAATATAACTATAATTTAGTCAATTTACAATGTCTGGCAGAGGTTTATATCTGCACCAATTGCTTGGCAACAGATGGCATGATTTTTAATATTATTCGGAATAAAATCTTAAAAAAACTTTTACTTTGAGAAAATTGAGCTAGCACTTTAAATACGATTGCTACAAATTATCTGCCTAAGTAATCATGATGCAACTATTATATTCGAAATCGCTATTTCTGTTGGGGACATGCAAAGAGAATCTTGAGTTTTCATAAAATATCGAAGGGCATGTTGTCGCGGGCTTTTGCTCTATAATCCAATGTTTGTATTTTATTATTTTGTTAGGTATCTTTCAAATTACCGAATTGTTTCTTACGTGGTTAAAATGGGACCAACTTGGGAATAGACTCTTTCGAATAAAAAAGTAATTTCGGAAATCAGTCCATCATAGGCGGAGAAATCGGCGAACATACATAAAAAAAAACATACATACATCGAAACATATAACCTACTCCTTTTTTGGGAAGTCGGTTAATAAATAATGCTCATATAATAATATTTAAAGAAAAAAAGAAGAATGTCATGACTAAAGTTAAATAATTTGGGTTTGGGAATGTTAAAAGTATGGTTAAAAACTTAAAGAGTTAGTCAAAGAATAGATCGACAAAAGGCAAATAAATTTCCAGTAGGTATCAAGTATAAATAGAAGAAATTTGTAGTATTAAGTATGTACATGTTATTTCAGTTTTAGTTAAATTATAAATTTAAATATAAATGATATAAATATCCAGTTTTTAAACTTTTTGTAAGTTTTTAACTCTTCATTCTATTTCGTTTTGTAGAGTCCTTAGCGACTCTATATAATCTAGATATCTCTCTTTTGACTCTATATAATTTTTTTGTCGTCCAGAAAGTCTACGCAATTAATAACTGCAAAGTATTCATATCCTAAATACACTGAAAATTACAATTGAAATAAAAATTTACTTACCACCAACTTCCCATAACAGCTTCGATCAGTAAAAGCAGAGAACACAGAACTTTCCAAAAAAGCTTCATAGTGCCCAAAAATCACTAAATTCCACTGTCTTCAAAGTTAACTTTTCAAACTCACTCCACAATTCACCGCAAAAGATAATTCAATTTAAACGAATCAAAAACTAAACACCAAACAATTACCACAAAACCGAACAAACATAACAAAGTAATCACACATTTCCAAAGTGCTGGCCGAAAAGAAATACGGAAAAAAAGAAAAACTTTAAAGCAAACTTTGTCGAAAGTTGTCTCTGGCCCTCCGGATTTTAAAAACAAAACACATGACAGAGATTTAAAATCGAAGGTTTTAATGAAGCAGTTTGGGATACGAAAAAGGTATTCGGCGGTTTGGGCAAGCGTAGCGTCTGAGATCCGTGCGCATAGGGCCACCAAACCAGACTGACTTGGTTTGGTAAGCGATTTTGTTCGTAAGTATTCCATAGGTTCGCTGGTAAGGGGAAGGGTCGCAGCAACGGAGGGCGTATAGATGCATACAGTGCAAGTCCTCATGCCCTTACCACGAACCGACAACCTAACTTTAAATTGCCGTACGAAATGTCAAGAAGTCAGGACCTTACAAAACTTGATTTTGACGAAGCGAGAACTCATAGTAATTCAACGTAACATTTGCCTCTTACGGCCATCAATTGTGGATTTAAATCTTTAGTAATGCGCAGAAATATTATCGTTTATTTTGAAATTGATTTGCTCAGGTTTAATATTGTTGTCGTAAAGGTTGATGGAGGCTTATTTATAGAGGTTATAAACATAAAGTCATTTAGGGGAATAATAAATATAAATAAGTACTCTAACTTCTGACTATAACCCTACGTAAGATACCTAGATACCAAAATTATATTGCACAATTTTGACTATACTCAAATAAGAAATTTAATTGTTTTTATTTTAAAAAAGACAACAGTAGCTTTACTTTACCCTCGGCTTCGATCGCGTGAATTTCGTTTTACATCAATTTCTTTGTTTCGTTTTCCAATCTTAAGAGTGAAATTTCCAAAATTCCTTCCTTAGTGTTAATTTAGGCTATATAGCGATCCTCTGAGCAAAACTTCAATTTTCTAAGGTTTTTTTTTTTATCTTTTTCAGATTTTACTTTATTTAAGAAGCTAATGGATTTATAACATCTCCTTACAAAACTTTACAAAATTCGTTCATTAGGTTTTGCGTAACGAAACTCGATTCAGAACCTTTCTAATATTAATAAAAATAATAGGATTTATCTTTTAAAACATGTGACCATTTAATATCACCTACCCCAAACTTCAATTAAGCATCATTAAGAAATCAAAGACAATAAAAAAAAGTATCTTATCCCTATCCCTTTGAAAGGGAGCCGCCTTATAACCAATTTTGAATGAGAATTTAAAAAACCTTTGTAGAATATTAAAAAAACCTCAACAATGGGGTTTACCTGGCGTCCATTTTGTATCTGTGTTTACGATAGCTGTAAAAATATAATTGCCAAAGATCAAACATCCCGACGGATTTTCGAAATGTTCCAAATTGTACCTTTTTGGTATAGGAATAGAGGTGGAAACTGTTTGGAATGCTTACATTGTTAGTCTTTGGTGCAATGGTATACATCTGTTATGAATTTAAGAAATTTTGAACTTAATTGAAGGACAAGCTTTTGGAATTTGCGATACCGGTTGTGTTATTAACCAATTTAATATTTGCAGTTATTTTGAAATTCTTCTATTACCCTCAGACATTTTTTTTCCTGCTCTGAAAACAATGTCTGTGTTCTATATAAAGACATATTTTAAACCAGTAACAGTTTTATTATATTTAGTTGTGTAAAAGTAGAGAAAAACTACATATAATTAAATTATAGGAGATATTTAAGAAAAAAATATATAGATAGGGCCGATAGATTTTTTTTTAATTTTTGTCTTTTTTGTGTTTTTTTTTGTTTGTTTGTTGTTTTTTTTTTTTTTGTTTTGTTTTTTGTTTTGTTGCTATCTGTCTGAATGTTTGTACGCGCATCACGCAAAAACTACTAGACGAAATTTGATGCGGTTTACACTATTGTATTGTTAAAGGTCTAACTTAAAATCTGGCGTAGGTTTAATTTTAATACGCCACTTAGAACCTGAGATATTAACGCGCGAAATCTTAAGTGTAAGAAGTTGTAAGAACTTAAAACATAGCGTAGGTTTCAGCTTGATACGCCGAAAATTAGTATTATAATATATCAGTAACATTTTCCTAACATTTTTTACTACATCATAGGCAAACACGCATACGGCCCACCCGGACTAGACCATAGTATTTATAGCCCAAACATCGCAGACTCAATTGCCTCCAACGAGTTAAAAACAAGAAACAATGTCGTATTACTTCATTGACACGCGCGTGGCCCGGTCATTAGAACATCCTTTGATTGTCAGAGATAATAGAATAACATCTTATATTATAAAAGCTGTCTGTCTGGAAGTCTATCTGTCTGTCATGCTTTAACGGCTAAATCGCAGAACTGTTTTTTATGAAATTTAGTAGGATATAGTTGAAGACCCGGGGTCAAAATATAGACTACTTTTGTGCCATCGTAGAGTTAGTATCCCATAACACAAGTCTCGAGCTTACTTTGGGGCTAACTAGATCTGGGTGATTTGTCTGTTTATATTTTTACTTGTTATTTTTTAACTTGTTATTATTTATTCATTTATCTGAGCATATGTCAATAATAATAAAAAATTCTGTCTTTTGTATTATCAATCCTACTAACACTATAAATTAAACAGTGAAAGTTTAGATTTTAGTTTGTGAGGATGTTTGTTACTCAATTCCTAAAAAAACTACTAGACGGATTTCGATGAAATGCTATACGGGTAGAAAAATACCGGGAATAGCATCTAGGATACTTTCATCCCGAAATTCCTTGTAAAAATATAAATAAGAGTTTATATACAAATTCAGTATAAATAGTAAAGAAGGTAAGCCAATTTTTGCGTAAAAAGACATGAAAATAATGAAGTTATTTCAAATCAAGTTTTACATTTCTATCAGTGTCATGCCAACATAGTTTAAAAAGAAAAAAAATATACCATAGATAGCTCATGTCATCAACAAGTATAATCCCTTGACAATTGAATATCCTTAGGGTAACAACGAAAAGGAAGTACTTATTATCTTCTGTTAATCCCGTATATAATAGCAAATACCCAAAAAAATCTTGTCCAATTCATGAAGTAATTGAACAAGGGAGCGACCAAACTTTGTATTTATTAAAACTTCAACAATGCGGAGTTTTCAAACGACACAAAGGACTTTGAAAAATGTTCTCAATTAACAGTGCAGTAAGGTTGAGAGTAGATAATCCAATTTCAGCGACTACCAATTAGATATGATAGTCAAACAGCTTCTAAACGACAGCCAAACAATAACATAAAAGAATCGATACAGAAGATATAAATGAATAATCTATAAACGCAGTAAAGACATCGACACAGAGTTAAGAAGTCGTAGAGTTGTCACAATTTTATTCTTCTTATCGAGTGTGTTATTACCCCAGACCACCTACCCCACACATGAGGTAGGTGGTCTGTGGTCCCCAAATAATGTGGAAACACTGGTGTCAGATTTTATTCAAGTCGCCTAAAGGCGTCTGACATGACTTCTATGACTACCGCCTTCTAGAGGCAGTAGCCGTATAGACTAGTAAAATAAACAGGCAGGCAATGTGCAGGTTTCCTCAAGATGTTTTCCTTTACCGGAAGCAGGTGGTGGTCCATGAGAAAACTACCATACATGAATCAGATTGGTCTACAAACTCATGTGACACAGGTAGGATTTGAACCCGGGTCCTATCCAACCTCAGGCAGGTATCATTACCACTTGACAACCACCGCATCGATGTGTAACATCAATCATAAATCAATATCTGTGATCAATATATAAAATTCTTTCGAGTAACTGACAGACAACGCACAACCAAAACTACTAGGCGTAGGAAGCTGAAATTTAGCATGTAGGTTCCTTAGAGAGTGTAGGGGAGCACTAAGAGAGGATTTCCCGAAATTCCCAAGGGAAGAGAGTCCAGGGCCCATGCTAGTCTTTCATATAACTTTATAAAATCTGTGAAAGTGATTTCGTAAAAACCTGTTATTGTAATATTCATGGAAAAGAAACGAAAGTGTGCAACGAAACAGCAACAGTGTGTCTGCAATCTAAAGAAGAGTGACTTAGGAGAGCCGACCCCAAATAATGTGGAAAATACTAAGAGAGAGAGAGAGAGAAAGAAAGACGGAAACGTATTACAGAAAGCCACGGTCGCTATTTGAATTGACCAATGAACGCACGTTAGTTTAAGGTGAGATGTTAAATGTCATTATCCTACCTTAAATATTTTCATGTAAAATGTTGCCAAGATGAGGCCATATGGCTCGCAATATCAAGAAGTTAAAATAGTTGTAGTAGAGTTAGCATTAGATCTCATGTAGAGCCAAGCTTCTGAATCTACGCGCCACAACTCTACAAACCCTAACTTTTCAAGCTCTACACCATATTCAAAATATGTGGATTGGTCGAATGTGTGAATACTTTGGCATCCTCTTGTAATTTAACAATTAGGTTTAAGAAGTCATTAAAAGTTTTTTTTCTTATTTTATTCAAACAAAAATAGCATTTTTTAATTATGTTACAAAATAACTTAATTTAGTCTTCTTTTTGCTTAGTATCATAATATTTTATTACTACCCGTCTACATAAAAACTAGAACTAACTAAAAAATAAACTAAATCTTAAAAAGAATATACTAAATTTTTGACTATTAAAAAGTTGTTCACAGTAAATATTTTTATACTTTTTACTTTCCGCGCATTCATAACTCTATGACAAAACTTAATACGATCCTGTTATTAGGAGTATAATAAGTCGGCATATTCCATACTCAGCCCGTTTTCGCGATACCATCTCGCTATTTTTATTTTATTCATAGAGACAATCTTTATTCTTTTGTTTACTTCCATTCTTATTCTTCGCTAGATGAAAGGTCAAATTGGCTCTCTGTTCGTCGTTTAATCTTTGGCTGATTGGAAATGAATTAATGACTCATGCTTTTATGAGGTTGCCAAAATAGGAGTGTAATGCTAACAGTTCCCGTTATGTATTTTATATGTTATGAAAGTAGGTATTTTGAATTTTGAGTTATATTATTCTAACAATAAATTGACTTTTTAAATGCCTGTCTATTTATTAGATGTACATGTAATTTTCAAGAATTCAATATTGATTTCAGCTTGCATTTTTTTGTAAATTATATAATACTAGCCGCTTCCCGGGGCTTCGCTCCCGTGGGAATTTTGGAATAAAAAGTACCCTGTGTGCTGTTCCCGGTATTTTTCTACCCGTATACCAAATTTAATCGAAATCCGTCTAGTAGATTTTACGTGATTAAGTAACAAACCTCCCCACAAACTCATTCACACAAAATCATTTCGCATTTATTATATTACTAGCTTTTGCGCGCGGCTTCGCCCGCGTGAATTTCCCACAGGAACTGTGCTTTTTCCCGGGATGAAAGGTACCCTATGTTCATCTCCGTACTTCCAGCTATGTGTATGCGAAATTTCAGGAAGATTGGTTCAGTAGATAAAGCGTGAAGAGGTAACAAACAAACAAACAAACTCACTTTCGCATTTATAATATTAGTTAGGAATAGTAGGATAGTAGGAATCCTACAGGATTAGTAGTATTCAAATGGGTTAAATAAGATTCAAGGACTCAAAAACAACAGTAGAAACAGGCATGGGGCGGACGGAAATGGCGTCGTTTACCAAATAGTGTTGAAGTCGTACGGACGGACGGACGAACACCGTGGCCCGGATAAAAACACACTTCAGATAAACGATAGTTTACTGTAAACTGATTTATAGTGCTGCGGCGATATATCGATGTTTTTTTATCGATGGAGATTTACTATTTTATTTTTAAGTTTACTTATCCATTTGTTTAATTTTCTATGCAAATTGGGGAGTGTTATAAGTTTAATTGTCATGTGTGTTTTATAATCTAATAGCCTTAACTATCGAGAGGGCTCTTAGCTACAGTTTTTCCTGTTTATCTAATATCGGGGGATTAGCCAATTTTATAAATATCAAGTTTTATAATAATTTACAAAAGCAGGTATTCTTGTTAAAAATTTGGAGAAAATTACATTGTGGCGTTAAATTTACAGAGCAAGAACAGGTCGTCTCCCAAGTGCCTTACGTGCTGGACGTGACACGTGAAACCACGTGATTTGTGCTTGTGTGTATTCCTACCGAATACACACAAGCACAAAACCGCATCCAACCTCAACTCACGGGTCGATTAGACAGTTACACACCACTCCGAACGATCGTCGATCATCCAATCACAGGAATCTCAGAAAATTTTACACACACAACTGCATTTTTCGACAGCTTGTCATTTGCTTTTGACAACGAAAGATACGGAAAAGCGAGCACTTTCAATGATATTTTTCCGTCAGCTCAAGATAGCGCGGAGCAACTACGTGCAGCAAACGAACCTTCATTCTTGGCCTATGATTGGTTGTTTCAATTACTAAATTGAAAAATATTGTATGTAATCGAGAACAGCCAACTAATACGTCACGTCTAATATGTTTATATCATTGAGTTAGGTACGTTATTAGACGTTATAGAATATCTATTTTTGGATTTTTGAGCATCTCAGATGCATGCAATTAGTACTATATATCTGATTTCTATATGAGAGTACTTTATATAGAATATCAATAAATAAAGGCATTGTTCTCAAGCTTTTGTCAATCTAGTAGCACTTTCTAGCGCCTGACTATAATAATGCGTGGAGAAAGTACATAATTTAAATAAAATAGCCTATAGTGCCTAACAAGTGGCTGATCCATAATCTTGATCACTACACAGAAAGAATATAATAAATCAAATATTATTGTAGGAAAGGCTTACGTGCATTTGCTTTCAATGCACAATATTTTGTACTTTTATCATAGTTACATAGTAGGTTTCTTAAATAAATAACAAGTCATATTTTACATATATTTATTTATTAAAAACATGATGTATATATACAGTAAATAGGTATAAGTGTATACATCTCTTGTTACGCAGAATAGTCAAAGCCTTTTCCTTCTCTTTTTAGACCATAATTAGGAGATAAATCAGTTCTTGAATCTTGTAATTTTATGAATCAAGCAATGGTTTAATGTTACATCGAGCTTTTTATTCCATCTGTGCATTCCACCTTGAAATAGAGCTATATTTGTTTATTTTTATCTTTTATAAATGTACTAGGTAAAATGTAGGTAAATAACCAATTACATTAACATATTTTGCTACTTGAAAATGTTTTGGTTAAATGTATTTTATGACATATTATCAAGCTTGGATATATTTTATTTTAGAGTATTTTATGTCTGTGGTCAAATCACGTCAGTCAAATGTGGCAACCTCTTTAATAAAATTACCAAGCATTACAAATGAAATAAGTTGTAGGTTTGTCAATTTTGTCCAGAGAATATACTAATCCAATACTACGTACCTTCCTAAATCCTAACTAATCCTAATCCTATCCTAACTAATATTATAAATGCGAAAGTGAGTTTGTTTGTTAATTATTTGTTTGTTTGTTACCTCTTCACGCTTTATCTACTGAACCAATCTTCCTGAAATATCGCATAGGTACACATAGTTCGAAAATCTAAGAAGGATATATGGTACCTTTCGTTCCGGGAAAAAGCACTGTTCCCGTGGGAAATTACGCGGGCGAAGCGGCGTACAAAAGCTAGTATATAATATAATTCAAATAAATATTACTTGCTTTTTTTGGCATTTATAATTTACTAGCTTTTGCCCGCGGCTTCGCCTGCGTGAATTTCCCACGGGAACAGTGCTCCCAGGATGAAAGGTACCATGTCTTTCTAGTCCTACCGGTCTTCTAACTATATGTATGCGAAGTTTCAGGAAAATTGGTCAGGTAAATAAAGCGTAAAGAGGTAACAAACAAATAAACAAATTAACTTTCGCATTTATAATATTAGTTAAAAGTTAGATAAGCTAGTTAGAAGAAAAAAAAACTGTTAGAGTACATAGAATGCAAAATTCAATAAAAGTGTTACCGGGCAGCAGCGAAAAATGTTTATAAAAAATTGGATTTATATTTTTCGGACTTGGGGACATTTATACAATAATTTTGCGCTTTTCCTGAAATTTAGGGTAAACATCATTGTGTCTTCCTTGAAAATTTAATGTATTTTTTTGTAGATGATATTTTATTTCCAGCCATGAATATTTCACGAATCAAAGTCTTTAACGATAAATACCGGTTGCAATCTCTCCAAACTAGAATTTTCAATAGAGTATTTTCTTTTTACAAAAAGCAGACAACCATAAACTTATTATACCGGTAGCACCACAGAAACAATTTTTTTTTATATATATTTCTGTGGGTAGCACAGACTTAAATTATTAAATAAAGAGTACTTTATCTAAAAAATAAATATTTCTGTGACCGCTAGGTATTTTATAACTAATATATGAATATTACTGGTATTGTATAACTAATTATGTTACCCATGGGGGTACAATATAATAACTTTATGGATACCCGGATTCCCGCCTGCGGAAGTCCTTGTTGCTTGTTGTTGTTGTTGTTGTTGATGTATCGCACATTATCTATGATATTATGTAGAAAAAAAAATCTGTGGTAGAAAACGCGCATAGTCATTTTGTAACTCTTCTTTTGATCTTTATGTACCTACATTGATTATATTGATTGTTAAATTTATAATTGTTTGTGAAAAGCTTAAAAATTGTTGTAGATATTTTTATTTCTGTGGAGTTAGAGTTAGATACATTCTTATTCGTTCCATGGTTGATACTATACAAGGACTTTCGCGTTTAGTTTGTGTTGCTCTATGATAGATACCTATAAAATGTATAAAACTTCTTTGGTAGGAACCTACTTTATCATTTTATTTTAGTTTTCTTGACATATTTTTGATGGATTGACTCTTGACACCTTCACTGTTGCCAGCTGTTAATATTTACCCCTTAGTATTGAATAATAATGAGTAAGTACAATTCATAAATAGGTAACACAGAACATTTTATACAAATTGTTGTGGTATAGCGGTCAACACGGCAAACCGCGACTTTCTAGTCGCAATAAATAAAAAAATAAAAAAATGTAATTATTTTCACAAACTTTTTTTGGTAATAAAATTGTACTTGTTTTTGAAAAAAAAGCACATATTCAATATTTTATCTAATCTGAAAAAACGATGTGAGTTTAAACGAAAGATACCTCACGATAACCCGAATCGAACATTCTCAAATTAACTCCCTCAATTTCTGGTAAATCTGAATAGGGAATCACTTAAATATACAATTTCATATTTCACTCGGCATATAAAACTATTCTCATAAAGCCATATTGCGGCAAAGATTTCATAAAGCAAAATTATAATTTAATTTTACTTGAATCATATACTTACACAGATTACCCCGGACTTCAGGAAATGATAATATAGGTACCTATCTTAAAATTTTAACATATTTCTCTAAAAATTGAGCTTATCGGCAAATGCCGGTTAATTACTCATGCAATCCCTACACAGTTTGCCAATATATATTTTTTTGTATTGTCTATACATTCGAAATGTTTTTTATAATAGTGTGTGTGGACGGATACACACACATCTAATCATTGTATGTGTACATGGTGTGTATCCATCCATCTGTGAAACGAAGTACGTGCCTGAACTGTCAAAACCCAATGGTGGACGACCCCCAGGTTTTATTTTTGGGACGAAATATCTATTTAAATTGTCCAGATAGCAAAAACTAACCAAGTTTTTCGGCATTAAAAAAGCATTACATTTTTATTTTATTTATTTAACCTTTATTGTACAAAAATACATAGTAAACGTACAATAGGAGGGCTTAATGCTATAGCATTATCAACCAGCCAACCTTTGGGTTATACAGAAAATTTTAGGTGGGTGTATAATAAAGGTATTATTATTAAGTACATATACTTAAGTAAATAATAATATTATACATAACTAAATACAAATACCAACCAATCTTCTTCTCTCAGCCGAAAGACGTCCACTGCTGGACAAAGGCCTCCCCCAAGGATTTCCACAACGACCGGTCCTGCGCTGCCAGCATCCATGCGCAACCCGCGACCTTCACCAGGTCGTCGGTCCACCGAGTGGGAGGCCTGCCAACACTACGTTTTCCGGTTCGTGGTCGCCACTCGAGAACTTTTCTGCCCCAACGGCTATCTGTTCTGCGAGCTATGTGCCCCGCCCACTGCCACTTAAGTTTGGCGATTCTGCGGGCTATATCGGTTACTTTAGTTCTCCTACGGATCTCCTCATTTCTGATTCGATCACGCAGGGAAACTCCGAGCATAGCGCGCTCCATCGCCCTTTGGGTGACCTTGAGCCTTCTTATGAGGCCCATAGTAAGCGACCACGTCTCTGTTCCGTATGTCATCACTGGCAACACACACTGGTCAAAGATCTTAGTCTTGAGACACTGCGGTATTTTGGACGAGAAGATATCGCGAAGCTTCCCGAATGCTGCCCAGCCGAGTTGGATTCGACGGTTGACCTCTTTCTCGAAGTTGGACTTACCTAACTGAACTGTTTGTCCCAGGTATACGTAATTGTCAACAACTTCGAGTGTAGAGTCTCCAACCTTTAGAGGAGTGGGTGCGACACGGATATTAGACATGATTTTCGTCTTATCCATGTTCATTTTTAGACCCACTTGTTGAGAGGCTCTACAGAGGCCATCGAGCATTGTGCCTAGGTCTTCCAAGGTCTCAGCCATGACTACGATATCGTCAGCGAATCGAAGGTGAGTGAGGTACTCGCCGTTGATATTGATACCGAGTCCGCTCCAGTCCAGAAGCTTGAAGACATCTTCCAGGGCGGCGGTAAACAGTTTCGGAGATATAACGTCTCCCTGTCTCACCCCTCGCTTCAACTGGATAGGTTTCGAGCCTTGATCCTGGAGACGGACCGACATGGTGGCGTTTTCGTACAAACACTTCAGCGCTTCGATATATCGATAGTCAATTTGGCACCGTTGGAGAGACTGTAGCACAGCCCAGGTCTCGATCGAATCGAAGGCTTTCTCGTAGTCCACAAACGCCAAGCATAAGGGCTGATTATACTCCTCAGTCTTCTGTATAATCTGCCGCAGCGTATGTAAGTGGTCTACGGTACTAAAGCCTTTTCGGAAACCGGCTTGTTCGGGAGGCTGAAAGTCGTCGAACCTGCGAGCGAGACGATTCGTAATGACTCTCGAAAACAGTTTGTAGACATGGCTCAGAAGTGAGATAGGCCTATAATTCTTCAATAAGGTTTTGTCGCCTTTTTTGAAGAAAAGTACCACCACACTTCTGTGCCATGCCGTAGGCGTTTGTCCCTCGAGTATGACGGAATCGAATAGCTTCTGAAGAGCTTTTAATACCGGTGTTCCACCTGCTTTCAGAAGCTCAGCCGTGATTCCATCATCACCCGGTGCCTTATTGTTTTTTAACTGTTTGAGAGCCATTCTAATTTCGTATAGGCTGACGTCCGGGATATCTTCGGTGTAGTGTCGGGTCAATCTGGCTCTTGGATCTTTGGCCAGATTACTGACAGGTGCGCGTACGCTGGTGTATAATTGTCCGTAGAACTTCTCAACCTCTTCCAACAGCTCTGGCTTCGACGAAATGATTCTGCCATCCTCAGTCTTCAGCTTGGTCAGTTGGCTTTGACCAACAGACAGATCCCTTGCAAACACTTTTGAGCCCTTATTTCGCTTAATCGCCTCTTCAACACGGTCAGTATTAAATTGCCGTAAATCGCGCGTTAGGGACTTGGAGATCTGTCTGTTTAGACGTCGATACTGAGCAGCATCGTCAGAGGACTGCAGAACCAAGTTTCGTCTTTCTTCCATGAGTTTGTTGGTGAGGTCCGAGATCTTTTTGGTTCCTTTTGAACAGCGGGTTTTGAAGGCCTTAGACCCAGCTGTTCGGACAATTTGCACAAACCTGTCATTATAATCGTCCAGATTTTCGCAGTCTCCCAGGCATTCGAAGCGATTCTGCAACTCGAGCTGAAAGCTCTCGGGGTTTTGGAGCTGGATAGGCGCTGGTCGGAGCGTAGACTTCATCAGTCGACACCTTTCGAGTTTTATTCTAAGATTCAATATGCCTCTTACCAATCGGTGATCGCTTCCTGTTTTTACGGCATTGATCACAGAGACATCATTGAATATGTGCCTCTTCGTCGACAAGATGAAGTCAATCTCATTTTTTGTAACGCCATGTCCACTTTCGCTGTTTTGGCTTTTTGAAGAAGGAGTTCATCATAAAGAGGCCCTCCTTCTCCATAAAGCCGGCCAGCAGATGACCACGTGCATTCCTCGTTCCATATCCAAAATTCCCCACTCTCAGCTCATCATCGCTTCGTTTGCCCAGTTTCGCGTTAAAGTCCCCCATCACAACGGTATAGTGGGCCTGGGAGCTATGTATGGCTCTAGAAATATCCTCATACATAGTCTCTACCTCGTCGTCGGAGCGATATGAGGGCGGTGCGTATACTTGTATTACCTTCAACGAATACCGTTTGGTGATTCTGAGTACAAGATACGCTACCCTCGCCGAAACACTCTCGAACTGGACCACGTTGTTGACGAGGGACCTGTGGACGATAAACCCGACACCACCCTGGGACAGTTGGTCGCCCTCCCGGAAATAGAGCAGGTTTCCGGATTTGAGGATCATGGTGTCCTCCCCCTCTCTTCGGACTTCACATAATCCTACAATATCCCATCGTAACCTGCTCAATTCTTCCTCCAGTTCAGCGAGTTTCTCGTCAGTCCGCAGTGTGCACGTGTTGTAAGTTGCCAGGGCCAAGGGTCGTCGGGGTTGGTAGCCTGGCATCTGCCGGGGATTCTTAGCACCCCCTGCCCCGCCGTTACCGTGACCGCTACCAGAGTCCGGGATAGCGGGGCCGCCGGGGACTAGGGGCCGTGTTGTGGGTGTATCAACCATAGGGGGGTTTTGCCGTAATCGCCACGCTTGGCAGGCGGGTTGGCGATCGCAGTGTGATGTCATAGTACGCGGAAAGATGCTGCTGCCCATCCTCCGGTGTTTTAGATCCCTTAGTCGCCTCTTACGACACCCACGGGAAGAGATGGGTTGGTGCTATTCTAGGGCCACACCACAGGCCACCCACACCACAGGCCACACCAACCAAACTACATCATCATTATTTACCGCTGCCACTGGATACTCTATTACTATTACGAGTAGTTTTAAATTAACAGTCGAGTTTCAGATATAGAACTCGACACGCTAAAATATCGACACATCCACTGCACATCACTAGTGTCTAATTCTAAAATACTGGCTTGTTTCACGAGTCGATCATAGCCGTGTTTTCCCATCACTCACCACCTCAGCTCAGAACATCGGTCTTTATAAAAAACCATGTATACACTCGGGCGCCATTATTGAACATTTATAGCATATTAATATGTTTATGTCTATAAACCTGGTTGAATTTACGATTATAATAAAAGTGGGCGTTTAGTGGTTTTTAATCTATTTTGCTACGTTTTCTGCGTGTTTGGATGAATGGATTTTTCGTGAAAAATGTTAATGTAACTAGAAGTTTACTTTACATGAATGTGGGAGCATATTGTTTTATTGTATAAATAAGAGAAAAAGATAAAAAAGAGATAAGAAAATAAGAGTTAAAAAGTCAATTTTAGCTAAGTATATTTTATTTTTATGCTTCAACTCAATCAATGGAAGGGCATGTATTCGCATATGGCTGACGAACTGCGCCCCGGGGCTTCGCTCCCGGAGAATTTCGGGATAAAAAAGTACCCTATGTGCTTTTCTCGGTATTTTTCTACCCGTGTACCAAATTTCATCAAAATATGCCCTGTAGATTTTGTGTGATTGAATATTAAACATTCTCACAAGTCACATCCAAACTTTTACATTTAAGTATAGGTAATACTAAGGATAGGATCTAGGATCCATAGAGCAACAAACAAAGGTCCTCCACTAGTGTATAGAACCGGGAAATCCCGGTACTGAAAATCCCGGGATTTCCCGGTTTTTTTGTGGCGGTAATAGAACCGGGAATTAAAATACAAGAACCGGGATTTTCGGTACTTTCGGGATTTTTTTATTTTTTATTTATTTGGTTCGCCAACTGGCTTTGCAACACACAAGTTCATAAAGATATATGTGAAAGCATCCAAGTTGTCAGCCTTTTTATATTATTATTTAAATCGTTAATTGACATCATTAAAAACCGCATATAACTGACGTTTAGGTGATGTAACTTTGGAAGCGTTGATTTTTTGAGGACATGTATTACAAAAAAAAAAAAAGCTTTAAAAAAGACCAAGTAGTTTATCTGTGATCGCTAGGTTTGATTTGATTGTTATATTTTAATCAGCTGGCTCAGATTTAATTTGATTTTTATATCTACATATTTGATTTCAATTTTATTTGTAATTTTATTGTAGCTAACTGAACTTTCAATAATAGTCTGGTTTTAACTGGATAATTACAGAATACTAAGTTTTACTATTGCTAAAGGCTGATTGTTAATTAGTCATTAATTATATTTAAAGATAAATTATTTATAGTTGAAAAAAAAAATTAAGTACCGAAAATCCCGGGAATCCCGGTTCCAGCATAGTCCAGTACCGAAAATCCCGGTTCCTTGAAACATATCCGGTTCTCTATACACTATCCTCCACGCTCTTCTCTATGGGTTGTTCCAGTATCAATTCAAGTTTTTTTTTTCCATTTGTTGGCCTAAAATTCATGAAAATGCATTTGGTAGATTATAAGTATGTAGTTGGGTTTATCGAGATATGATAAGTATACTAAAGTACTGAATAAAAGTGATTTCAGGGGCTCTGTGTACTCCGCAATCGACAGAAACGTTATCTTATTCTATCATTACACACAACACAACACAATAACCAAAATCATATTATATCACATAACCCATTGAGTGCATTTCATAACTGAATTCCCATATGGGGGTATTGTATACCGCTCTTTGTTTTAAACGGAGCCCAATCCAAAATGGCGGACAGAAACGTCATCGAAACAATATGGCGTCGTCGTACGGTTATTGTTTGAATAGACTCGGGTTATGCTTTCGACGTGCAAGGATATGCTGTGATATATTCATCCTGAATTAACATCCGTTAGCATTTTGTAAGTTATCTTTTAACTTAACTTTATGCATGTTGGTAAGTATTGAGTTTAAATACCTAGAATCGTTTTAAATATACCTATTGCCTCTGTTGGTCTAGACTAGATAGGAATTTGTGTATTACCCAGCAATTTTCCTGGTCCAAAGATCGTAGGTTCAAATCGTATATTGCGTGGTCTTTCCTATGGAAAATAATTCCGTATTTCAGAGTGTGGTCCGACTCGACATCTAGCGGCCGCCCCGTCATGTAAGCCACGCTATAGGTATATTATATTACTTGACTGAAATGAAAATGTTTATAGAATTAAGATATTGACATGCACTTTCAAATATATTCACTGTTCATCACTTTTCTGTTGTGTAAAAAAAAAATATGGAAATTATGTCAGGTTCATTTCTAAAATACAATAACTATTGTATGTCCAATACGAAACGGCCATGTTTCTAGGGTTCCGTGCAAAAAGGAAAAAACGGAACCCTTATTTTAAGGTGTAGGGTTTGTGAAGTTAGAGCTGACTGTAGAAGTGTAGAGTTAGAAACTTTAATGGGATCCGATAACATTTTGATAGTGCGAGCAATATGGTCTCATCTTGGCATCATTAACATGGAAATGCTGAAACTCATCACCTTATTTAAGGGGTGGTTTGGATTTTCTTTGGTAGCTTTTTTTTATGAAAGATGGGCGTTTGCTTTTGACCACAATCCTACCCGAGGACAGAAATGAGGTCTACGATGTAGCGAACTTACCCAGAAGCAGCCTATTCACTCTGGTTTTGAAGAGAGTCAGATTGTATGTGCTCGGGAACACAGATGCAGGCAGGGAGTTCCATTGTTTCGCTGTGCTATGCTTGTACTTCAGGAAGTACCTACCCTAAGAATTTCATCATACAGTATGATCTAAAAATCAAATGTCTGCGGATTTCCAGAAATTTCCACAAGAGCGCCACAGGATAATACAAGCCAACTGGCCATTAAGAACTTGCCCGGACTTGTATCACCTTGTACTAAACTGAGTACAATATGGTTGCGTTATCTGAGCGCATGTGAGCGGAGCCGCCGGTAATAAGAAGTCAATATTAGTTGGGCGGGCGGGTTTGGGGTAGGTTAGTGTGGAAGACGCTTTGACTGTAATAAGACGTTAATATTTAATTCTCGCCGTGGTACGTAAGAAATGACAACCTGCACCGGGACCTTAACATGCAGCTTGTTCGTGACGTAATGCAGAAGCACATGAACACAGGCTGCTTCACCATGTGAATATTGAGGCTATCCAGCTCCTCGACAACACGGTATGTCCGTGTTGTCGAGGAGCTGGATAGCCGAAATATGCTGCGATAGCTGGATAGTGCGAAGACTAAAAAGAACTAAACCGTTAGATTTAGTGTAGTGATAATAAAAACAGATCAATAGTGATAGTTATAAAATAGTGCAAATAAAGAGACACATAATCAAAGTGCCTTCCCCTTAATAGAGACAGTAAGAAAAGTGACGATGGACACATTCTTAATTCTATGGACTTTATAAAACTAGGACAACATAAAATTACACATTAGCCTGTAAATAGGCTAGATTGTAATAATATTAGCGTATTTCATTTATTTAAGTATGTTAAAAAAAGGAAAAAAATAAAAAATAATTCTCGTGAATATTATAATGCTCTATCTAGTATTTTTTCTAGTCTATAAAGGTAGAAAACTTTTTTAACATTGGATTTTCGATAGCTTCTGTATAGCCTCCATTTTCGCTCAGAGTGTGACATCGCCGGTGTCGCGAGTTTTAGGGCTACATTAATGTTTGAGGTCTCAAAAGACGTGTATTGACAAGGTCTATAATATGGTGAAAAAATAATCGAAAAAGTTGAAAACTTGCTTTGAAAAATTTGATAAATTTTTTAGGGTCTTTTTTCATAAAATCGACTGTATCTCAAAGACTAAATGTGATATCGAAAAAATAAAAAAAGCCCTCGGGGTATTGAGTTGGGCTACATTTAAAAAGAAACTGGATCTAAGTATCACTAATAATCTAGGCAGGAAGGTGCCCTTTGTGTGGCGTAATTTCGGGGAGCGCGCTCCTTAGAGAATTTGAATTTGTGACTTTGCGAGGATATTTGTTACCCAATCACGCAAAATCTACTGAGTGACTTCCAACGGCCCCGGCGGGCCTGCCCCGGTGACGGGGCCGTTGGAAACAAAAATTCCAACGGCCCCGGCGGGCCTGGATTTTGCGTTGACGGGGCCGTTGGAAAAAAAATTACCAACGGCCCCGGTGTGTTTTTTAAATGGGACCGATAGCATAAAAAATTTATAGCATACGGCTCCGGTAGTTCAAAGGGGGGAAATTGTGTGTTATTTTGTAGACTTTAAATATGAAATGAAATTAAAAAAAGTGTTTGTATGTATTTTTAAGGTCGACTGTTAGATAATGCTTCTGCATTAAGTCCACCTATTGTGCCATACATTGTGTTTGTACAATAAAGGTTAAATAAATAAATAAATAAAATAAATATTATTGTTATCTTAATACTTGTACTATTATGTATTCTGTATCATGATATAAAACAAACATCATGTATTTTATTTTCTTATACATATGATTGTTGATACCTAGTTGATATTTATTTTTTATCAACAATAAAAACTGATTGTTACATACAAACTCTTTTTTAATTTCATTTCATATTTAAGGTCTACAAAATAATACACAATTTCCCCCCCTCGAATCCCCTTTAAACTCTACCGGAGCGTATGCTTTAAATTTTTTATGCTATCCGTCCCATTTAAAAAACATGCCGGGGCCGTTGGTAATTTTTTTTTTCCAACGGCCCCGTCAACGCAAAGTTCGGGCCCGCCGGGCCTGTTGGAATTTTTTTTTCCAACGGCCCCGTCACCGGGGCAGGGCCGCCGGGGCCGTTGGAAGTCACTCAATCTACTGGACAGATTTCGATTAAATTTGGTATACGGGTAGAAAAATATTGGGAATAGCATATAGGGTACTCTTTATCCCAAAATTCCTATAAGATTGAAGCCCCGGGGCACGGCTAGTTATGTATAAATACCATGCGGTGTTGGCCGAGTGGTAGGGCCACCTGTGGCTGCAAAGGTCCCAGGTTCGAATCCTTCCCGTGCTACATGAGTTTGTAGACCAATCTGACTTATATACGTTTTCATCGAAATGTCCACCACACAACCCTGTCATGAGGAATGTATGTATAAATAATCCGTCTCCATACTAGCGAGCGCTCAGGGGCTCCCCGATAACAGCGCGCGTTTACACAACGCCAATTAGAGCGAGCCCCGGGCGACGACGATGCGGATTTCTGGCAAACAACTGAATAAATATACGTAAATGCTACCTTTCATAGTTACCTGTTAGTCCTATCCAGAAAAGAGATAGACAGACATAACAAGTCATACTGGTGCAGTATCACCTCTTTATCCATTACGGGGTAGACAGATGCAAAAGTGCTTAGTTGAATAGTGGGCTTATTGGTGGAATAGAGATTCAGATAGGTATAGTGAAAGGTTGCTAGCCCATCGCCTATGTCAGGAATCCCCAGTTAATAACTCTCGATTGACTTTTACAAGTCAAGATTTTCACAAACTAGCACTAAACACCACCTAATATTCAAGATATCTGTCTATATGTTCCTCATGGCTCAGGATGCTAACTGGTGGGTGTTAACGACTACAGATACAGCCGACTACAGATACAGACTACAGATTCACATATCTGACATACAGTGGAGCTCGAGATAGGAATTTTTTGCTCACCTATCCTGTGACCAACTGTTGCAAAAGTTACTTAAAACCGCCACTATCGTAAGCCAAGCGCGCAAACCACTGCGAAACAGGTCCTCAATCAGAACAGAATGATCCAGAACAAAATCCTGATGAAAACGAAATCTACCATTAAATCAAACCCAATTGCATTTCTCATTTCCATTTCGGCTTGCGACAAACTGGCTGGATTCTGGAGGGCTGCCAAGTGGAGTAATGTATTGCATAAGGTCTTAATATTCGTATCAATGTAGTAGGAGGTCGTAAACATAGTTGTTTATCGATTTAAGAGACTTGTAATTTCTTGATAAAGGCTTGCGCAGACGGGGGGCTTTTGGCCGAAAAAAACGCCGAGGATTTGCCACAGAGTGATAAAAAGTACCTATTCATGTTCAAATCGTTACGAGGAAAATCTCCTTCTCGCATCCGCTTTCTACTAAACCAATCTTCCTGAAATTTCACATAGGTACACATAGAATTACTAAGAAGGACAGGCTACTTTTCATCCCGGGAAAAAGCACTGTTCCCGTGGGAAATTCACGCGGGCGAAGCCGTGGGTAAAAGCTAGTTTAACTAAAGATTTGACTATCAGACATTGCTTTTAACATTAAGTCTACCTTTTGTACTGTACTTTAGCTTAAATAAATAAAAAGAAATAAATACCTCGTCTGCAAACATGTATTAGCCGTGTTGATTTGCGGAAGTCTCACATACATTTTCATCTAACTATGTATCCTTTGGCAACGTTTAATAAAGTTGTGAGACCAGTGACATTTAGGGCTCGGAATGTTAGGCTACCAAAGTGCAAGATAAGTGGCTGTTTATTACGCTTTTAGTGTTTATTATATTTTATTTTTGACTGTACACAATCTAGTGTATGTATAAAGTTAATAAACAGCCTCTCTGGCATGTTAGGCAACAAAGACTGTTTCATGAGTTTCTTTTGACATTTCTTCTCAGCAGTGGTCGTTCCGAAATGCTATTAGTTTGTAGCGTTGAGACAATATACATATTATGATTAAATAATTAGTTTTTGACGTGAAAAAGAGCCTTCTTTGAAGGCAACGTTCAATAAAGAATTTTTGATTTTGAACCGCTGGACCGATTTTGATCAAATTTTGAATAGACAAAATTAGGTAAAGATTTGAAGCTGAGGTCAAACATTGGCTACTTTTTTTCAAGAATCACCTCCAAGGAGATGCAATGATATGGGGTCAAAGATTGTATTGCTTCTAATTGGGCCTCAGGGCCATTAAAATGACGAAAAAAAATATTGAAGAACTTTTAAAAAAGCCTCATATCGCAAAGCGCATAATTGTTGAGAACATATATATGCACATACAATTTAAACGTAGGCCGATGTCCGTCCGTCCGTCTGTCAATATTGTCTAAACGATAACGTGTAAAAGACCCGACTCCGGAGGTACTAACTATGACAAATATGACGCTGAGCGGAATTTCAACGGGTTTGTTCATTTTTTTAATGTACCATGGATGTAATTTAGAGAACCTAACTATGGCTCTTGCCCGCGAATTCGACCGCGAGGAATTGACTTTTGTCTGCGCCAGATATTAAGCAACAACTGCACCAAACCGCATCAAATTTTGTTTTGCGTGATTCAAATATACAGATGGTCTGTTTTTTTACACGCGTAGATATGCAATCACAGGATAATACGCATCAGACAGACAGCCAAAATTTGGCTTAGTTATTGATAATACCTACGTTTATTTGTATCAGCTGAGACACATAACACATCACTTAGGTACTACTTTTTAGCCCTATACTTAAACATCTTAAATCTATACATATAATAAAACAGTAAAAATATTTTGTCTGTACATTTAGTATTTTTGACTGAAATGGATCGAGGGACACTTAAAAAGAATAATAGAACGCATTTTTTTTTTTTTTTAATTTCTTGTCTGTCTGTATGTATGATCACGCTAATCTTCGAAAGTACTGAACCGATTTGAATGAAACTTTTTTTGTTGTATAGCTATTAAGCCTGGGCAACATTTAGGCTATAATTTATTTTGAAAACTGGAACACCTGATGAAGAACCTTAACAGAACAGCTAAACTATAAGAAATGTGAAAATGGTGCCTTAACAAAAGTCGTTCAACCTGATGAGCATTTTCTGATGACGTATAAAAATTGAAGATCTGGAACATCTGATGAAAAGCTCCAAGAGAGATTTTTCATCTAAGCGAATCTCACGAGGGCGAAGCCGCGGGCGACAGCTAGTATCTTCAATGTGCAGATTTTTTTTATATTAATTAAAATTACGTTAGTTTGCATATTGTTTTATTGGCGGTAAAGTACTTAATTGGCAGTCAAATGTGTCAAAACTAAGGAAAATATAAATGGTCGCAAAATTTCATTTCTACTCGACGACAGATAACTAAATTGAGTTTTGAAAAGTACACGAGAAAGCGCGTGCAGGTAAACACACACCGGCGACTTACAACGTGTTTGTCCGTCTCAGGCTCGGACGAAGAAAAAATAAAGACGCCAAGCGAAAACAAAGGAATTTGAATGATTGATTGAACGAAGAAATCTTACTTTTATAATTACATATAAAAAAAAAATCAGCACTCAATGTCTAGTTTGTAGTAATAGCATTAAGTTATATTGTAATGACTGCCTGACGCCTTTTTCCTAGCGATTTCCACTTACCTACCTTTTAAGGAGGTCCGCAATCTGTTCGCTGTACGTTCGCCGAGGTCCACCCTGACCAACTCTTCTATTAACCCCTGCCATTTCATTCATTTACCCATTTAAGTAACAAATATCAGCGGAGTCTGCTGTCGTCAGTGCGCTTGGAAAATTTATTTAAAAAAAATGACATAACACCGACGGTGGCCAAAGTTCATAAATAACAATAAAGAGTCATCCCTCAAACTGGTGCGAGGGGCCCGTGCCATAAATTTGCTACTCTCACTGTTATATAGCAGTTTGGGGTTAGGTAATGTTAAGTAAGTCTCGTAGGCTAGTGACGGATTAGCCTATGTAGACTAATCCTCCACTAGGCTACGAGAGAGAACACTTTTAGATACAATAAGCGCGCGGCGTCTTTACATTTTTACTTGATCCGAGCTTACGATGAGTTTGTCTATTTGCTTTGTCGATAATGCATGAGACGAGCGGGGTTATGGAACACCCTAACCTTTAGATATTTCCTTTTTCTGGAATGGCTTTACCTACCTACATAATTAAAATATGCTGTTCTGGGAGCGAAGAAAAAACAGAATGTGCCAGCTGCTTCTCTTCCCGTGCAGATTGTAAAAGTCAATCGAGGGAAAGGGCTTTAAACTGGGGATTCGGGCCCGGTCCAAGAGGCCGCGAGCACTAAAATATTTTTTTACATTGTATCTGTATTGTTATTTTATTTTATTTGAAAAGTATATTTTTATAAGTTCTGCTTAAAATCCAAAGTGAGACAGTTGTCTCACTTTAGATTAAGTAAGTATACTTACTTATTGTCTTTAGTTAAAGACCATAATACAGTTTCAAGTTAATCGTTATCGTTAGGCATTTCAACCAACATAAACAAAAAGATGTTGATTCATTTTTTGAAACCTTTAAAACTTTTAAACATTTTAGGGCCCCATCAAAAGAATTTGCCAAGGGCCCCAGATTGTATAGTTACGCCACTGGGCAATGGGCTAGCAACCCGTCACAACCTGAATATCTAATCCACCAATAAGCCCACTATTCAGCTAAGCGTGGCCTTCCAGTCTCACGACTCTTGGCTCTGCCTACCTCGTAAGTGATAAAACGTGATTCTATATCTGTATAATTATAATAAAACTGTAACTGGTTTGGCTGTACACGGCAGATATTTAATAGGCCAAAGAGAAGCAAAAATATATTATTTTTCATATTCGTCTTTCTGTACGCGAAACATGCAAAATCTATAAGATGAAAAATGCGGGTTTTATTTAAAATCTGCGTCTACCTATTTCACTTCCTGGGTGAAAAATGTGGATTAAATCGAAATCTGATGAGCTTTTCACAATTATATGAAGGTCTAATCCTACTAATATTATAAATGCGAAAGTTTGGATGTGAGGATGTTTGTTACTCAATCACGCAAAATCTACTGGACGGATTTCGATGAAATTTGGTATGCGGGTAGAATAAATACCGGGAATAGCACATAGGATACTTTTATCCCGAAATTCTCTCGGGGGCAAAGCCCCGGGGCGCGGCTAGTTTAAAATAAATGGATGTATACAAACTATATATTTCGATATAAGTTATTTGATAACGTGTGAGTATAGCCTAAAAATTCTAAGGTTTTTCGATTAATACACAAAGCAATACTCAATCTTATTTTATTATCACAAGACAACAACTTCCGAGTTAACAGTAAATTAAATACTTACATCAATCGCTTAAAATGTAAATATTTACATACTACAACTACGTAACCTGTACAAAAAAAAATACAACAAAATTTCATTCAGTGAAAAAACTTAAAAACAATTTACGATCGAAATTAGAAAAATGATTTTGATATAAAAAAAACTGAATAAGTATGTAGATTAGCGCCGACATATTGAAATTCGCTTCTGGGGCCTTTATGACTGATTTTCAACAAAACGCTTCTAAAGATACAGTCATAAGTAGTTTAAAAGTTATGATACATACATGGTTGCTAAGGTATTATCCGAAATTATAAATTCGGGAATTCGGATAATGAAATTATAAAATCAAAAACGAAACCACAGCGCGTACAATCAGATAAGTATCTGAAATTGCGATTTAATTCAACCAAAAACAAAACGACAGCGCGATCTAACTCGACATTAGCGCCATCTAGGAATCTCAATAACAACTAATCGAGTACAATAACAGGACTCGCCTCCTGGTCAGCTGGCGTGGTAGAGGCCCGCGAACCAATGTTATATTGGCTTTATTAATAGCTAGTATAAACTAGTAAACTAACTATTACTAAAGCCAAAATATATCCCCAAGTATTTACAGACACTAAATGAATCTGAAATTGCCCAGCTTTAAACAAAAACGAAACGATGGCGCGTTCTAACTCGACACTAGCGCCATCTAGGAATCCCAATAACAACTAATCGAGTACAATAACAGGAGGCGGGTCGTCTGGTCAGCTGGCGTGGTAGAGGCCCGCGAAGGCGTCCTGAAGGGCGCGTAGACACGGCAGAGTGGATGAGTAACCACCGGCTTTTTCCGTATCCGTTTCCGCTCTGAAATAAAAAAAATATTGAAAGACGTTAAATATTATATTTTTTTTTATTTATTAACTTATTTACAAAAAACATGTAAATGGCGGACTTAAAGCCGGAGGCTTTTTCTACCAGTCAACCAAGAGAGAGAAAAGATATCATTTTGGGGTGAGTGCAAATGAGCAAGGGCATAAAAACACTTAAAAAGAAAAATACAAGAAAACTTAAGACCGAAATTAGTTATCAGGATTAGTATAATTATGTTACTAGATGGTAGATGATAGACCTGGGGGTCTTAAACGACCACTAACTAATCGGAATATGATACATCACTCCTAAATATATGAACCTTATAAGTGGTTGCATAAGGCTCTATTTAAGGATACATTGAGACTTAATATATAGGTAACTAGCTTTCGCCCGCGTGAATTTCCCTCGGGAACAGTGCTTTTTCCCGGGATGAAAGGTACCCTATGTCCTTCTCCGTACTTCCAGCTATGTGTATGCAAAATTTCAAGAAGATTGTTTCAGTAGACCAAGAGTGAAGAGGTAACAAACAAATAAATAAACTCACTTTCACATTTTTAATATTAGTTAGGATTAAGATTTTTAATACTTCAAAGCCCTAAGCGCTCGGATCCAGCATTAAGAATAAGAATAAAGAACATTTATTTGTGAGACATAGGTAGGTACATAAAAATACAGATGGAGTTTCATTATAGTAGGTATCACTATGCTCTGTCTTTTAAGACTTACAAAAATTTAACTTAATAAATATTGGTCATTAATATTGTCATTAAATTGGACATAACATTATTGTTGTCATAAAATTGCGGCCATTCTTAAATTGTCAATAAAATTGTCTTCATAAAAAGCGTGGCTTAAAGGAGTACTGCCCCACTACTGGGGCATGGCCTTATTGATGGATAATGTCCCTTCGGACTGTAGGTGCCACAACATGGTACCACTGGTAGATCGTTTTTTTTTTTTAATAGCCTAATTAGTCGTTAATATTACAAATATAACTCCACTTTACTCACTTGACATGTTTCAAATACTGCATATGCACTATATCACTGAGCGATGGGGGGTCAGGCCCACCGCGGTCGGGTACGGGGGGCGGTTCGTAGTGATAAAGTGGGCCTTCCTCCACTAGAGGCAGGTGGGTGCTTGAACCCATTGAGAATTTGACCCCAGTGGAGAACTGGGTTACCTGTGTCAACAAAAAAAATATATATATATAACTCAAAGGTGACTGACTGACTGACTGACATAGTGATCTATCGACGCACAGCCCAAACCACTGGACGGATCGGGCTGAAATTTGGCATGCAGGTAGATGTTATGACGTAGGCATCCGCTAAGAAAGGATTAACGCGAACGAAGCCACGGGCGCCAGCTAGTTATTTAAAAAGACTGTTGAAATAAACTTGATCGTCGTATTCCTCATGACTAAGGGTCATGGTCATTATATGGAATGAAACACACAACAACTATTCTGGCAATGTTAATGGAGTGGATTGCCATTGCCTTCTCCATCCCACAAGCTAGCTGATAAATCATCAACCGTTTGCAGGTTTCCTCACAATGTATTCCTTCACCGGAAGCAAGTGGTGGTCGATAAAAACTACCATAAATTAGTCAGATTGGTATACAAACTCGGAACTCATATAGCACCAGCAGGATTTGAACCTGGGCCCTTTGCCCTACCACTCAGACACCACAGTTTCAGAATAAACTTGAAAAGTTTGATAAAAACGAATAATCGAAAGACCCCCAAAACTTTAGGATTTGCAAATAAAATCATACTGAAAACTTTTTGCAAAATATATGGTAACGCAGAAATTGGTTTTAAAAATTAACCAGGTTTTCTAATTATAGGTATCCATATCCAAATCTAAAATATATTACCTTAGGCACTGCAGGCAATGTTTCTTCCTGCTTATTAGCAATGGTTTGCGCAAATGTGTTGAGGATATCTTTAGCATCGCCTTCAGCAAACATCAACTCATCGATTAGAGCTTCTTTTTCTCTTATCTTTTGTTTCTTTGCTTCCTATAAAAAAGAAAAGATTTGTAAATAAATAACATACAAGATGCCTTTATCCTTCATCACCGCTTAAGTCTGATCCTATCAACCAATATCAATATAACTCGACACTGGCAAAAATAAGCTTTAAGAAAAAGTTTGATTGCTACGAAGAAAAAAAAACATAAAAGATTTATATGATTTCAGATGGCACCTGGTTCAAAGGCTATCTATATCTATTCAGAAAGGAAAGGCGAAAAGAGTTATGGGTACTTTTGAACCGGGTACAGTCTCCAGGGTGGCATTTTTTAACAGATTTTATTTAATTTTACTTTTATTTTATTTTTAAGATTATTTTTATATTGACGAAGCTTGGTGTGATTTTTTTTTTATAAATGAAGTAATTTACTGGATTTGTGTTGATTCTTTGAGTGTTTTGATTATGTCAAGATTCAATGGTACTAACATTTCAGTCACGTTTCTCAAATGAAATAAGGACACCTGGCTCCTTAGCCAATAATGGTAGGCAGAATATAGCCTGCATAATTATAGCCATAACCAAGTGGTAACCACAGAATAAATAACATCTGCTCAAAGCATTACATGTCACTGATCATAGATAAAAACCATGAAAAAAAACACAGAATGGAAAAAAAATTACATCTCGTGGCCAGGTGGGTCAACAAAATTAAGAGTATTGCTGGAAAGAACTGGATTGCAACAGAAGAGAGTTTGACAGAGGGAGGCTTTTGCTTAGGGTTGCCATCCGTCTGGGTTTCCCTAGAGTTGTCCTAATAGATTTTAAAGTGTCCAGGTCCAGCTTTTTTCAAGGGTGGCCAGGGAAAAATCTTTCTTTCACACAAATGTCTGAGGTTTTTTAAGTTTTTGTCCTGGCTCTGTAATTTTGCTGATGGCAGCCCTACTTATGCCCGATAGTGGGTAGTAGAAGGCTGATTATTGAATACAAACCTGTTCCATGCGAGCAACTTCAGCTCGACGAAGCTCTTCCATCTGCTTCTCAATCTCGAGGATTTCTTCTAGCTCTAATTCTTCTTGACCTGGAATCACAATTATTTCTTGTTTATTTAGGAGAATTTTTTTTTAACCTATTTCGTCCTACTGCTAGGCAAAGGTCTCCCCCATTTGCTTCAGTGGGCGGGGCACATAGCTCGTAGAACAGATAATCGTTGGGGCAGAAAAGTTCTCGAGTGGCAGAAAACGTAGTGTTGGCAGGCCTCCCACTCGGTGGACCGTCAACCTGGTGAAGGTCGCGGGACGCGCATGGATGCGGGCAGCGCAGGACCGGTCGTTGTGGAAATCCTTGGGGGAGGCCTTTGTCCAGCAGTGGACGTCTTTCGGCTGTGAGAGAGAGAGAGAAGTCCCACATAGACCAATAAAAATATTAATCAATCTTTCAAAAGCATATTTATTAGCAGTGCACACAACTTTTATCCTGAAGATTTAAATACATACCTATTTTGGCTTTATTCTTCATAATAATTTCCCTATTTTCCTTTTTATACTGTTCTATTTTCTTATTTGTATTAACCACATCAATGTTATTTGTCAAGTTGAATATAATTGTTTCAATTTCTTCTAAATAGTCATTGTACTCTCGCAATGTGGCAAAATCTTCTTCTTTCTTGTTGTAATCTTTGAGGACTCTCTTCCGAATGTCTATTTCTTTTTCTACCATGGGATCTTCGAAGAGTTGTACGCGGAAATTGCTTCTTCTTAGAGGCACGTTACATTCAGGGCAGGATCCTGAACCTGAAGGCAGAAGACAAAATTAGTAGGCATTTTTTTAGAACTATAGTTGTAGTTCTTCACAAACTAGGTTCAAATGAAATTAATTTCAGTAACGATATTAATTTTAAGTCAAAACAACGGCACTTACCCTTTAAAAACAGCAAATCAACACAGCTTTCGCATAGAGTGTGGCCGCACACGTTCACCATCAACTTTAGAGATGGGTTTCTATATTTGGTGGTTTTACACCGCGGACAAGCTTGGTCGTCCATTGTTATTAAATTCTATTGAAGATTTGAAATATTCTGATTTTTTCAAGATCCTTTTATTCTGGTTTAACAATCAAGACCCGATGCAAGCAAAATGCAAATTGCTTGCAAACAAAAGTGCCGCAGAAACAGAAACAAATCGCCCTCAATGACAGCTGTGACCTGACATTGACTTCACTGACTTTTTTTTTGCGTATCCGAAGACCGAAATAGAACAAAGTTGTAAAAAGACAAGCATTGTAATTTTATTCTCAATGTGCAGCAGTTTCTCAAATCCTCAACAAATCCACCAATCAGCTATAACAATTTTGACAGTTGACTTGACAATCAACCGTTCCTTTTTTGTTCAATGAAAACACCCTTCTATTTATGTACAAAAATTGAAAGTTGTAAATTCATGTTTTTCCTTTATTTTCACTGTAATTAGTGTATAATTTCATAAAAATAAGTAGTGAATTATGAATTTAGTTATAAGGAAAGCCCTAACAAGGCAAACTTTTAGGCTATGTGAAAGAAATCCCTACAAGTGTTTACCAAAACAACTGTCTGTAACCTCAACTTACAATGTTACACAATTCAGAAATTATTGCCAAGAACCGACGACAGAAACAAAAAAACTTCCTCAACTTATGGAATTTCCGCCGGTGGTTTGGCCTTCGTTCGTAAAATTCATTAAAAATTGGATGTTTGCAAATTTTATCATTCGCCCTTACTTCGAACCAGAATTTAGTCTAGGAGAGTTTATAGAAGCATCTAAACATGCTGTTCAGGTTTGCACATCCTTTATTTCTCATCAATTAATCTTAATTGCGCACAACAACTCTTGTTAAAGAGAAAATATTCCCTAACCTCTGCTTTGCTTTCCTTTACAAATATTAGTTAAATTATTGTTAATCTATTGCTTACTAAGACTTACTAATAAAATGCTAAATTACCTCAATAATGTCATTTATTCACAATTTCACTAATTGCATAGAAGAGATAATGAGGTTAGATTTCTCATATTTATGTTATACAGTGTACAAGTGTACATATGTTGTACGAAGTATGTTCCAGTAAAATATTATATAATATTTTGCATGGCTCTTTTTTAATTGAGTCTATTCACAATGAAAATGAAAACAGAACAGAATTTTGTATGTGTAAAGTTAACCAGCTAATTTTGGCAGTCTGCTTTGGCAAAATCAATTCAATTATTTTATTAATATTAAATAATTTACAATTGTGTCTGAAATTCACGTAACTACATAGTAATTTTTGTTTTCCTAAGACTATGTCATGAATAGATAAAATTCCCTTCTGTAGATTTTAAAACAGATTTTTCATTTTACAAGATCACAAATGTCAAGTAGGTTGTTTCAGATGCGTTACAACGGAGTGATTTCAAGTCACTTGAAGGCCTTGTAGATAAGGATGCCATAACTGCGTTAAAGAATGCCGTATCGAAACTCTCCGTGACACAGAGACAACTCCTGTCGGTTGAGAAGGATGATATTTTCTATGCCTTTCCTTATCAGGTATATTAAGTAATTTATTTATGCATTTTTTCCTATAGTTATGTGAGCAGTGAAGCAGTGGTGGCCGAGTGGTAGGGCGCCCGTGGATGCAAAATCCCAGGTTCAAATCCTGCCCGGGCTACATGAGTTTGTATACCACTCTGACTCATGTACCAATGTTAGTTTTCATCGACCACCACTTGCTTCCGGTGAAGGAAAACATCGTGAGGGAACCTGCACTCTTGTTGATGATTATCAGCTAGTGTGTGAAATGGAGAAGGCAATGGCAAACCACTCCATTAAAATTGCCAAGAGAGTCGTTGTGTTTCATTCCATACAATGACCACTACCCTCAGTCATGAGGAAATACGACTAAAGAGAGAGAGATGTGAGTAATGCCAAAAAGAGCGTGGCACAGCTTTTTTTTTTAAAAAAAGGTGATACTTTTAGGTATGTTGTATGTTGACCTGTAACATGACAAAAAAGTCAGTGGCATGACAAAAAAAATCATTATCATGCTTAAACTCCATTTATCCTTACCAGTCCTATCATGTAAACAATCTTCACAGTACTTTTTGTTGAATTTTGTTGAAAATAAATCAAATATTAGTTCAAACCTAAACATTCTAAAGTAAAACATTTATTAACCACGAAAGTAATTTCCTAAAAAGTCTATTTTAATTTATATTGTTGTAAAATCATAAAAAGACATGGTAAGATTGCTTACATGATAGGACTGGTAAGAATAAATGGAGTTTACAGCACCTGTAGCATTTGTTACTGTTGCTATCATCCTAATCCGCCATTGTTTGTTAAAAAAACATGAATTTTATATAATACATTATTAGATACGCTGAAATTAAAAGCCTAGGATGACACTTGTGTACATTTATCATTTAATATTCTACTTTAAACATTAACACAAAACAAAAGATACATAAAAGATATTCTCTAAACAAAACAGAACATGAAATTAGCTGGCTACTGCCATGACATATCGTCCTATCCCTCGCCCAATCACAGCGCACCATTAGTGACGTGCCGTGTTTTAAAGGGATGGGCAATCTTCTATCTTCCGTCTAACAATATATACATATATGTATGTTATATTCTTTAGCCAAACTGATTAAACAAGGGAAGATTTCCAATAACTGAGTTGAGTAACCCAACCTTCAGTTATCTTTGGTATTTAGCTATCATTATCACAAAATATACTATTTTTAGACCACTACTAAACTAATTTTAACCTTCCATTAAGTGATGTAATTTATATATCACATGCAAAGATAAAAGTTGGTTGAGGAAATTAATTAAGGTTTAGTGATTTTCCTCAAGTACTTTCCATAGTCTCCTGTTTTGGCTGAAACTCATTCTACAAGCTAAAAACTTCACTGCCTGTTTTAAATGCATCAGCAATATGATACAATAAGCAAATATTGGTATTATTATGTGTAATGACACACTACCTACTCACTACTGTCTATCCAATGTGACAAGTACCAATAGAATAAAGCTGAAGAGTTGTATATTTGTTTGAATGTACAAAGTACACATTGGCAATGAAAAAATATACTTGCTACTGGGCTGATTTTAAAAATTAATATAAAATTATCTACTAAAATGACATTTCAGTGGAGTTTGTTGCGCCGCCTTTTTTCCACTTGCGCTTTGGAGGTGGTGGTAACCTTAGCTTTAAGTAATTTTATGACGTCAACTAACTAAAAAACAAGAATATGACGATTTAAAAGTGCTATTTTTAAGCCTATTTAAATAAAAACAATGAACTTGACTTTTATTGACAGGTGGGAGTAATGTTTGATGACTCAGACAAGCGATGGGTGGAGATAACGATGTGCTACCACGTCCTTAAGGGGCTGAAGCGGATGCAGGAGACTGGCGACCTGCCGCCTATCTCACTTGGGTGAGTTCCACACCATGAACCAAATACTAAGAGGACATGGTGTATCAAATGTTGCACTGTTAGCCAATGGTGCACTGACGTCACGTAAAGGGGCGGGGCTTTTGTCATTTCTCGCTCAACTGTGAACAGTGTGTGTTTTTTTAAATTTTTGTTTAGGTTGAATAATTTTCTTTTAAATTTTAAATATTACTTATAGTGTTTTGGAGGGTTATAATGTTCACAATGTCTTCTTCTTGTCGAGTCGTAATGGCTATTCAAATCAGGGCTTGAAACCGGTTAATAAAAAACCTAAAAAATAAGTATTTTGACCTGGTTACGCAGTAACGCTCGGGCCATTACGATCGGAGTGAAAACCCTTTTGAATCGGTCTCGCGAGCGGAAATTACCTGGTTAATCCCGCGCGGGCGAGTGACAAGGACAGGTATATCGCTCAGCGTTTTATCTCACTTACGCATTTGCAAGTCTCAACGTGTAGATTGGTTAGATTTATATCGAGCGAGAGTGAGAAATAATCATAGTTAGAGCGAGATAGAACACGATCGTCGAAAAGAGCGAAATGTTTTGGGTCTTTCCGGTATTTTGAACAGGAACTGAAATGATATCGCGCTTTGAACATAACCAGAAATAATATATGGTTTTGCTCAACCGTAACTGATTTAAAACGCTCTTTTTTTAAATGTATGGCGCATCGAGTGAGCTGGTTTAGAATTTTAACCAGGTTAGCAAGCCCTGATTCAAATCAATTTGGAGTACTGTATTCACAATATCTGTAATTTAAATATCAAGATATTTTTATAATAAAAAAACCTCGAAAAGCTAGCGACATCTATTGGTTTGTAGGGGAACGTTTTAGAATTCGAGAAATTCAGTGCTTATGACGTTCTGCTATTTAGTATGGGCGGAACTAAGTACCCCTCGCAGTAGGCTTTCCACCCCGCGTATCGTCACACAAAGTTTCTTAGACAAATGTCATTAGCGCACGCGTCCTCTTTGTATTTGGCCCATGCTCCACAACCAATGGAGGCTATCGCGTTTCAATATTCCACCAGATGGCAGCACCTACGTGTGAGGTTCAGACATCTGTCATATAGCACAATGCTGTCAATGTCGATTCAAAGTGAGCAAAATTCAAAAATTTTAGTGAGCGTAATAACTATAACTCTCTTTATAATTTTTCTAATCCTGCTAATATTATAAATGCGAAAGTTTGGATGTGAGTTTGTGAGTCTGTAAGTTTGTGAGGATGTTTGTTACTCAATCACACAAAATCTACTGGACGGATGTCGATGTTTTGTATACGGGTAGAAAAATATCGGGAATAGCGTACTTAGGGTACTTTTTATCCCGAAATTCTCTCGGGGGCAAAGCCCCGGGGCGCGGCTAGTTTAAAATAAATGGATGTATACAAACTATATATTTCGATACGAGTTATTTGATAACGTGTGAGTATAGCCTAAAAATTCTAAGGTTTTTCGATTAATACACAAAATAATACTCAATCTTATTTTATTATCACAAGACAACAGGGTACATATACTTAGGGTACTTTTTTCCCGAAATTCCCTCGGGAGCAAAGCCTCGGGGCGCAGCTAGTCCTAACTAATATTATAAATGCGCAAGCGAGTTTATTTGTTTGTTTGTTACCTCTTCACGCTTTATCTACTGAACCAATCTTCCTGAAATTTGGCATACACATAGCTGAAAGTACGGAGAAGGACATAGGGTATCTTTCATCCCGGGAAAAAGCACTGTTCCCGTGGGAAATTCACGCGGGCGAAAGCTAGTTAATAATAAAGTTTTCATTCAAAATTTCAAGTTTTATCCTTGAACTAGCCGCGCCCCGGGGCTTCGCTCCCGTGGGAATTTTGGGATTAACCTATGTGCTATTCCCGGTATTTTTCTACCCGTATACCAAATTTTATCGAAATCCGTCCAGTAGATTTTGCGTGATTGAGTAACAAACATCCTCACAAACTCACATCCTACTTTCACATTTATAATATTAGTGGCATTTTCTTGTAAAGAAATTATCTGTCTCTTTTTAGCATACTTACAATTATGTCACTCTAAAAGGTTGCTTTGCACTCTAAATTGTTGTTTATATTTTCAGCGTCCAACCAGAATACCAAGACAAAATCTTCATCCTAAACTACAGATTCATCCGGGAGTTCACGAAAGGTGTCGAAGATAGCTGGTGGGTTAACATAGTCAATCACTTCCAACCGCAAACATTGCCCAAAAAGTAGAAATACAATCCGAATCATATAGACTGGCCTGAAGTTAGTCACAGTTGCACACCCGCTGTTTGTTAAACTGGCGCCCTGCCGTGGCTTCGCTTGGAAGGTACATACCTAAATTGTAGCCTATGTCACTAATTTCTATTGGTGAAAGAATTTTTAAAATCGGTTCAGTACTTGCGCTAATTACGCGCCAGCCCTCGACCTTTAGTCGAAGTCAGATTTTAATATCGAAATCGAAGTTCGCCAACGCTAAAATGTATGGGATGACAAGGTAACGCTAAATCACGTGGTCGAATGCCATCGTCATCGCAAGTTCATAGAGAAAACGATTCGAAACCATAGAGTAACGAACTGTTTTATTGCTTACTTCCATACATTTGACGTTCGCTTTCGCTTTGATGACGGAAGAAAATTGTTTTTGTCATCTGTCGAAACGATTACGAACTTAGATATCGTATCGCTACGAATCAAATGAAACTTTGGCTAAACCTGGTTCAAGTGCCAGTGATGTCTACAACGAAGTGCGGGGTGGGGTGCGGTATTTGAAATGAGTGCGGGGCGGTGAGTAACCGTATACAATATAGGTGTTTTACCATATTGTACAATATAGGATAAGTCCTATGACAGCAGTAAGAGCGACAGAGACAGATGTACTATTTTAATACTATTTGACAGATGTCAAAAGACTCAAACCTATATTGTACTAAGTATAGTACTATTACTTATTCTAGGGCAGTAGCGAATTTTAGGTGTCAGAGCAAACTAAACTACCTAACTTCAGAGCCATTCTATTTGATTCGTATTGTACTTTTATTTCTACAGAATCTAAAATATACAGAAAAGCGCGTCCCATTGTAAGTTGGAACTTAGTCTGTATACAATATCGCTCAAAGTTGACGGACATTTTTCATATGTTTAATTTGTCATCCCAGCCATATTATAGTCCACTGCTGGGCATAAGCTTCCCATAAGATGAATTTGCAAAGAATTATCATAACCACTTTCACAGAGTTAGTTTCATACAAGTGAAGAAGATTGAATATAAAATATTGTGTTTTTCTATCGGCTCTTAGAATGGACAATGCTTGCAAACGATACACTTATTGTGCGTAATATTTAATTTTACCTGTATATTAGTGATTTTTCTAATATTATAAATGCGAAAGTGAGTTTGTTTGTTACCCCTTCACGCTTTATCTACTGAACCAATCGTCCTGAAATTTTGCATACAAAGTACTAAGAAGAAACTAAGAAGTACTAAGAGGTAGAAGTACTAAGAAGGACATAGGATACCTTTCATCCCAGGAAAAGTACTATTCCCGTGGGAATTCACGCGAGCGAAGCCGCGGGCAAAAGCTTGTATGTACTCTATAAATACCTCGAAAATTACTCGCAGTCTATGACAGATTATATTACAAAATATTTTCTTAAAGATATATTGTCATAATATTTACCTGTGAAATATAATTAGAATACTTGTGAAGTTTTAAAATGTATAATGTACTTTCATATACTCAAAAGACCTACTAAGAGTCCTTAACTATCTAACTTACTCTCATGACCCAAGTCGTGGTCATTATATGGAATGAAACACACGACTATCTTAGCAATTTTAATGGAGTGGTTTGACATTACCTTCTCCATGCCTCACTCACTACGTATGTCTATTTATCAAATGAGATAATAAATACGACGCAAAATCTATGAAACGATATTACGAACTACAGCGGTGTTCAGATTTGAAACGGCCACTTAAGTGAATCTAAATATTTAAAAATGAACCTTATTTCAACCATATAAAGGTACATTTTTATATATTTAGGAAATAAGAAATCCGTCTCTTCAGTGACTGTGTTAACCCACCAGTAGGTACCCCGAATATAAACCTACAGTACCGCGATCTTTTAACGCGTGGTAGAAAAGCGAACTAAAATCTAAGCTATTAAAATGTCTTATTTTAAACGAAAGTGGCGCCCTCTCGCGCCAAAAAACCGTTGTCGCAAAGCACATCTGAAAAAGACATTCAGTTTGTAGAGCGCTCTCTCTTTCGCACACTACCCAGGTGATGTCGTCAGTCGTTGTACAAGTGCGAGAAAGAGATGACGCTATACAAACCTAAATTAGCTGAATGTCTCTTTCCAAAAGTCGATGTATATTTGTCTAGGTTAGATACTGTAGTTATGAAAATGTGTGCGAGCCAAAAAGTTTGTAACCAGTCATTAAGAAATTAATAAAATCCAGTTTTATTGTTCATGTTTGTTTTTATTAATTCTGCCTTTGTCAAAACATAATAATAAAGGTAAAAAAAATTGTAAAAAGAAAGTATATTTTTTTCTTTATTTTAATAAAATGATAAGTATAAAATTATACTTATCTCTTTATTTTAATAAAATGATAAGTATAAAATTATAAATAACAATAATAATTCATTAAGAATTAATATAGAGATAAGTATAAAATTATACTTATCTCTATATTAATTCTTAATGAATTATTATTGTTATTTTATTGTTAAATATCACAAATTAGCACCATCTTACACTACCTATAACTTTTTTTTTCTATAACATTTCCCACTGCCTCCCCACTCTCTTTCCCTATCTCTGGTCTTTTCTAACCACTTTCTGTCGAATGCCCTAAGTTTATCCGACATCTTGTCTTAGGCCTTCCTCGCTTTCTGTGCCCATCAGCTGGGACCGTACCCAGGTCACAGGGAGGGCACTTCATAGAAACGGGGCGTCATATACCTACTAATACTACAAATGAAACTGTACATCCGTGAACACGTTAGTAACACGTCAATGTATGCGTTTTCATAGTCATAGCGTCCCAATCCGCAAACGAACGGAGGAGAAGTGCGGAGTACGCTATATTGCGTTAGGGACAGGGAGCTTGCTTTCTGTACATAGTACTTGTTAATTCTGTGCCCAGATGGTAAGTATGTGAGCCCATCTTTATGTTAAAATGCAGAACAATAATCGTCATATTGTTTTATGAATTCCTTTAGTTTATCCAAAAGTGCTTGAGTGTCACCTGGAAACAATTAAATGTTTTCTTTTAGTAGTATAGATTGGTTTTGTAATGCAAATAACATTTTAGTGTCATGATGCTAAAGTTTGTAAGTATATTTTGAACTCAATCTCGCAAAATCTACTAGACAGATTTCGATGGAATTTGATACACGGGTAGAAAAATACCTGGAAAATTGCATGTTTTAAATTAAAATCCCAACTAATATTAAAAATGCGGAAATGCACTGTCCCGTTGGAAATTCACGCGGGCGAAGCCGCGGGCAAAAGCTAGTAGGTACTTAATATAAGACAGAATACAAACCTATAGGTGGGTCATACAAAGACCTTTTTTCAACGCCCCACTGAACTTTTATGGGCTTTTGTTTTTTCATAGAATTTTCTACATCTGAAATAAAATAATATTTTTTTTAATTAACTAGCTACAGCACAGATTTAGATTAGGCTAGATACCGCAAGTTTGTTCGATAGTATGAAAACCGAGCGTGCCATTATTTTCTACCTAAGATGACGTCACGCCAGTAATTTTAGTGATGGGCGCAACATAAACACGACTGAAGGCTAACTGAGTTGCAAACGTGTAATTGTTAGTCCATTGGACATACGGGCGCATCAAAATTTGTGAGCTAAAGACTAGATCTTTAAAACGTTGTGATTACATGCTCTTTGCTTTCAAATTTCAGATTACCTCCATGTATTTTATCAAGCAGACTGCTTATATCCAACTTATCCACTATCCTCGTACACAACGAGTTCACATACTGACTGCCTCCGGGCACTATCCTCGCAGAGTCCCCTGTCCGTAGCTCGTAAGTCTCATCAATTGTGGTCGAGCATTCAATTTGCAGTACTTCGTATGCAGCGTGTGAGGATTGTGTGGAGTACGCTATGAGAAGGTTTTTGTGAACATTGTACGGTTCTACTGAACTTATTGTGGAGTATATCTCTGGGTTTGTAATCCTGGAATGAAATAATATATTATTTACTATTATTATTATTATTATATGGGGACGCCAGCGCGAGCACCAGACGGGTGACCAGTCCACTTATGCTGGGACCATTTCACCCAATTCCCCGAGACCCGTATAGGGTTTTGAGTTACCTGGTAACTCACGTTGGTGGCGACTCACTGAATCTACCTGTTACTTTGCAGAATTTTAACATCTGCCCTATTGTAATGTTGCATGAAATAATATAAGAAATCCATCAATATGTATAAAATTCTTCCATTATTGAGAGACTGCCAGACAATGCACGAAATTATTTTTGAAGTCTCTAACATTATACTCCTCGTAACAACACAACTACTGAAATAAATATAATTTGATGGGTTTTTCACAAATCACCGCTACATAGTAGACCTCAACTCAATGACCAAGATTGTGGCCAAGAGGAAACCCATCTTTTATTAAAATAATCGCAGTGGAAAGTCTTCTTAAAAACTGGCTAAACTAAACTATTTTTCTGAGATTTTAATGGTACTAAATTCTGCGCAGACAAATTGCAAACACGGGCAAAAACTTGTAAAAAATTACCTGTCCAAATTAATTCTACACATATCCATAATAAGTACACCAAGGTCCGGTTTACACTTGTAAACCTGTTCAAGCAGATAGTTCTCTGTGATACAATGTTCTAGAGAGATGTTCTCTATGGGGCAGTCGGTCCCTAACATACATTTGGTGTTCACTAATTCACAGCCATGGCCTGCGTAAAATATGAAACCTGGAATTAAAAAATATGAGGAATTTAAATAAAGCCTTTGTATTTATTAAAAAAAAAATATTTCAACTATTTCTTCATTGAAACTAAATTGTTTAAGTCATTAAAGCTGCGCCCTGGGGCTATGTTCCCAGGATTACAAGAATCTTGTATGCTATTAACGGTATTTTTCAAATTTCATCAAAATCTGTAGATTTTACGGATTGCGTAACAAACATCCTCTCACTCACATCCACATTTATAATATTAGTTGGAATAGCTGCACCCTGCTCTTTTGGGAAAATCTAGCAAGATAAAAGTTGCCTATGTCCCAGGTTTTGCTCTGCCTTAATACCAAAATTTATTAAAAACTACATCCATATAAACACATCCAAACTTTCACATTTATTTGTTAGTATTTATACTCACAGTAACTATCATCTGGTATCAACTCAAAAAGTCTACAAAGAATATCTCTCAGCACACTACTACTAGTATTCTTGATCACAACCACCAAAAAACCTAGATTTTTCAAATACGATGACAAAGAATCACAATCTATCGATGGTGTTGCCAGTTGAGACAAATATTGGTATTTATCATTAGCCATAAGTATGGCAACCTTTGCTATTGGCCGGTAATACACCACAGTGTTCAAGACATCTTTGGACGCTGTTACAAGGTTTCTAAATGATTTTATTGAGCAGCCTTGTCTATATAACAACTTCATCAAAACTTCTCCAGGAGGCCGATGGTCACTGAATGATATTCTGCAATTTATCAAAGAAAACTGTTTACTCTTAGCTATTTAATCTGTAATGCCACATGAAATATTTGTAATGCCACAATTCAATGATACAATACAAATATTCAATAAAGATACAGTCACATCTTTTTTCCTTACGGGGTAGGCAGAGTCAAGTATTGTGAGACTCAAGGTGCACCCAAAACTCAGTTTAAAGGCCTGTCCCTTGATTGACTTTTACAATCTGTGTGGAAAGAGAAGCCGCTGGCTCATTCTGTTTCTTCTTCGTACCCAGACCAGCGTAATGAATACTTATAACTCTATATGGTTTGTGGTAAAATAGGTAAACCTGCCCAGGCTACATGAGTTTGTATACTAATCTGATTCATGTTAGTTTTCATCGACTACCACTTGCTTCCGTTGAAGGAAAACATTGTGAAGAAACCTGCACTCTGGTTGGTGATTATCAGCTAGTGTGTGAAATAGAGAAGACAATAGCAAACCACTTCATTAACATTGCCAGGATAGTCATTGTGTGTGTTTCATTCCATATAATGACCACGACCTTCAGTCATGAGAAATACGACTAGAGGAGGAGTTAGGTAAAAATATGGACATAAACTTCCTTTATATTTTCCTGTTCAATTTACGTAAAATATCTAAGTTGCTTTGAAGATAAAAAGGTATGTTGAGTAAACTATACAGGTCTTCCTTAAGAATTTTAAAAATTAGAGAAACTTACTTGAGATTTGCTAGTTTTGCAATAACTTCACAATGTTCTTTACTAAATTTTAATGCACTTTGGTATTCTAAATATGGCATTGCCTTCAAGTGAGTATCTTGACCATCTTGCCTAGACATTGTTGGGTAAATTAAATAACTATACGATAAAAATACATCTAAAATCTGAACTGAAATAGACAAGACAAGGTACTACCACTACCTACCTACTAAAAAGCAGTGTTGCCAACAGGTGAACAAGCTGTCCACCAGATTCGACTTCTAAAACCACCAGAAAACCACTAACCAAAAACCACCAAAGTTAAAAAGCCACTAAATTTGACACTAAATTCTTTTTTATTGTTAATATGCAAGAAAATAAGCAGGAATATATGAAAAACGCAGCCAAGAATCCCGAAACTTTTGAGAATACCAAGGTTTCGGCATATTTTTCATTAAGTGACCTATCCCTTGCGAACGAATTTCAGATAGTGAATAAGACCAATTTGAGAAAGGAGAAAGTTTAGAATATAAAAAAATATTTTGCTGGAAATCGCCGCTTCACCTGACAGAAAACTGCTATAAACATAAACATATTTTACGGGAAATCCCCGTAAAATATGAAAAAAAAAGGGAAAAATTCTATTTCACTAAACCACCAGAAAAACCACCAGCCACTAAACGCAATATTTCCCCCACTAAAAGGTGATCCAAACCACCAGTTTTAGTGGTAAATCCACTAAGTCGGCAACACTGCTAAAAAGGCGAAAAGTAAACAAACTTTTGAATTTGACATTCAAAAATGACATTGACATTTAGATTTTTTCGCTAACCCCTCGTTCATATCAAAAACAAGTAGTATAATGTTTTTATACATACACACATCACACAACCAACATGTAGAAAACTTGTTTTTTAGAAACTATATTGATACTTTGTCGACATAAAAATGTTAAAGAATAAGGAACACGCACGACAGAATTAGATAAAACATGTTGTATGCAATATTTTAGATACCTATTTTGTACTCACCCGATAAATGTATAAAACTTATTAAGTAGGTACCTACGTTTTAGTTTCGTAATATGTGAAACTTGTTTTCTACATGCTTTTTACTTAATTTAATGCTGGCGCTTCACATCACTATTCGGTGTTCGTGTTTTTGTTCGGCTTTGTTCGCTATATTTCGTGTCGAAGTCCGAATATAGCGAATACACCGTCTACACATCGTTCATGAATAGCGAATATGCCGAACATATACGAATATTTTTGCTATAGTAGAAACGCATCGAACGCAAAGATGGACGTGTTGACTTCAGCAGCGACTTATTATTTCCTTTGAGCCAATTACCAGTATATGTTATGCGAACATAAAAACAAAGTCGTCAAAAGACCACGGAGAAGGCGCTGGTGGATGTTAACAATTCATTTATATTCATTGAATTATAAATAAATATGGAAGTGTAATTCTCATACAACAAACGCTCTAATCTTGGTTCCATTTACGCAAACAAATGTACTTAAATACAACAAGACACTCACACATTCTCATAGAAAAAGCTAGTACACGATTGGGCGCGTCAAGGTCACGGGGCGGGGTCAACACACCACCGCGGCAGCCGGCTACCGCTCAAACAAACGGCTCAGCCGCTTCGCGTTTGAAGTCTCGGACTCGGCACAGAATTAATATAAGTATTACGTAGTCTCGGCAAAGGAAAGAAAGGTAATTCCGCTGTTCTTCATATCTGTATGATTTCTACACCACTTTACGACACACAATGGCATATTTTTTCTAATTAAACTTGCGAAATTACTCGATGATACGTACAATTGACACTTATGTGTTAGGTACAAGTACAACCGTTGAACTCGCAGCGCCACGGCGAACTGAGGCGGAGTGAGGTGGGTATTTTACGCCCCGCCCACCAAGGTGGGTATTGCGTGGAACCATTTTTTTGGCGTTGTTATAGTTCTATGGTATATTAGTTCGTTGTTTATATTAAATATGCAGCCATCAAAGAATCTCGCTTTTTTTTAAGCTCTTTTATAGTGCCTGTATATTCCAGGCTCTTCTTAATACTATTCCATGCGTCAATAACTTTGCTTCTGTTTTTATGAGATGCATATTGCGGGTCCCATATGCAGGGATGCATTTGATAATATTCTAAAAATCTCATGACCATGTCATTTGACCAATCCATCTTGGCGCGATCGAGCTGTAAATAAATCTATGAAATAAACTAAGTAAACAAACACGTCCGTCGTTGTCGCGCACCGCTCACTACTGGGCGAGCGATGTGTGGACGGCAAACGAACATATTCAGCATATTCGCAATCCTTTGATATGTGGCAAAAAACCGATGCTGGCACCACACATCGCTATTCGTGTTCGCGTATTTGTCTTATTCGCCCAAATACGACGATGTGAGGAGGCTCTATTCGTCTATATTTGCCTATTCTTCACGAACAAGACGAATACGCGAATACACGAAAACCCCGATCCGCCGCTTGTCGGTTTTGCCACACATCAAAGGATTGCGAATATGCCGAATATGTTCGTTTGCCGTCCACACATCGCTCGCCCAGTAGTAAGCGGTGCGCGACAACGACGGGCGTGTTTGTTTACTTAGTTTATTTAATAGGTTTATTTACATATCGATCGCGCCAAGATGGATTGGTCAAATGACATGGTCATGAGATTTTTAGAATATTATCAAATGCATCCCTGCATATGGGACCCGCAACATGCATCTCATAAAAACAGAAGCAAAGTTATTGACGCATGGAATAGTATCTATTAAGAAGAGCCTGGAATATACAGGCACTATAAAAGAGCTTTAAAAAAGCGAGCTTCTTTGATGGCTGCATATTTAATATAAATGAATTGTTAACATCCACCAGCGCCTTCTCCGTAGTCTTTTGACGACTTTGTTTTTATGTTCGAATAACATATAATGGAAATAATAAGCCGCTGCTGCAGTCAATACGTCCATCTTTGCGTTCGATGAGTTTCTACTATAGCAAAAATATTCGTATATGTTCGGCATATTCGCTATTCATGTACGATGTGTAGACGGTGTATTCGCTATATTCGGACTTCGACACGAAATATAGCGAATAAAGCCGAACAAAAACGCGAACACCGAATAGCGATGTGAAGCGCCAGCACGACAAGCGGCGGATCGGGGTGTTCGTGTATTCGTCTTGTTCGTGAAGAATAGGCAAATATAGACGAACAGAGCCTCTTCACATCGTCGTATTTGGGCGAATAAGACAAATACGCGAACACGAATAGCGATGTGTGGTGCCAGCATAATATACAAGTAGAAAACATGTTCATTTGGGTGTGAACGAGAGGCAAAAAAGAATATTTCCGTCATTCATGTGTCAATGTCAATTATACATAATCAATAAAACCTTCAAAAATCAAAACAAACATGGCCATCGGTGTTGATTCTTCAAAATGGAAACCTAGAAGTATTTTGGGAACTCCTGCTGCAAAATTTAGAAATTATCTAGCAGTGGGTATTATAACTGTTGGAATGGTTAGCGGTCTTTTATTTCAGTAAGTTTTTATTGCCCTTGGAGTTTTGAAAAATATTTTTAGGTTATAATACTTACTGAACAACATTTTTATTTCAGTTATCTTCCCGCAACATTTAATCTTCGTAAAGCTTCTGAGAAGTTATATGAAGATCCTATAGAAGAGGTAGAAAGAAGGCAGCTGATAGCTAGTGGGCTTTTATATAGATCGTCTCAGAGTATAAGACGACACATTGAAGAAGAAAAAAGACTGGATCGCCCTGATAGATAATGAAATTATGAACATAAATAGTAGTAGGTAATGTAGAAAGCTTGTTATTATTAAAATAAATGTATTAAATTATTAAAATTGTTTTAATTATTTTCAATTTTTAAAATTACAGTACACGGAAAGTAATAAGCAAATATTTTTCTAATAAGAGTGGCATGGATGAGAGCTTGTCAGATTTTCAAGAGAAGAAACAATTGGCCGCGCCAAATTCAAGACAAATAAAAGCCAAAAAGTCAAATCCAAATGCTAAAAAGGCTTTTAAAAAGCCAAGAGGACAGAAAGATATAAGAACAGCTTTGAAATCTAAAACAAGTGATTTAGTGGCATATTCAAAAGACTTTGGAAATGTGTGTAAGCAGTCGGGCATAGATGTGGATCCAGAGCAATTACAGTTAGCTATAGCATTGTCTAAATCCGTTCAACCATCAACAAGTGAATCACAACCTTCGCAATCAATCTCGCAAGAAAGAACTGCTAGAATAAGATCAACTTTGCAAGAATACGGATTTACAGTTCCAGAAATAAAGATATCAAATAATAAGAAAACAAAAAAGCATAGGAAGAAGTATAAACTGCTTTTGTTATCTGATGAGGAAAAACAGAGAAATATTTCAGATAAATATTCTCAGATTTTATTACAGAATATTTGTCATCCTCAATCACCTACAAAGAAAGTTGAAAGGAATTATGATTCAAAGCTTTTCTATTTAACAACTGATGTATCATTTGAAACAGTTAAGAATAACAATTTGTATTACCTTGAAAACTTACCACTAGAGAAATCAGTGCACAAAGGTGGTCTCTTGAGGGACTGGTCTGAAATTCCTGGTCGCCCAGTTAGTCCCAAGCTAATAGAAGATTTAACAATGGATGTTAGCGAAATATTGTGTTCACAAGAAGAATTAAATGTAATTTTAAGTGGTGCTCTGAAAAATGCTAAAAATGTAATCAACAAACTGAGAGGATTAAACAAAAGTAAAGATGTTGATGTAGAAATTATTGATATTAATGAAAAATGTAGTGATAGTAATTCAGAAGTAAATAATAAAGCTTTATCAGCGCAAGTGGAATCAGTAATCACAAGAAGTTTTTCTCCTGATATGTTTGATGATGATCATTCAGGTTTTCAAGATGAAGAAGGTTTTACTAGTAAACATGATATACCAGAAGATAAACTACCTAACAAAACTGCAATATTACCAAATTCTGAAGACACAGTACATTCCACTGAATATAATCCAAGTCAACTTTTGCAGAAGTGGAATATAACAAGGAGAAGGTCTAATGATGTCATGGAATTAACTGGTTGTGTGGGAATGACCTTAAATCCTATTTGTAGTTTAACAATAAGAACAGATACTACAAAAAGAAAATCAAATGATTTCATGGAACTTACTGAATGTATAACACAACAAAAATATATAAAAGATAATATTGATCTAACTCAAAGCTCTGATGAAAAAGTTACAGAAGAAAAACAAGTTAAAGTTGTTGAAAGTATAAATTTAACTCAGTCTTCCGATTCTAGTGATGCTTTACCTCTTGTCCATGTAAGTGGTAAAAATAATGAATCTTTGAATGATACAGTAGCATTGAATGACTCTGAATTAAATGTTGTTAATAGGTCACCAGAAAAAGAAGATGGGTCGACGCCTGTAGTTGAAAGTAATCAATCCACAAAATCTTCATATCTAACTTCTGAATCGCCCCCGAAAAAAATTGTAAGTGTTGAAGATTCTTCAAATGATTCTTTTTTTGAAGATTTCCTTTACAACCATTCTAATAGTCCTGAACAAAATAATACAGATGAAAAATCTATGCCTCATCTAGACAAAAATAACAAAACTGAAATAGATTTGACTCAAAGTCCTGAATATAATAATGATACACTTGAAAAATCTGTATTGGAGATAGAAAATAGAAATAACTCTGATTCTAATCAAAACTCAAGGGTATCTGAAGTTGGGGCATATAACAATGCACAAAGTAATCTTGACATAAAAGATAATACTGAAATAGATGTGACTCAAAGCCCTGAATACAATAATGATACGCTAGAAAATTCTACATTTGAGGTAGAAAATAAAGATGACATTGATTTGACCCAAAATTCAAATACATCTGAAGATATTGGTACACATGGATATGATATAGATGGTATTGATGATATTTTAGTAGATAAAGTTGAGAATAAAAGTAGCCTTGGTAAGATGAATGATGTTTCTATAGATTATGATGAACTAAGCACAAGTAATGCAATATCTAGCGTAAATAAAACTAATGTATATGATGTATCTGCTGTCATTAACTCCAAAGACACTAAAAATGATTCACTTTCTATAACTAAATCAAATATTACAAATAGTTCAAATAAACATTCCGAAAATCTTGATACAAGTCAAACTAGCCAAGATTCTGATGTTTTTGAGATATCAGATAAAGAATTGGATTATTCAATGCACAAAAGTAGATTGGACAATTGCTTCGAAGTTAATTTTGGCGGCTTATCTGTCGTTGATGACAACAGTGATGTGAATAAAGACAATGAAGTAAATGATGATAATAAATCTATAAGTGATAGTTTTTTACCTGAAGTAAATATCAAGACACAAGAATTATTTAATAAACCAGGTAACTCAGGGATATCACCTATCAGACTTAAATATTTTAATGATATTGTTGATACTCCTAAACATTTCAAAGACGCAACAAATAAAAATGATGAAACACCTAAAGAATCATGTATTGGAATTTCACCTTCAAAGAAAAATAATATGTATGATATTGTCAAAACTCCTAGTAATAATGAATATATTGTTAAAACTGATCAAGTGACTCCAATGGGAGATTTTAATGCCATGACCACACCTGACAGAAATAAGGAGTTGGATAAATATGGACTTAAACCCCTCAAGAGGAAAAGAGGTGTGTTAATTTTGCTTGCTTGCATTTAAAATATTTATGTACTAGCTTTTGCCCGCGGCTTCACCCGCGTGAATTTCCCACGGGAACAGTGCTTTCTCCCGGGATGAAAGATACCCTATGTCCTTCTCCGTACTTCTAACTATGTGTATGCAAAATTTAAGGAAGATTGGTTCAGTAGATAAAGCGTGAAGAGGTAACAAACAAATAAACAAACACACTCACTTTCGCATTTATAATATTAGTTAGGATTAGGATTAAAATAATGCATTTAAAACAACTTACCAAAAAAATAGTGGTATGTTTTCAGGGTTCATGTATGTATGTAAGTTTCTTTATTCTACCATAAATCCTGAACGGCTTAACAGATTTTGATGTAAGAGCTTCGATCAAGTATAAGAATTATACTTGATCAAAGTGTAAGAGGTATTTTTAGATTCCTTGCATTCCTCCGAGTGACTGAGGCCATGTGAGTTGTCAGTCGTGATTTCATTTTTTTATAATTAGCTTGTAAAGTCCTGCGACATATATTTTTTTTAATTTCAGCCATACAACTACTTACCCACATCTACAATCAAACGCATCCCATAGTACAGCCATGCACATCAGATATATCACAATCACCAACAAAAAAACGCAAAACTGAATATGACGTCAATTCACCCAAAAAATCTCCTAAGAAAATGGCAGAAAGGAAAACAGAAAATACTCATAAGAAAAAACAGATATCACCGAATAAAAGAAAAAATGCTTTATCTCCTGTAAAAGCTGTAGATTTTAATTATGACATAAAAGATATTTATGAAGTGACGAATGAAAACGTCGAAGTGAGGAATATAGAATGTCTTGAAGATGATTGGGTTTTCCAAAAAAGAGAAAAATCAAAGGTAACAAGTGAATGTATATAATACTAGCCGCGCCCCGGGGCTTCGCTCCCGTGGGAATTTCGGGATAAAAAGTACCCTATGTGCTTCCGGTATTTTTTTACCCGTATACCAAATTTCATTGAAATCCGTCTAGTAGATTTTGCGTGATTGAGTAACAAACATCCTCACAAACTCACATCCAAACTTTCGCATTTATAATATTAGTAGGATTTAAAGTAATCTACTTTTTATTATCTAGCTTTTGCCCGCGGCTTCGCCCGCGTGAATTTTCTACGGGAACAGTACTTTTGCCCGGTATGAAAGGTAATAATAATATTCTTTATTTGCACCGCTATGTATCCTTAGTTCTTCTATGTACATGCGAAATTTCAGGAAGATTGGTTCAGTAGATAAAGCTTGAAGAGGTAACAAACACATTTTCCCATTAATAATCCTAATCCTAACTAATATTATAAATGCGAAAGTGAGTTTGTTTGTTACCTCTTCACGCTTTATCTACTGAACCAATCTTCCTGAAATTTCGCATACACGTAGTTAGAAGTGCTGAGAAGGACATAGGCTACCTTTCATCCCGGAAAAAGCACTGTTCCCGTGGGAAATTCACGCGGGCGAAGCCGCGAGCAAACGCTAGTATTATCGACCGAGCGAGCGCAGCGAGCGAAGCGTCTCAGTTTCCACTAGCCGAAAATTCTTTTGTCTGTCCGGATGTTATCGCCTACAGGTCGCATTTCTGAACCGATTCTTATGAAATTTTGTGAGCAAGTTCGGTAATTTTATAGAATTTTTTAGTCGAGCCAGTTTTTCGAAATTTTATAAAATGGCGATAATATATAAAAAAAACCTTATATCTCAGCTATTTAAAAAAAAACTCAAAAATGTCATTAGACATTTTTGTTATCCTTATTAAGACGCAACTTTTTTGTATGAACAACATAGTGAAATTCAATAAAACCGCTATAAATCCATATATTAACGATAGTTCACAAAAAAATCAATAGATGGCGCAGCAAAGCTTTTAATACTCGCAAATTCATTTAAGAGTGACTTGATTTATTGATTAAAATGAGATTGTTTGAATTGCGTGTATTTTTTTTTAAACTGAGTGCGTTTGATCTTGCCTGATGAGAAGCATAGATGAGATCTAGGGTGAACACGCAAACTGAAAAAAAAAACTCAAGTATTTATTTGGTTAATGGTATTGTATTGTGGATTGCTTTGCTTGGTGGAATTATCTTGAACACTTGAAATAAATCTGATATCAAAAAACTTCATTGTATGATTAGAATCCTATTAAAAAAAGTAATATTTACGTATATGTAGGTATATAATAGATTCGATTTCAAATTGAACTATCTTTTTTGAACTTTAATTTTGTTGCGCAAATTACATAAATATACATTATAACCAATAGGTCAAACCATGCATTTCTGACGACTGACGACCTCCGTGGCCTAACGGTCATCACGCCAGACGGCCACACCAGAGGTCCCGGGTTCGATCCCCGGTCGGTTCAAGATGGAAAATAATCTTTTTCAGATTGACGAGGGTTTTGATATTTATCTATACATATATGTATTTGTTATAAAATATAGTATTGTTAATTTAGCATCCCGTAAAGTCTTAAACTTACTCAATCTGTGTGATTTGTCCGTATATATTTATTGTTATTATTTATATTATTTCGAGGCGGAAAAGGCAGGTTTCAGTCAATTTTTTAGTGGTATTGACCAACCACAAGAACTTTTTGTTGACATTTATTCTATTTTATTATTTATTGACATAATTATTTAATTCTAATAATCATTTTTATTTCAATTTTATTTAAAATTGAACATAACCATTATAATAATAAAAAATATAATATAATTTAATGTAATGTAAAATAATATTAGAAATACAAATATTTATATGATATGGGACTTGGTACCTGGAATAAATGACATTTTTTATTTTTTTTTACTTTATTTACAGCATTGGTAGGTTGGTTTCAGAACTCTTCTAAGCCAGGGACACGGTAAAATATCGGTTATTTCGTGGAAGGGCTCGCGAGGTCTACTGTTCTCACAGAACCACTAGTATAAATATGATTTCAGATACACACCTGCAAAGTCCCGCTACATATAGCCTTCAACAACTACATATCATGTCGTCGTGGACTACGTGAAGCCATACTGAGATACGAACCAGTAGAGATCGATGTTATACACAAGGGATTGGCTGCTAACGGGTGTAGATATGATCCTAAGGTATGTTTTAGTTTATAGTCAAGACTCAACCGGTTAAAAGCAGTTTTGCAACTTTACAGTTTTGCAGTTTTGACTGCAAAAATCTGGCAAAAGTGGTTTTGACTAGTCAAACATAGTTTTCTGAAATGATCATTATGAATGCTAAAATGAGTTTGTTACCTCTTCACGCTTTATATGCTGAACCAATCTTCCTGAAATTTCGCATACACATAGAAGTACTGAGAAGGACATAGGGTACCTTTCATCCCGGAAAAAAGCGCCGTTTCCGTGGGAAATTCACGCGGGCGAAGCCGCGGGCAAGAGCTAGTATTAATATAAGTCTCACAGTACAAGAACAATAAATTGTAACTATTGTCTTCTGAAAGTGGTCTTTCGGAGGAAATGGACGTTCGAACCCTAATTCATAGTTTTTTTTTTCAGGACCTATTAAAGTTTATGGACAAGAAATGCATAACAGTTAAGACTGCAGACAACAACGCCAGAAACAACAAAAAATGATATGGAGATAATAATTATGAATATTTTATATTATGTAGTTTAAATAAAACAGTTTTTAATTTTTATATATATTATTTTATTTTTCTATTGAACATTCATGATCAGACAATATTTGATTATATATGGTTTTGGAAATTGTCTGTATGAAAGGGCATTTATACATCAACTATAATTCTGTACGAAAAGAGTCGTGGCTAAATAGTGAACTAAAATATATATATATATATTTTAGTTGAAGACAGAGACGCCATCTTATAAGAGATCTCTCTGCACACAGACTAGCTAGCAGCAATAGTGTTGACTATCGATAGTATTGTCAATAGTATTGTGACCTTGAAAAATAGTCGTACATACATAGTTTACAATACTATTGATGATACCCAAAACTATCGATAGTATTGCTCTTCAATACTATCGATAGTATTGACACTTGTATTTCAACAAACAATCGATACTATTGCACTATCGATAGCTTGTAAAAATTCAATAGTATTGTAATTCAATACTATCGATAGTATTGACTAGAAAACATCAATAGTATCGATAGTATTGCTTTTCAATACTATCGATACTATTGATGTTTTGGGTATCATCAATAGTATTGCAAACTATTGGATATCGATACTATCGATAGTATGACAACTATCGGTGGTCAAACTATCGATAGTCCTGCAACGCTAACACAGACTATTATTTTTTAACACTACTAAATATAGTAAGTACATGTTTGTGGAAGAAGATAAATTGACACTGAACAGTTGTTCAAATATAATGTTTTGAGATTTCCAAGTATAAATCCTACGGATCTAAAATAGTCACAATATAAATGTAAGGCACCTGTGCCTTGTAAATTTCATTATATTATACAAAATGTACAAACACAGATAAGTATACAGATTCTACATTCACAAGTCTGGTAAATCCTAGGTTTTACCAGTAAATCCTAAGATTTACCTCTTATTTTAAATACAATTTTTATATCCTTCCTTTTACTTACCGTTGGTAAATCTTAGGATTTGCTGGTAAGACGTAGTTTTTACATACAGTAACATACAAATAATTACTAGTATAATTTTACGAGAAATGAGGAGCTCGGTAGCGCATTTTGGTTAAACAACTTTCTCAATGATCGGTCACAGGATGGGTGACCATAAATGTATAATCTCAAGCGCCTCCGTGCTTCGGAAGACACGTTAAGAGTGTATCACGTCCGCGCGCCCGACCGAGTTTAGGTATTTGATAGACCTCAGCTGGTTGTGTGCAAGTCACACGCACACATCGACGTGAGATTGCCGCCAACCCGAAGTAATAAGTGACAGGGATCCGGCAAAGGATTTGTTGGTACCTATATAATTTTTTTTTCTTGTTTTATGGTAATGAATACTAAAAATAAAATTACGACCATTTTCTTATGTAAAACATACTTGGCGCGACTTGGCAGTAAAATGGACACGAATGCCGCTACAGAAAATAGCATGACCGTCGTGCCAGGATGCTAAGATGTTAAACATCTGCCTGACATCCCATGAAGGCCAATTTTTCGGGATGAGGTTTACAAAAATAGTATTTTTGGATCCAAGATGGCGGACAACTTTTTTTTAATTTTGCAATATGGGTATCGTTTTATAAGTGTTTCAGTGCGCTGATTACGAAAATAACATTTATTTTGAAATCCAAGATGGCGGACAACTTTTTTTTCACGTTTACAATATGGGTATGGTTATATAGGTATTTCGGTGCGCTGATGACAAAAATAACATTTATTTTGAGATCCAAGATGGCAGACAACTTTTTTTTCAAGTTTACAATATGGGTATGGTTATATAGGTATTTCGGTGCGCTGATGACAAAAATAACATTTATTTTGAGATCCAAGATGGCGGACAATTTTTTTTTTCAATTTTGCAATATGGTTAACATGTTGTAGGTTTTTGAGGACGCTGATGACGAAAATAACATTTATTTTGATATCCAAGATGGCGGACAACTTTTTTTTCAAGTTTACAATATGGGTATGGTTATATAGGTATTTCGGTGCGCTGATGACAAAAATAACATTTATTTTGAGATCCAAGATGGATGACAGTTTTTTTATTTTATTTTACAATATGGGTATCGTTTTCTAGGTTTTTGGGGACGCTGATGACGAAAATAACATTTATTTTGAGATCCAAGATGGAGGACAGTTTTTTATTTTATTTTACAATATGGGTATCATTTTTTAGGTTTTTGGGGACGCTGATGACGAAAATAACATTTATTTTGAGATCCAAGATGGCTGACAGTTTTTTTATTATTTTACAATATGGGTATCGTTTAATAGGTTTTCGGGGACGCTGATCTTAAAATAAATGTTATTTTGGTCATCAGCGTCCCCAAAAACCCATAAAACGATACTCATATTGTAAAATAAAATAAAAAACTGTCCTCCATCTTGGATCTCAAAATAAATGTTATTTTCGTCATCAGCGTCCCCAAAAACCTAAAAAATGATACCCATATTGTAAGATAAAATAAAAAATTGTCCGCCATCTTGGATCTCAAAATAAATGTTATTTTCGTCATCAGCGTCCCCAAAAACCTAGAAAACGATACCCATATTGTAAAATAAAATAAAAAACTGTCCTCCATCTTGGATCTCAAAATAATAGTAGATTTTACAACAAGTGCACAAAACGAATCATTTTTATCCGAGACTTTTAGCAGCCCGAGCCGAAGGCGAGGGCTGATAGTAATGTCGAGGATAAAAATCGTTTTGTGGACGAGTTATAAACTCTGCTTTTCACTTCGATTGCGAGGAAATAAATCAAATTGAAGAAATTAATAAACGCACGAAAAAACAAGAGCTGCTTCCCGCTGCTTTATTTTTTTTAAATCTTACGACATTGATAGGCTTGGATTGCAGACCTATACAGCCTACTATTAAATTAATTTTGTAATATATATTTTTTCATTAATTAAATAACCTACTGTATACCTACTTGAATTTATTTTTTTATATCTTTTATGTCTTAAAAAACACATAAGGCAAATAAATTAAAAGTAAATATTTTAAAATAATAAATTCTATCTATGAACTTTTTATCGTGTTTGGCTGTATGGCTCATTTTCTTTGCCTTAATATAGATACATTTATGAGTAGATACGTTAATGCCCTTGTGCACAAAATTCGATTTTGTGCAGCCTATATCCTGCACAAATAAGCACTTTCAGAGCATGAGAAGTGAAAATGTTATTTTCGTAATCAGCGCACTGAAAAACTTATGAAACGATATACATATCGCAAAATTAAAAAAAAAAGTTGTCCGCCATCTTGGATCTTGATTTAGATTTATTTTGATTTTTATGATTTCGATTTCTATGATTTCGATTTATTACGATTTCTATGATTGCGATTTATTACGATTTCTATGATTTCGATTTATTACGATTTCTATGATTTCGATTTATTACGATTTCTCTGATTGCGATTTATTACGATTTCTATTTCATCAAAAATTGTCGTGCATCATTCATGAGTAAGAAAATGGTACCTATATAAATTTTAAAAAGATTAAAAGTAATAAATATGTAACTCTGATCTACATTACTCTCTGCTGTCTGTGAATACATGAACACGCGAAAATTAAATGCCTCCCGAGCAGCAGAGCGACGTGGATTCCCCTTGACTCTTACCGGCAGACTGATTTTTCGTGGGCTTGGAACTCGTATATATTGAGCGATGGCATTGCCATACAAAAAATGTATGGGGAATTTCTTAGTGAATTGTTACGATATATAATATTTTTTTCGAGTTATTTTTCAAAAATCTAAAACGAGCAACTTGTAGCTAGTTTAATAAACTCGCGATTTAACATTATGTAGAAATTATAATTTGTGTTTTACATAATGATTTCGTTAAAGCCGTGAACCTTGTTTTTCGTATTTTTCGTGTTTTCTGGAAGGTTTTTACGCAAAAATAAAAGGCAAAATATTTTTATCTGTCTCGTATAAGTAGTAGCAGTTATTTGAGAAGCCTATAGTACTATTTTTATTATCAATAATGATCTAGTTTTGGCACCAGGGTCAATTCAGTAACGCCTGTTTTGGCTAAAAACGTGTGATGCAGGCTTAAGCCGTTGGTCCCGGCTGTATTGGCAGTGGTTAAAACCCCCAATTCACATTAGGCCCACGTGGTGGGTCATGGCCTACTTGTCCAAAGTCAAAGGTTTTTATTTAAATAGGCTTAAAAATAGCACTTTTAAATCTCCTATACCTGAATCTCCATTCCATCAGAGAGCCCACTATTCAGCTAAGCGTGGCCTTCGATTCTCACGACTCGTGGCTCTGTCTACCCCGTAAGGGATGAAGTCGTGATTCTATGTATGTATGTACTTTTAAATCGTCATGTTCTTGTTTTTTATTCATATTTATTCATATTCATATTCATTTATTCGCTGTAAAAGTGGTGAAATACAATGGTGGTACAGTTTACATATAAGTCTCCTCACTCTTAACCTAGCTAGGCATGCAAATATTAAAATCAGTTCCTCAACTACAATAATCATTTACATAATTAAGTCATAATTAAGACCAAGTAAGTAGTTCACAATTGAAATGTCAATTAAAATAATACATATACAATACCTACTTATTTTATCTAATTTGTCAAATATTCTTCCACCGAGTAATAACATTTCTCAATTAGAAAATTGCGCAATTTGTTTTTAAACAATGGCAATGGTAAGACCTTTAAGTCCCTTGGCAATTTATTATAAATACGAACAGCCATCGTTAGTTAGTTGACGTCATAAAATGACTTAAAGCTAAGGTTACCACCGCCTCCAAAGCGCAAGTGGAGAAGAGGCGGCGCAACAAACTCCATTGCTGCATTTTCTCTTGCATTTTAGCGATTCACTAGCGCCCCGCCCCGGCTTCGCTCGGGAGGTACACACATAAATTATAGCCTATGTCACTCAGGTAAACCTAATTAGCTTTCAATTTGTGAAAGAATTTTTGAAATCGGTTCAGTAGTTCCGTAGATTACCTAGATTGCGTAGATTCCGTAGATTGTCTAAAAAAACTTACAAACTCTTTATAATATTACTGTGATAAGGAAAACCAGTGCCCCAGTAGTGGGTATATTAAAATGGCTGATAATGATAATGACCTAATACATAGTACATAACTAATATGATCTATGAAAACATAAGTCCTTTTTAGGGCAGTTATGTAAAAATGTCAAGTCTGTACACAAATCCGTACTAATCCATACTAATATTATAAATGCGAAAATCTGTCTGTTACGACCGGCTAAACCGCTGGACCGATTTTGATGAAATTTGGTATTGATATAGTTAGAAGACCCGGGGTCAAACATAGGTTACTTGTTTTTCAAAAATCAACCCCAAGGGTTGAAATGGGGGTCAATACCAACGAGCCTGGTACAATGAGCTTCCTGTCATATTACTCTCTAAACTCCATTTATTCTTACCAGTCCTATCATGTAAGCAATCTTACTATGTCTTTTTATGATTTTACAACAATATAAATTAAAATAGACTTTTTAGGAAATTATTTTCGTGGTTAATAAATGTTTTACTTTAGAATGTTTAGGTTTGAACAAAAAGTACTGTGAAGATTGTTTACATGATAGGACTGGTAAGAATAAATGGAGTTTAGGTAAATTGTGTACTTTTACTTTTTCAGTGACATTTTATTAATTTATAAATCTGACATTTCATATAAAAATTCAATGTACATATGTTGTTACGTCTTTGGAGAAAATGCAGCAGTGGAGTTTGTTGCGCCGCCTCCTCTCCACTTGCGCTTTGGAGTAACCATAGGTAGTAACCTTAGCATTAAGTAATTTTATGACGTCAACTAACTAAAAAACAACTATAAGACGATTTAAAAGTGCTATTTTTCATTTCATTTCAATGTTTTTATGTGAAAACACTTTTCAACATATAGTAACAATCCATACTAATATTATAAATGCGAAAGTTTGGATGTGAGTTTGTGAATTTGTGAGTTTGTGAGGATGTTTGTTACTCAATCACGCAAAATCTACTGGACGGATTTCGATGAAATTTGGTACAGAGGTAGATAATGACCTGGAATAGCACATAGGCTACTTTTTATCCCGGTAAAAAGCACTGTTCCCGTGGGAAATTCACGCGGGCGAAGCCGCGGGCAGAAGCTGGTATAATAATAAAACTAATTATAATGTATGAAACTATCGTCATTTGCTGAGCAGGCCGGCCTGCTGCAATGCTTGCCGCGTGGCATTGTTGATGTGTCGGAAGCGGTCCGGCCCGAGCTGCACGCCGCCGTACCTGCGCACACGCATTTATATTCATTTGTCCCACTTCATCAGGAAAAACAATATACAGGGTTAAAGCCTCCTAACAAATATTATAAATGCGAAAGTGAGTTTGTTTGTTTGTTACCTCTTCACGCTTTATCTACTGAACCAATCTTCCTGAAATTTCGCATACACGTAGCTGGAAGTACGGAGACGGACATAGGGTACCTTTCATCCCGCGAAAAAGCACTGTTCCCGTGGGAAATTCACGCGGGCGAAAGTCATATATAAATTAGATAATCAGACCTTTGCCCAGTGGGACGAGATAGGTTAAAAAATAAATTAGATATGGTGAAAAAATTCCATGCGAGCAGGACTTGAACCCGCGATCTACTGCATCTGAGGTGCACAAAAAAATAAAAACAATATACAGGGATATTTTTATTTACTGACAACCTTCCCACGGGTGAAAGTACTCATAAATGAACACCTTTTTGTATGGGACCGACTCTGAAATCTCAAAAAAAAATCAGCTGTTCCATATATTTTACAATACTAACTCGCCCAAAATGCTTTCCGTATTATATTAATGAAAACCGATAGTCGAGCCTTTTTTTGGAAACTTAAAAATGGCGGAGTTATCAAGATTTTAATATTTTATGAAAAACATGGTGTGAAAAGTTCCTTCGATCTGCAATCTCTATAAGCTCGCGAGGTCTACAGCTCACAGAGCCACTAGTATGATTCGGATAACACAATCACTTACCATCTAGCCACAACAACCAAGGCATTCTTCTGGTCCAATATCTGCAGTAAATGCAGCATCCGTCCCCCCGCATGAGTTTCACCGTCGTCATCGCAATCTTGTAACATACTAGTGCCTTTAGCTGTGGTCCGCTCGATACGGTATGCGTACATATTGTGTGTGGCGTGGTGGATCTTCTTGTTTTGCTGTAGTTTTGCTAGTACCGCGCTGAAGTTCATAATAGTAAGGTAGAAATCAGAAATTGGCTCTCGTAGAGTACTAAAACACTTATAATACCAAATTAAAAGTACCTAAGTCATACCAATCCCATCCCAACTATCTCTACTAATATGTATACATAAAAGCACAAACTGATTATTAAAAATAAAAAAACGACTGACAACTCACAGAGCCTATGTCACTCGGAGGAATGCAAGGAATTTAAAAATACCTCTCACATCAAAATCTGTTCAGCCATTCCGGACTTATGATGGAATAAAGAAACTTACATACATACTTACATACATGAACCCTGAAAACATAACACTCCTTTTTTGGTCAGTCGTGTAAAAAGTGAATTTGTTACCTCTTCACATTTTATCTGCTGAACCTTTCCTGAAGTTTTGCATACACATTTAGGAGTACTGAGAAGGGTATAGGTACTGTAATGAAGGAGGTCTGTTAATATTTTTAGACCTCTTTTAGTGCATAAAGAATAAGAAATTAAAAAGAAGATTATTGAATGTTTGTATATTTGACACAGTCGAGTGGAATCTCTGAGCTGTGAGCTCGTCATAGCAGCTTGCTTATATAATAAATACTATACCAGAAGATACTGAGTTATGGTTATTGAAGAATTCACCTGACGAGGAGATCGTTACAGTACTTTATATCCCAAAATTCCCACGGGAGCGGAGCCCCGGGGCACAGCTAGTACTATTTAAATAAGAGTTAAAAATGGAATTATGGAAAACAATATGGAAATATTATAATCCGCATCATATAGAGTGGCGATTCTGAACTCAGACACAAGTCAAGTTGCAGTATTAGCACAGAATTAATATTAGTACTACGTACAGAAAGGAAACTCCCTGCCCCTCCCGCAATATGGCACCCCCACGCTCCTTCCGCACTTCTCCCCCGTTCTTGTGTAACTGTGGGACGTTCGACTATGAAAACGCACATATTGACGTGTTACTGACGTGTTCACGGATATACAGTTTCATTCGTAGTAGTAGTAGGCATATTTGACGCGCCGTTTCTATGAAGCGCCCGCGCTGTGGTATTAGTTAGTTATAGGTGCGTGAGCAGTGGGTTTAAAAATCTTTTTCCAAAAAAATTGAACGCCTTCAATACCACTTAAACTCGAGAAATAATAAAGCTACCTACTGATTGAGTAGAAGTCTATGCCAAGTACCTATACCAAAACCTCTTAGGTACTTCGAGGGTGGGCGGGCAAATATTACGTTACAAAGTTGTGCTCCGATTTACGTATACTTGGCACCGACGTCTACTCAATCAGTAGGTATCATATATTCTCAAAGTGGCCTTCATAAATCCAAAGCTAATTTCAGAGCCGCTATCCTATAAAGCTTAAGTATTGACAACTTACTTAACATCTTCTATACTGTGCACTTCTGCAGCGTGACCTTGAAATGAGCTCTTCCTATCTACAATGACCTCACCATGTGTGATCGGCGGGCAGTTGATTTCTAACTGAAATTAGGTAAAACTGAGTACAATATCCTAAAATATTTAACAAATTACCACAGGATAACAATAGGTCTCTTACACATTGCAACTTTTTGCAGCAATACAATTGCGATGCAGTCGCACGACAGTGATAAAGTGACAACGCAAACGCAATACATGATCTTCCCACCAACGTATTAACTTTATAGCAAGATCTAGCTATTTACAAGCATGTTTTGATATTGAAATAATTGATGTTTCGTACATTTTGTGTCCTCTGTATATTTTGTGATATTTTGCAGCACAGTGTTAGTCACTAGCTATATTCTGAAAGTCTACTTTAATTTTTCAGCGGGGTCTTAGAGAATGTGTGAAATTATTCATCTCTCAACAATCAGTGAGTGAGTCAGCATCCAATTTTATACATATAAATAAACAAATTGTTTATTTTTGTCTCCAGTTAGGCTAAATTTGCAATATTTGATTTGCCAGAAAATAAAAAATCAGGACCTTGATAATGCCAAGAAATTAAAAAAGATCGTACCTGTGAAATATCTATTGCTTCTACTGGAGACTTTTTCTTCACTGGCTCAGGAGACTTCATTGTGAGCAAAACTTCCCTAATTTTCTCAACCCATTGATATATAACTGTTTCGCCAACATTTTCTCTGGAAAGTTTTTTAATTATATCATAATTTCTATTTTGCCTTTCGATAGACTGAACCACTAGAAGGTCTCAAAAATCTGTGTCACAGCCCTGAGTCAAGATACAAGCTGAGTGAGACCTTTTTGTAGCGTTAAATATTCTTACAATTTGTATTTATTTACTTGCACCATGCTCATAGAAGTAGAATTTAAGTGAATGAAAATATAACAGCTGGTACCCAATAATATTTTTGTAAAATATTGCTATTTTGCATGCATAAATTAAACTGCCTACTTACAAGTACACTTCATCCAAAGCGTTGTGGAGGTTTTCTTTTGCCTTTCTGTCCATCCAGGGTGCAGACAACTCGTATTTAGGGGGTGATAAACTGGGATAATCTGGCGGCATAGTAACATACAATAGTGCCTCTTTCTTATTTTCTTCTATCCTTACACAAAAGGACCTCGTAATATCACTTTCAGTGGTCCAATCATCACCGTATATTGCACTTAGAGCTTCAATTTCTTCAGTCTAAAAATTGTAAAAAGTAACAAGCTAATTATTAAAAATAAAAAACACGACTGACAAGTTTTTACACAAAAAGTACATACAAACATATAAGTTATATACATTTTTGAAATCGCCTTTTAAAGCCCTTCAATTTGATACCCCACTCGATAAGATTGATCAAATTTTATTTTTTTGGTCTGCTATTTATCGCATATATAATCCGCCATTTTGTTTTAATGATGACGTCATATAGCCTATGTCACTCGGAGGAATACAAGGAATCTAAAAATACCTCTCACATCAAAATCTGTTAATCCGTTCAGGACTTATGGTGGAATAAAGAAACTTACATACATACATGAACCCTGAAAACATAACACTCCTTTTTTGGTCAGTCGTGTAAAAAATAACACGCGAGAATTAAATTGTTAACATGACTTAAATCTTTAAGTTCTTACCTGTTTCGTCAGATTATCGGAATCCATAGTTAAGTTTATGATTTGAGCTTTGATTTTATGAGTGGTTTTGAGTACTTATTATTACATTTATTTATTTTATTTTATGTAAAATAAAATTTTCCAGCTGCACATCTGGTAAAGCAAAGCTCAACTCAAATAAATAAATCAATCAATGCTTTGACATTGACAAACAAGAATGCCCAAATTGTCATATCGACAATGACAGTGACGTCTTTAGAAGTTTAGACATTTGCTCAGAAATACCAACCTTTCAAAACATGAAAAAGAATCTATGAGCTGGTAATCACAGAAGTAAATTTTTTTTTAAATATAAGCAGAAGGAACACAAATTTCACACACACACTGATGATATTTGACAATATTTGCATCCTGTTCATGATAAGGACTGTCACATAACTCTGTCCCTTTCCTTCCTTAGCATTGCAATGTAGGTATTGCAACACGAACCACTACACTGAAAGATTTATCATCCAAGCCGGATTTTTCATGCGAAATGATCCTTAACTGTCATATTTGTTGTGTTGTCACAGTTGTCATAAATATTTAAAATTATTTTTTACTGTTTTGTGCTTTTAAACTCAATAGAAATGATAAAATGCAACGTGTACAATATGTGGAAGTGTTTCATAAAAAAATATTCGTGGAATATCGTTCCTTCGGTAAGCAATACATATTTTTTTGACGTGCCCAATGATAATATACAATTTCGTGTTATTTTTGAAACAATAACCATTATTAGACTTTTGAATACTATTTATTAGCAATATCATTATTTATTTTATAAAGTAGTGTATTAATTATAACCATTTCATAAGAAATACTACAAGTAATTTAATAATTTCGTAAATAGCATAGATCATTTGACAGATCCAGTTTTGTTTACTATGGCTGGGCCGAATCAAGGCAAATATACGAATTTAGTACCTATTCTATAAAAATCTCAGGAATTCTTTCTTGAAGATTAAAATGCACATTTTATAAAAATACTGACAGTGAATTTTATTTCAGGACAAGGAAAATATGCCAGAAAATAATACCTCAAGAAAGAGAACTGTTATGGGGAGTATATCTCTTACGTACTACGAGTACCAGGACAGTGAATGGACGCCAGCAACCATTAACATCATTGCAATGTTTCATTGCACGTGATTTTTAATAATTTAAAATAAATTTTATTGATTTAATGACTAGTATTTTTTCCCAAAAGGGATAGAATTTCCCATCGTAAAAAGCTGATGCAGATCCGTCCGCATACCGCGCACGGCTTAAGAGTGTATCACGTCCGCGCGCCCGACCGAGTTTAGGTATTTGATAGACCTCAGCTGGCTGTGTGCAAGTCACACGCACACATCGACGTGAGATTGCCGCCAACCCGAAGTAATAAGTGACAGGGATCCGGCAAAGGATTTGTTGGTACCTATATAATTTTTTTTTCTTGCTTTACGGTAATGAATACTAAAAATAAAATTACGACCATTTTCTTATGTAAAACATACTTGGCGCGACTTGGCAGTAAAATGGACACGAATGCCGCTACAGAAAATAGCATGACCGTCGTGCCAGGATGCTAAGATGTTAAACATCTGCCTGGCATCCCATGAAGGCCAATTTTTCGGGATGAGGTTTACAAAAATAGTATTTTTGGATCCAAGATGGCGGACAACTTTTTTTTCACGTTTACAATATGGGTATGGTTATATAGGTATTTCGGTGCGCTGATGACAAAAATAACATTTATTTTGAGATCCAAGATGGCGGACAACTTTTTTTCAAGTTTACAATATGGGTATGGTTATATAGGTATTTCGGTGCGCTGATGACAAAAATAACATTTATTTTGAGATCCAAGATGGCGGACAGTTTTTTTTTCAAGTTTACAATATGGGTATGGTTATATAGGTTTTTGGGGACGCTGATGACAAAAATAACATTTATTTTGAGATCCAAGATGGCGGGCAGTTTTTTTTTTTCAAGTTTACAATATGGGTATGGTTATATAGGTTTTTGGGGACGCTGATGACGAAAATAACATTTATTTTGAGATCCAAGATGGAGGACAGTTTTTTATTTTATTTTACAATATAGGTATCATTTTTTAGGTTTTTTGGGGACGCTGATGACGAAAATAACATTTATTTTGAGATCCAAGACGGAGGACAGTTTTTTATTTTATTTTACAATATAGGTATCATTTTTTAGGTTTTGACGCTGATGACGAAAATAACATTTATTTTGAGATCCAAGATGGCTGACAGTTTTTTTATTATTTTACAATATGGGTATCGTTTAATAGGTTTTCGGGGACGCTGATCTTAAAATAAATGTTATTTTGGTCATCAGCGTCCCCAAAAACCCATAAAACGATACCCATATTGTAAAATAAAATAAAAAACTGTCCTCCATCTTGGATCTCAAAATAAATGTTATTTTCGTCATCAGCGTCCCCAAAAACCTAAAAAATGATACCCATATTGTAAGATAAAATAAAAAATTGTCCGCCATCTTGGATCTCAAAATAAATGTTATTTTCGTCATCAGCGTCCCCAAAAACCTAGAAAACGATACCCATATTGTAAAATAAAATAAAAAACTGTCCTCCATCTTGGATCTCAAAATAAATTTTATTTTCGTCATCAGTGTCCCCAAAATCCCATATAACCATACCCATATTGTAAACTTGAAAAAAAAAATTTATTTTGATTTTTATGATTTCGATTTCTATGATTTCGATTTATTACGATTTCTATGATTGCGATTTATTACGATTTCTATTTCATCAAAAATTGTCGGCCATCATTCATGAGTAAGAAAATGGTAGGTACCTATATAAATTTTAAAAAGATTAAAAGTAATAAATATGTAACTCTGATCTACATTACTCTCTGCTGTCTGTGAATACATGAATACGCGAAAATTAAATGCCTCCCGAGCAGCAGAGCGACGTGGATTCCCCTTGACTCTTACCGGCAGACTGATTTTTCGTGGGCTTGGAACTCGTATATATTGAGCGATGGCATTACCATACAAAAAATGTATGGGGAATTTCTTAGTGAATTGTTACGATATATAATATTTTTTTCGAGTTATTTTTCAAAAATCGAAAACGAGCAACTTGTAGCTAGTTTAATAAACTCGCGATTTAACATTATGTAGAAATTATAATTTGTGTTTTACATAATGATTTCGTTAAAGCCGTGAACCTTGTTTTTCGTATTTTTCGTGTTTTCTGGAAGGTATTTACGCAAAAATAAAAGGCAAAATATTTTTATCTGTCTCGTATAAGTAGTAGCAGTTATTTGAGAAGCCTATAGTACTATTTTTATTATCAATAATGATCTAGTTTTGGCACCAGGGTCAATTCAGTAACGCCTGTTTTGGCTAAAAACGTGTGATGCAGGCTTAAGATTCAGCGTCTCAAAATTTTTGGTTTTGCTACACTGTATCGAATATAATTAATTATCTTAGATCCGACCCTGTATTCTGTCGTTGTGTGAATAATAATCTTAGTGTGTGTTTTTGCCATGCAATTTCAAATGACATGTTCAGTCTGCTTACTATTATTATATGTCTGTGCTGGTAATAGATGGCGATATAGTGCTGTAAAATAAATCTCATATTCAAAATCTTTATTGCATCTTTATTACCAACATCTTTAATAAATTGAAGGTAGGTACTTATTTTATTCAAATATCACATTGGAATAGCTCACTATTGGTTTTTCTTTTGGTGCATCTATTCGGCAGCTTATTTAACCGATGTTCCAGGTTCTACCCCAAGTAGCAAACAAGAATATGATTAAATCTTACATATCTAAACTTCATCTAAAATAAGAATTACGTAATTTAAAAAAGATTTCGTCAAGTCAATTTTTTCTTTAAAACTAAATAGTTTTAAGCTACCGCTACTTAAGCAAGTTAAGGATGCTTAAACCCTATTTAGTTAAGTATTTTATATACCTGTTAGTATTAAGTATGTCTACATTTAAATCAAAAAAATGTATTTTTTACTTTACTCAGAATATTTGAAGATTCACTTAAGACTCATTGGTATAATTTAAAGTAGGTATTGGTTTAGAATTTCAAATTAAATATTGTTTCTGTAGATAAACTTAAGATAATCTTAACACTCAGTTCTAGAAACGGTTTTTCTAAACAATATTTTATTATTTTTTCACTAAGTAAGGTCCGAATAAGTATGAAGTAGAACTACACTAATTCATTTTTTAGTATTAGTTAAGTATAACATAATAGCAAACCTAGTTCAGTATTTTAAAAACCCGTTAGAATAAAGTATGTCTCGGCGCGGTTATAGAGAAAGTGGCGCCCTCACTCAAAATAAATTATTTTTGGAAAAACTGAGATGTTAATTCAAATTCTGTCAGGTAAAAATCTAAATACTCCTTTAAAGCATTTATTGCAATATAATATATCATATAAGCGGCAACCGTCTTGCTCTAAAATTCATTAATGTTAAAAACGGCCACTTTTGGCATAAACGCTAACTAAGGCTTGACGGTTGCTGCTTAGACAATATATTATATTGCAATAAATGCTTTAAAAGATTATCTAGATTTTTACCTGACAGAATTTGAAATAACATCGCCGTTTTTTCAAAAATAATTTATTTCGCGTGAGGGCGCCACTTTCTCTATAACCGCGCCTTAAGGCGAGATGGTAGTCCAAATGTGTTAATGATTGTCATTTTTCATGACGAAATTTACCTCCTTAGAGTTTAATTACGAACTTGAAATTAATACAGCATATAGAAAGAGTCTGAAACGTATACTTTTTAAAATATATATATATATATTTGGTTAAAAAAAATCATAAAGTCCCTAAAAAATCTTTCAAGTCAGAATTCTTAAAATTTTCAGCGACAACATATATACAGTCTGTCTATTAAGTCCTGAAATTAAATGATGGCGCCACTGATGTGCATGTAGCAACCCTATATAGAGTGACCAAAATAATTTTGATACTAGCAGTTCGTTCAGGTAAAGTGAGCTAATAAATAAAACACATTATTCAGTCATATTGTTTCCGTTTTATTTACAGGTACCTTGCTTATGAAAAGTTTTACTAAACATTTTTAATTTAACCAGAATAATGTTTTTAATAATGTTTGTTGCAATGGCTCAGGATAGGAAATGTTGGCGTATACAAAAGGAGGCTTATACCCAGCAGTGGGTCATGGAAGGCTGACGATGATGATGAATGTTTTATAGTTAAAATACTAAGGTTGATCACTTTCACTCATCATCGGAGTCCAAATATTCAACAACAAGAAACGTTTCGTTGCCGCTTTCATCAGCGGTACTGTCATCACTACAGCTGCTGTCACCACTGCTGCTATCATCGCCTAAGCGAACAATCAATTCGTCTATATCTAGATACAGGTAACGTCCTTGCGCATAGTACTCTTTTTTGAGCGTCTCAACGTAATGGCAGCAGTTTTTCCATATTCAGATGTGATGCTGTAGAAGGCCTCTTCAACAAGTTGCTTCGTCGACTATGGGCCTAACTGTACTCTTTGGTTTTCCTAAAAAAAGGAATAAAAATTGTAACAGAATAGAAACAATAACTTATTCACAAGAAACAAATAACTCAAATCCAAAATTGATAGAAAACCCGAATAGACTGAGATGTACCATCATAATGTATCAAAAATTTATGATCATACTATAATATGACCTATTTACAATTTTAGTCTAACCTAAAAGTGTACAAAGTAAACAATACCTTTTTTCTTTTAAAAATCGTAAATTCAGTATATTTGTAACTTTAGGTTGATAAAAAACAAACAATAACACGGTTACATACCCATAATACTTATATGTTGTTCTCCCATAAATATCATCGAAATCTCACAAAATTCGTCCATCCTTGCACTCCGCAAAACATTGCTGGAAAACTTTAAAAATCAATTCCCGCGTGCGACTCCGATTTACTTTACTCATTTTTTAAACTTTTCTGCGTAGTTTGGTCTTAATTTATTGCAGTTTAATCAAAACAATAAAAATACAAACGAAAAATAATTCAATATTGTTGACAGCATTGACAGCTGATGTACATAAGTTTGGTGTTGCCAGACACATCATCAATGTTAGTTCCTCGAACTTTAATGTCAGGACTTTATAGACAAGCTGTATATTTTTTAATTTATAGCAAATATATCTATCGTCATAAAGTCTGAATCGAACACTTTTTTTTCTTGTCTAATATTTCAAAAGATATTTAAGAAATACCATAAAAATTATAACCTCTTCACTCTCCTGAAAATAACAGCAAAATTGTGCTATGCAAAAAACAATCTTATTACTATGCATCCACGCTTGGCTCTCGCTTCGTTCTTGCGTGTCAGTCGGCGTCGGCCGCCGCCCGCGATCATGTGACGTCGTCTCCGGACGCTCTTTCTACTGAATTAAACAATTTTTTTTCGTACTTTTGTGAAAGAAAAATTAAGGGGTCAGCATTTTTGTGCAGTGCTGTGAAAATGGGAAATAAGAAATCCATGAAAATAGCGAAAGAAATGACAAAAAAAGAAAAATAAATCACCACGACGGAATGTTTGGGTGAGTTTGAGTATCATATTCCATTCCAATTTCAAAAATGGCGTTTATCTGGAAAGGCTATAGAATTTGTCTCACCCAGCTTGCTTGCAGCAAGCAGCTACGTAAGCGTAGAGTAATGGAAAGTACACAGAGCCTGCATGCATATAGCCTGAATAAAGTGCACCTTACATGCATTTTCATTTTGTTTATGTAACTCAATGTGTTGTAAGTATATTTAATTTTTCAGCTCAAAGAAGAGATGCCAAGATTTTGGTGGTGACAAATTGAATCATTATGATTCGTCAAGCGACAAAACGAAGGCTCGTGAATCTGTTGAGTAAGTACCTTTTTATTATTATTATAGAATTGCTTTCTCATACTTTTAAAAGTGGTGACTAGTTAAAAAGTATGATGTTTTAGATTGCTAAATTATTATATTACACAAAATTTTAAGATCAGAATTTCAATGTACATGATTTTAAGATAGTATATTTATTTCAGGCACTGCACCGTTAATCCTAAACTGACCGAGTTACAGACATTGGAACCAGCAGTTATAATAACATCAGAGGTTCGACACCTCAAAGGAAAATATAAGTAAACCGTAAACAGTTTTGCAATTTTTTTTATTTTTAAAAAAGCTAGTTTATATATTTGTGTGTGTGTATTTTTTATGAAATATAGTATCTTTGCGTTGGTTCAGTATCCCTTAAAATAAGTATTTAGAACTTACTTTGGGACTAGAATCTGTGTGATTTGACAGTATATAATAATTTTTTTAACTGTGTCATTAGGGCCATTCAAAGTATTTTTATGTTATTTTTATGAATGATGTTATCATAAATGTTGATTATTAAATTTTTAAAATTTTTTTTTTCAAAAATTGATCACGTTTTTTTCTATTTACATACTTACTTTTACTTGTTAGGGAGTCACAATTCACCAATATGATATTTATATAGTCCTGGCAGCTGAAAGCTAAAGCACTGAAATATTTACCATTCTACGCTCTTACTGTTTTGCTCTTCAAACATTGTACGCTTAAAAGAGCAATATAGTAAATTTTGCTCTTTTACCATTTTGCGACCGGTAATCATTTTGCGCTTTTAACATTGTGCGCCTAAACGCCCCCCAGCTATAGTGTAGCAATGGCTTATATGTATAGGCACTGTCTAGTCTAGCCTAGCACAGTCTAGCCATAAAAATTGTTGTTATGAGGTGGGTTACGAATATCAATGAAAGTCCCAGGGTAAAACTATGGAAAACTTTACTATCACACACACAGTTTTACAACATATAAAATTATAATGAAAATGAGTTCGGAAAAATCCCTACAAACAGTTCGTATTTGCATTTAGTGCAGACAGGAGTTAGTTAAGAAAAGAATGCGCGGGGGTCGCGGCGAGCGACACACAGCGAGACGTGTTTAAGAAAACCCGGTCGTCGGCAGACTGCCTGGGCTGGCCGCCGCAAGCGCCTGGCGCTGGTGTGACGCAGTACGCATGCGCGTTAGGCGGGCGCAACTCCCGAGAGAGAGAGATAGCGACATGTGGCATGTGGCTATCTCTATCTATAGCGCACGGGCATGCAACAGCGCGATTCACGGACTGGGCGATGGTTTACTATACACTCCCCCTCAAGTCCTGGAGAACGCCCCCGCTCCTGGACTGGTAATTCAACTTTATCAGCCTTATCAGTCTTAGGCGGGCTTCCCCGTCCCTTTTTAGGATTGACTGGTTTAGGTAAAGGTTCCACATTGGTGTTACCTTGGTAAAGAGTGAGATCTTTAGAGTTATATTTCCCTACAATAATGTCTGGTTTCTCAGTACTGGAGATGTTAAAGGTTGTAGGACTAACCTTTGCGACTATCCTGTACGGACCATCCCGGCGTGGATGAAATTTAGCCGTCAGGTTCTTCTCTCCTTTGCTGAGTAAATTCTTCATCAACTCTTTCTTTGAAGGGTTGAGACGGTAAGGAGGTACTGATATAGGTGGATGCTCACCTGTATCGATTCGGTGTTCAGCGAATGGTGTGGGGCCTCCCCCTGCTTTAAAAATCCGCGCGTGCTTGTTGACGACGTCAGCGAGCGCCTGACGTTGAGCTGGATTGAGGTGTGCAGTTGTGCACCTTCGTCCTGTCTAAGAATGTCAGTAGATGCACACGAGGAGGGTTCCCTACGTGAGAAGGGTTCAAAACTCAAATTGTATTTAACCTTATCATCCGCACTGAAAAACCAAACCTCTTTACTAAAATCTATGACTACGCCAGCCTTAGAAATAAAGTCTATGCCTAATAATGTTTCATTATTGGTAGAATCAGGAAATATTAGGAATGGCGTTGTAAAAGATTTCGTTTCTAAACACACCTCTAAGGTGGCAGTAAGTACCTTCATGGTACGTACGACACCGTCAGCAAGTTTAACTTCTCGCGTTGACGGGAGGAGGGGGTGTCCCCTTCCTTGAAGTAGAGTGTATAGTGTGTGACCCGCAATGCAATGTTTAGCGGCGGTGTCAATTAACGCGGTGCCGTTAAAACCTAAAATTTTTATATTAAAAATGGGTCGCAAATCGCGTCCAATCGGGGGTATCCCGGTGTTGCTACCGCTTGCACATACATCTCTACAAGAAAGTACATCTTCATAATAAACATTTTCACCAAATGATAATTCACAATTTGATAAAACATTACTGTCCCTTGGACTATACAGTTTATTTGAAGGATTTACATTTATTTCGGAAAAAATGTTACTGTCCCTCGGACGAACTGAAAAAGTACTACTATCCCTTGGACTATTTGAAAAAGTACTACTGTCCCTTGGGCTATAACAATTATTTGGATGATTTACATTTGTTTCAGAAAAAATGTTACTGTCCCTCGGACGAACTGAAAAAGTACTACTATCCCTTGGACTATTTGAAAAAGTACTACTGTCCCTTGGGCTATAACAATTATTTGGATTATTTACATTTGTTTCAGAAAAAATGTTACTGTCCCTCGGACGAACTGAAAAAGTACTACTATCCCTTGGACTATTTGAAAAAGTACTACTGTCCCTTGGGCTGTAACAATTATTTAGATGATTTACATTTGTTTCAGAAAAAATGTTACTGTCCCTAACTGAAAAAGTGTTACTGACTCTCGGACTATGAAAGTTGTTTGCAAAAACTAAATTATTAGTACACACATTATCTGTGGATAAGTTTTGTTTACAACTAATATTATTATTAGAATAGTGTTTGACGGTTTGTTTACTAATGTTATCAGTAACAATATCACTAGGTAATGTTATCACTAGAAGAGTTTTTCGATGAAAAACACGATAAAACCTGACTTTGATTACGACTATTATTATTACTAACAGTATTTGACAGTTTGTTTACAAATGTTATCAGTGTTATCACTAGTAGAATTTTTCGATGAAAAACATGATGAAACCTGACTTTGATTACGAACACCTCGTTTACGACTATTTTTATTACTAATACAGTGTTTGACTATTTGTTTACAAATCTTATCAGTCTTATCACTAGGGGAGTTTTTCGATGAAATACACGACGAAACCGAACTTTTTTGAACACTATCGAGAGAATAAAAACTTGTATTTTCGTTAACACTTTTAGGCACTGAATCAGAGTTATTAGATGTTTGTGACTCACCTGGGGTCAACAACTTACGGCACTGGTCCCTTGTATGTCCGAAACGCTTACAGTAGACACACGAAGGTCGGGGCTTTTTTGTCGCAGTGGCGGAGTCTCGGCTCGGCGCCGATGGAGCTGACGACGCAGGCGGTTGCCGCGCAGGAGCTGATGATGAAGGCTGCTGCCGTGTCGTGGCGCGCGCGGGAACGGCGGCCGTTAAGGCCGGGTCGCGCGTATTCGCGCCGTCTGAAGATGGCGCGGCCGGTTCCAACCCTGCGCTAGGCCTTCGGGCTTCGTCGAACGCGTCCTCCACTATCCGTGCTAGACGGAGTAAATCGGTGAAGCTGTCGAACTCTTCCCTGCGGAGCCTTTCTCGAATGCGGCTGTTGATGAGACCGTACGTAATATCCAATTGGGCCGACAAAGAGAGGTCGCCTTTTTGGTAATCTCGCTAGGAGAGCACGTACTCTGGTCACAAACATATCAGTGTTTTCTTTATTTTGAGGAGTAGAAAAAATTTCTAGATAAATACGGTGAGGTGGGCGGCGGTCCCCGTAGGCACTTATTAAATTTTCTTTAACTTGCCGCCACGATGAGACGGTGTCCTTGATACCCTGCCACCACGTGGCTGCTTCGTCTTTGAATAGGTATGCAAGGCCTCTCATGATATTTGAGTCTGCCACTTGTGAGCATTCACAATATGCCTCCACGGCATCTATAAAAGCCTCTACAGATTCTTTAGGCCGACCGGAAAAAGTTGCCTTGCAGCGCGCCAGGGTTGCATCACCTGGCGGAATCAAGAAGGTAGAGTTCGCCCTCGTCACCGACTCCAGGAGGCTGCGGAACGCATCTGCTTGCGACTGCTGGAGGGAAGCGATGATTGATGCCACTTTATCGGCAGAAAATGTGGTACTTGCTTCGGCGCGAGGTGGCGAAGCGTCGTCGCCGCCATTTTGTGGAAAAATGCGAACGACGGTGAGGGCGTGGTCGGTCGAGGCGAGGGATTAGATTCTTGAATTTGAACTTCCTCTGATTCTTCCTTCCTGCGAGTGAGACTCGCGGCCCTACTTCTTGTGATAGGCATCTTTATTAACACTTTTTAACTAAAACTAAACTGAACTGCAACTAAACTAACGTTGTGCGCCATATATGAGGTGGGTTACGAATATCAATGAAAGTCCCAGGGTAAAACTATGGAAAACTTTACTATCACACACACAGTTTTACAACATATAAAATTATAATGAAAATGAGTTCGGAAAAATCCCTACAAACAGTTCGTGTTTGCATTTAGTGCAGACAGGAGTTAGTTAAGAAAAGAATGCGCGGGGGTCGCGGCGAGCGACACACAGCGAGACGTGTTTAAGAGAACCCGGTCGTCGGCAGACTGCCTGGGCTGGCCGCCGCAAGCGCCTGGCGCTGGGGTGACGCAGTACGCATGCGCGTTAGGCGGGCGCAACTCCCGAGAGAGAGAGATAGCGACATGTGGCATGTGGCTATCTCTATCTATAGCGCACGGGCATGCAACAGCGCGATTCACGGACTGGGCGATGGTTTACTATATTGTGTATATATATTTTATAAAAAATAAAAATAAATGAACCATCTTAAACGAATTGTTTTTTTAACCCTTACGATATCGCCGAATAGCGGCTAAAAAACGCAAATGGTCTCTTTCGCAAAATGTCGCATTAGGGACTTTAGATTTTTATAAGAACAACATAATTTTTTTAAGTAACTTATTTACATACAGTAGGTAAACAAAAACCCTAAATGTGATAATGTTGGTTGGTACTTAAATTTACTTCATATATATATTTTGCATAAGTGACATTCCACATAATATGATTTTTACGGGGGAAATTTTGTGTAATAGACCTTGGAGACCGTTTGCCATTTAGCCCAATAGGCACTTTATGAAATCCAATACAATATGTACTTTATGAAAATTCATAGCATAAAATGCAGGGAAATAAAACCAAAAACTCTGAAAGTGTTTATTTTTATTTAGATTTGTCTTGATTTATAGTCGTGACATGTTTGTAAACTACAGGTGAAATAATTTATTTATTTTTATTTTATTTTATTCGGAAAACAAACAGTCTTATGAGTCTAATTTTACAATAAGTGAGAAACAGTTGACCATTTAAATGTTCTCGCATAAGTAAATCTAAAAGAAACTTGTCTATCAGAAAGTTATTAAGTTATAAAGTTATAATAAATAAATAATATTATTATTTATATATTTATCTGAATTTAATTACCCAATTAATTTGATATTAGCTATCTGGGGCTGCGCATAAGCAAGCACATTCCTTGCGACCGTCGCGTTCCGCTGCTCACCACGCCTCGCCACCGCTACCGAGTGTGGCAAGCGTTGACGTCAGCGCACACTAGGTGGCGCTAAAATCGTGGTTTAGCTGACATGTTTGTGTTATATTTTCAATTTCCATTTTTTTTCTTACTAGCGCTCCGCCCTGTCTTCGCTCGAGAGGTACATACATAAATTGTAGCTTATGTCCTATTGGTAAAAAATTTTAAAAAATTAGTTCGGATGGGATTTTAAAAATTTATTAGTTGTGTATGGCAAAATAGAATCACCCATTGCACCCCAAATGCAAGTATACTGGAGCCATCAACGATCTCATCTCTGCGTTATGCAGACGCTGTACCGGTGTGCCGGTGCAGGTGTACGCGTGGACTATTCTAATTGGTTAATGAGTTCCGCGGGATCCGCCCACTATGTCTATGTGTGTCTAAGGTGTCTTTGGTTGTGTGCTCGTTAATCGTTTTGAAGTTGAGCTAGGACCTGGTCTTAAGTCTAAAAATGTATTTTTACCTCTAATCAGAATATTTGAAGGCTCCCTTAAGAGTCTTAAGACTAAGTAGTTTAATTAAAGTATATTGGTTTAGAATTTTAAAGTAAATATTGATTTTGTAGATAAACTTAGATGATCGTAACACTCAGTTCTAAAAACTGTTTTTCTAAAGAATTTATTATTCATTTATCTCTAAAGTCAAGTCCCATAAGTATTAAGTAGAACTACACTAATTCAATTTTTAGTATTAGTAAAGTACCTATATTATCTCTAAACAAGTACTTACTACTCCAAATGCATATTGTCTTAACTTTTTCTAATCTAACCTTACAAAGTCGGTATCGTCTAATATCTTACTTGTTTAAGAGAAATTAGGTTACGCCATTTGTGACTTGGTGAAAAAAAAAGTTTATAAATTTATCCGACGACTAATCATAAAAAATAAATAGAAAATTGAAGTCAGATTTTTGTTAAAGCAAAAATAAATGCATTTATATTTCAAGCATTTACAAAAAAGTAATATTCTTTACTTTATGTAAGCAATTTTTTTATTTTTCTATATATTTTAAAATTTTATTAATCTTTTTCCAGTATTTTGAGGGCCCGTCTATTTTATTGCATTTTCTATCGATTTTACACGATAAACAATCATCCGTTTTAATTTTTAATGCTGATTGAGACATAAGAAAGAATGTTTAAAAATTATTAAATCGCCATTTTGATAAACCTCTAATGATTTTTTGTTTAAGTAAAAGAGTTCACCATATTTTCTTAAGGGTCAGAAAGCTTGAATAAGAAAGTTAGATTTCACCCCCGACCCCCCTGTAAGCTACAAAGGCGCCCTCATAGAAACTAAATAGTAAAAATTAGCTCCATCTATCACATAATCTGCAAACCATTTAACAAACTGTTTTTTTATTTCAACCTTGTTCAACAAATTTGTTCTTGAAATACTTATTTAAAAAAAAAATCTAAATTAATGAATGCAAAATTAAGGAAAAGTAAACAAAAAATGTGTTTTAGTCAGTGTTTTCGTAAAGCTACTTACGTAGTAAATAATTCATGTATAGTACGTTGAAATATGTAATGTAACATTTCGACAACAATGTCATATTAGCATTTGGCCAAGTGTTAAGTTTATGAAATTAAATTCGAAGAGTGCTAGGTTCGAGTCCTTGCTGTTTAGGCCAGTCGACAGGTAGTTTCAGATAGAAAAAGGTCGGAATTTATTGAAACTTGGAGATGTTGTTCAGGGATGGTTAATTAACATTTTGTCAAGTTTTGGACCTCGAAGACCCTGTGCAAAAAGAGGAGGGTAAAAACTGAAAAAATTTCGACCTTTTGTCAGTTTTTCGTCAATATTTTTTTCCTTACATCCTACTGCAAAAGCATCCCAGTACTTTTTTATAGAGCGTTAAATTTCCCACAACTTTTACTAAACAAACTTATTTGTAAATCAATTCGTTACTGAGATATGGCGCTACAAAAGAAAAGTCAATTTTCAAAAATCGCTAAAAAATGGCGAAAATGCAGAATTCCACCTTTTTTCTTCATATACCTATATCAGAATAATGATGAAGTGTTGTTTCTGTTATGGTCCCTTGTTACAATAACCAATATTTGAACCCCCCCTCCTTCCCTCTCAAAAGCTTATTTTCTTCTGTAATTTCATTCCAACCATATTATCATGTCGGTAATGTTGGTATTGATATTAGTTACTTTTTAGACCCCTCCCCCTCCGTCCACTACATTATTATTCCAGAGCAGGTAAAAAAAGACAAAGTCCTTTCGTGAACAAAATAAATGTAATTAACAAAATTAAGGTATTCACAAAGCATAAATTATAAGCAACAGAGATATTATTGTTGAAAGGTGCTCATACATAGGTACTAATTTGTACTCATTACAGCTCCTGTCGAGATTTCTTAGGCGTTGGTTCTGCTTTTAACAGCTCGTCGTCCTCCTGAGCGATCAGGCTGTTAAGGACGTCCTCGCCGTTGTCGTATTCGTCGATTGTCTGATGAGTCCTCTTCGTTCAAATCAGTTGTGGGGGCGTTTTCACAGGAGTGGCCTGTGCAGTACTTGCAAATTGCTGAGCATCTAAGACCTGCTTTCTTGCAGCCACCAGCTCCAGTGCTACAGCCTTTGCTGCACTTGCAGGAAATAATTTGGAGGATGTTATCTGGCCCAGCATTGCCTGCAATTGCAGCAAAGTCTGTAGCACCGGAGCTGGTAGCTGCAAGAAAGCAGGTCTTAGATGCTCAGTAATTTGCAAGTTACTGCACAGGCCACTCCTGTGAAAACGCCCCCACAACTGATTTGAAGGAGGAGGACTCATCAGACATAATCGACGAATACGACAACGGCGAGGATGTCCTTAACAGCCTTATCGCTCAGGAGGACGACGAGCTGTTAAAAGCAGAACCAATGGCTAAGAAATTTCGACAGGAGCTGAAATGAGTACCTATGTATGAGCACCTTTCAACAATAATATCTCTGTTGCTTATAATTTATGCTTTGTGAATACCTTAATTAATTTTGTTCACAAAAGGACTTTGTCTTTTTTTACCTGCTCTGGAATAATTATGTAGTGGGGGGAGGGGGAGGGGTCTAAATGTAACTAATATTAATACCAACATTACCGACATAATTTGATTAAAACCGACATGATAATATGATTGGAATGAAATTACAGAAGAAAATAAGCTTTTGAGAATTGGGTTTGGGTAGTGAAGGAGGGGGGGGGGTTCAAATATTGGTTATTGTAACAAGGGACCATAATAGAAACAACACTTCATCATTATTCGGATATAGGTATATGAAGAAAAAAGGTGGAATAGGGGACCGGCCAAGGTATGAGAATTGTTAAAAATATGTATTTTTATGATAGAATACATATAATTAAACACATTTTGCGACTTTTCAGCACGAGTTTATTCTCCTGAGCTAATTTATAAGAGTTCAAACTTTTTGGGAAAGTCCATTTTCTACGCGTGACGTCATATGAATGCACGTTTAGTTAGAGGCGTTTTGGTATCGTCTAAACATCGCTTAAAAATGTGAATTGTTTTTTTCTATATCTTGGGAAATACTTTGGTTATTGATGTAATTCTTTTAAGGATGGTTCTATTATTGTGAGATATTCCAAAGAACTTGACGACTTCCAGCCTCCCGAACAAGCCGGTTTCCGAAAAGGCTTTAGTACCGTAGACCACATACATACGCTGCGGCAGATTATACAGAAGACTGAGGAGTATAATCAGCCATTATGCTTGGCGTTTGTGGACTACGAGAAAGCCTTCGATTCGATCGAGACCTGGGCTGTGCTACAGTCTCTCCAACGGTGCCAAATTGACTATCGATATATCGAAGCGCTGAAGTGTTTGTACGAAAACGCCACCATGTCGGTCCGTCTCCAGGATCAAGGCTCCAAACCTATACAGTTGCAGCGAGGGGTGAGACAGGGAGACGTGATATCTCCGAAACTGTTCACCGCCGCCCTGGAAGATGTTTTCAAGCTTCTGGACTGGAGCGGACTCGGCATCAATATCAACGGCGAGTACCTCACTCACCTTCGATTCGCTGACGATATCGTAGTCATGGCTGAGACCTTGGAAGACCTAGGCACAATGCTCGATGGCCTCTGTAGAGCCTCTCAACAAGTGGGTTTAAAAATGAACATGGACAAGACGAAAATTATGTTTAATATCCGTGTCGCACCCACTCCTCTGAAGGTTGGAGACTCTACACTCGAAGTTGTTGACAATTATCTATACTTGGGACAAACAGTTCAGTTGGGTAAGTCCAACTTTGAGAAAGAGGTCAACCGTCGAATCCAACTCGGCTGGGCAGCGTTCGGGAAGCTTCGCGATATCTTCTCGTCCAAAATACCGCAGTGTCTCAAGACTAAGGTCTTTGACCAGTGTGTGTTGCCAGTAATGACATACGGAACAGAGACGTGGTCGCTTACTATGGGCCTCATAAGAAGGCTCAAGGTCACCCAAAGGGCAATGGAGCGCGCTATGCTCGGAGTTTCTCTGCGTGATCGAATCAGAAATGAGGAGATCCGTAGGAGAACTAAAGTAACCGACATAGCCCGCAGAATCGCGAAACTTAAGTGGCAGTGGGCGGGGCACATAGCTCGTAGAACAGATAGCCGTTGGGGCAGAAAAGTTCTCGAGTGGCGACCACGAACCGGAAAACGTAGTGTTGGCAGGCCTCCCACTCGGTGGACCGACGACCTGGTGAAGGTCGCGGGATGCGCATGGATGCGGGCAGCGCAGGACCGGTCGTTATGGAAATCCTTGGGGGAGGCCTTTGTCCAGCAGTGGACGTCTTTCGGCTGAGAGAGATTCCAAAGAAGCATCAAAAAAAAAAGTTGTCCGGTCCCCTATTCTGCATTTTCGCCATTTTTTTGCGATTTTTGAAAATTGACTTTTCATTCGTAGCGCCATATCTCGGTAACGAATTGACTTACAAAAAAGTTTGTTTAGTAAAAATTGTGGGAAATTTAACGCTCTACAAAAAAGTACTGATGATGCTTTTGCAGTAGGATGTAAGGAAAAAAATATTGACGAAAAACTGGTGAAAGGTCGAAATTTTTTCAGTTTTTCCCACCCTCCTCTTTTTGCACAGGGTCCTCGAGGTCCAAAACTTGACAAAATGTAAATTAACCATCCCTGAACAACATCTCCAAGTTTCATTAAATTTCGACCTTTTTCTACGAAAGTCCACTTTTTGCGACTTGTCGACCGGCCTAGTTATTCGGTTTTCTTTTTTAAACATAATTTTATGGTGAAAGTGAGTTTGTTTTTTTGTTACCTCTTCACGTTTTATGTACCTACTGAACCAATCTTTCTAAAATTTCAAATACACATACCTAGTTAGAAGGACGGAGAAGGACATACCTTTCATCCCGGGAAAAGCACTGTTCCCGAGGAAAATTCACGCGGGCGAAGCCGCGGGCAAAAACTAGTGTTATAATATAACATGGGAAATTTCACATGCATTTCGAACAAGTTGTTAGAATAATGGTTATGTACGTACAGACGAAGTACGTCAAAACGAGAAAGACTGTTCAAATCTCCTCTGTGATATTTTTTTTTGATTTTTTTAAATTCTAATACATCATTTTATATTTTTTTTTACAGTAGCTGCGCCCCTGGGCTTATTTGGGCTATATATATATGGGCTTACCCTATTTGCTATTCCCGGTATTTTTCTACCCGTATACCAAATTTCATCGAAATCCGTCCAGTAGATTTTGCGTGATTGAGTAAAAAACATCCTCACAAACTCACAAACTCATATCCAAACTTTCGCATTTATAATATTAGTAGTATACAACATAAGAAGAAAAAATATACCTACACAGTCTGTCAAGAAATAAATTTAGTAGTGTCGTGGGTAAAAAGTGAACCAACATTATCCGATACATAAACGGTACAAATTAGAAAAAGAGGCGCCCTCTTGTCTGTCGGCTTTCTTATCGGAGTATAATTAGAACTTCAGAGAAAAATTCGCAGGTTCGATCCCCAGTACATTTTTTTTTACTTCATTTTTTATTTGGTAATTATTTTGTATTAATAATTTTTTTGACCATTAATGAGTGTATTAAAAATGTATTTGTTCAAGAATAAGCATTTTTCGTGATTCACGTCGCTCTCATGTCGCAAAGCAGCATCGTGCTGTTTTGACGACTTTTTAAGAGCGCCATCTAGTTCTTGATTTGTATAACAACCTCCATGTTGTTATATTTTACGTAAGTAAATTTGCGGAGCAATTTGACATGCGTCTGCCTTGTCTAAATGCCACCGGCAGTCTGAGGACAGAGAGGTAAGACGAGTTGCCATATGAACGACAAGGAAGGTATGATGTTTCCATTAAAAATTGCGTTGGACCTAGGTGAATAATGTTATAATTTAAGATTGTGTAGTAATAAATAACTTGTTTTAAAAAATTCTTTAATTAAAAATTCAGTTATCATATGAACTAAATAAATGTTGAATAAAATATTCAAAATATCATCGTATTACTGAGTTTTTTGGTAATTTAGGTACAATGTTTAGGATTATTTTTTATCGAGCAAACTTAGTCAAATCATGTTTTCGGTTCTTGTAGTGTGTTGCTAATTTCCTAATCTATTATTAGCAAAAATTTCAGAACTGTACAGTAAGTGCAAGCAAAGTAATTTGGTAGGCAAAACGCGAAATTCTGTCCCTTAATATACAATTACATTAGTAAAAAAAAAATTAAATATTTCTTTCTAAAGTGATGATTGAATAAACGGATTCAATAGGTATTAATAGTTTTAAGTAAGAATTGTAGATATCTTTAAGTTTATTTTTTAGCCTAAAGTCAACCTTCAAGATATCTTGAGATTCAAGTTTAGTCTCTGCAAAACCCCCACTCTTAAGTCGGGTTAAAGTTAGTCTAAACAGTAGTATTAACTCTTTCTTACAATTTACCTAAATACTGTGCCCACTTTATCTTAACTGTGTCTTGAGGGATATCTACTAGTTATCTTCAGGGACATAATTGTCTTAGACAATGACAAGAATTAGTCTTTTTGCTTTCAAGATATCTACAATTCTATTTTAAGACATTTGATTGCTACTTGGGACTAAGTATACCCACCTACTGTTAGGGTTGCCAGGCGTCCGGATAAAGCCGGACATAGGTAGACTTTTTGATTGCGTGTCTGGCCAAAATAAACGGTGTCCGGCCTGTCCGGCTTTTTGGGTAGTTTTCAAAAATTTGCCGATTTCACCTGCCAGTTATTTTTTACTTGTGATTATTTTGTATATCGGTTTATGGCAACGTAACACTCAGTGATAGTCATAAGTACATTAATAGCACCAAGGCAAATGATCTGACCTTATTTTTAAAGGAAGTCTAGGACCTAAATTTTAATTTGTAATTGCATTTTCTAATTAACCTGCGTGTCCAAAGGACGAGTACATGGAGTTTTATAACATGAAAATATTATACAGAAGAGATAAGCAAACAGCAATAAGACACTTCAATAATGAAAGTTTAAGCTATAATATCTGGAAACTTGGGCCTTCTAAATCAATAAAATACAAAAGCAAAAAATAAACTATTTTTGTAAACAATATTTTCTACATCACCTGTCATCTTAAATATTTTCGATTGGTGGCAACACTAATTGCGCGCGGGAGTTCGTACCACTGCCGCCCGGTCGCCCAAGTCGTCCGCTAGCGACAGGAGTGGCGAGGCTTGTGCGAGTGTATTCGTTGTAATCAAAAAAATAACCTGTTGTCGCCGCGTGTATTTGTGTAACCGTAAGTTCTGTTTTTCCTGCCTTTAATAACTTCAACACTTATTAAATATTTCTAATTAAGTTTTCACCTGGTTATATAGGTTATGAGGTCTGTTTTGGGGTGGAGTAGGTATAACCGCGCTGAATTAAACATTTGCTTTTTCCGACAAAAAAAACGGCCATTTTCTCATTAACCCGTTTCTAAATAACCTGCCACTACCGTACAGGTGAATGAGATGTGTTCGAGTGAATGCCTGTATCTAATTAACCTGTCCTTACCTCGCTGAAAAACTGGCAATTTTAAGTTCCCTTTCAGTGTAAGGTACTCATTTTGACATAACAAATCGAATACAATAACATATAAACCTTATCCAAAATTTTTTTTACTTTTTGTCAAAAACGGCAATTTTATGAAAACTACTCTTTTACATTTCGCAAACGAGCGTGGCCGAGCGCAGGCCACGAGAGTCGATGTCGGTAATAATCAAAAAAGCTTGATTTTACATATAATTTTTTTGTCGTGCCTAAGGCAAAATTCTCACGTGCCTAGGACAAAATCAATAATGCAGGGTGTCCGGTCTTTCTACCCAAATGTCCGGCCAAACTGGCTGGTCTGTCCGGCTATTAGGTTAAGCGACCTGACAACCCTACCTACTGTTTATACTTAATTTCATCAAAATTAGTTTAGCCGTTTTGGCGTTAGTGAGAATAAACATACATCGTACTTCGCCTCGCATTAATAATATTAGTAGAAAATAAGGAAACATTTTTTTCAACACATTTGCTCGTAAAGTGGGTCTTATTACATCGAATTTAGGCCCATAATGCTATATATTACGAAGGTATTACGAATATATTACGGAGGTGGTTGTAAATAAAAATTACCATACTGTGCTATACAAAAGATAGAAAACTAATGCGTGTTATGAGTTCTATAAAGCATTTTTAATTTAGCCGCATAATATACATAAGATCAAATAGGGAAAATAACAACAGTTTTTAAATAAGCAAAGATAATGATTTTCATACAGCTAAGCACTGGCTGTATGGCGATATACCATCCGCAGCGTGCACCGCGCGCTCCCTGCGCACGGCGCGGGGTGGCGGGCGGCGGCGCGTGAATAAAAAACAAGACTATATTTATTATGTTGTGTTTGTTAGGTACATTTTCCGATTTTCGCCGTGTTAGCATATTAAATATTTAATAAAATGTCGACTACTATAGAAGAACTAGTTTTGCGTGGCTGCGCGAGGTGCAAGCACCTCGCGTGTTGTGCAGGGGCATTAAAACAATGCAGTTGCGATTGCACGAAATTTTTTTGGGAAATTGTAAAAAAGTCATCTACATAAAAAAGTTGTCGGTTGGGATTAGGTGAAGAGCCGAAAGGTTATTATGGCTTATGCTCTTTGCTATGAAAACGCAGCTCGGCCTTCGGCCTCGCTTGTCCCGGCTGGAGGAGGGGCGCGGCCTCCGGCCTCGCCTCGCCTCTCGGATTCATATACGCAGCTCGGCCTTTGGCTTCGCAGGCCAAGGCGCCTCGGCCTTCGGCCTCAGCCCCACGGCTGGTTACTGGGGGTTCGAGATGCAATGAGGAGGTCATCCATGTAGACGGATGGCTCGGCCTTCGGCCTCGCCCCGCTCTTTGCGCCCGAGACGGAGCTCGGCCTTCGGCCTCGCCGCTCAGCTCGGCCTGCGGCCTCACATCCCTTATTTTATTTTAAAAAAAGGAAGGGGAGGAAGGGCTCGGCCTACGGCCTCGCCATTTAGTTCGGCCTTCGGCCTCCCACCCCCATTTTAATTTAAAAAAAATGGGCAGGGGTGAAGAGCTCGGCCTGCGGCCTCGCCGCTTAGCTCGGCCTATGGCCTCTCATCCCTTATTTTATTTCAAAAAAAGGAAGGGGGCGAAGGGCACGGCCTACGGCCTCGCCATTTAGTTCGGCCTTCGGCCTCACACCCCCATTTTAATTTTAAAAAAATGGGAAGGGGTGAAGGGCTCGGCCTGCAGCCTCGCCTCTTAGTTCGGCCTATGGCCTCACATCCCTTATTTTATTTCAAAAAAAGGAAGAGGGCGAAGGGCTCGGCCTACGGCCTCGCCATTTAGTTCGGCCTTCGGCCTCACACCCTCATTTTAATTTAAAAAAAATTGGTAGGGGTGAAGAGCTCAGCCTGCGGCCTCGCCGCTTAGCTCGGCCTATGGCCTCTCATCCCTTAATTTATTTCAAAAAAAGGAAGGGGGCGAAGGGCTCGGCCTACGGCCTCGCCATTTAGTTCGGCCTTCGGCCTCACACCCCCATTTTAATAAAAAAAGGGAAGGGGTGAAAGGCTCGGCCTGCGGCCTCCCATCCCTTATTTTATTTTTAAAAAGAAAGGGGAGGAAGGGCTCGGCCTACGGCCTCGCTATTTAGTTCGGCCTTCGGCCTCACATCCTAATTTTTATAGAAAAAATGGGAAGGGGGGAAGGGCTCTGCCTGTGGCCTCACTTCCTCATTTTTATAAAAAAAATGGGAAGGGGAGAAGGGCTCGGCCTGCGGCCTCGCCACTCAGCTCGGCCTACGGCCTCACATCCTCATTTTTATAAAAAAATGGTAAGGGGGAAGGGCTCGGCCTGCGGCCTCGCCACATAGTTCGGCCTACGGCCTCACATCCCTTATTTTATAAAAAAAAAGGAAGGGGGGCAGTACTTTGCTCACAAGACGGAGCTCGGCCTTCGGCCTCGCCTGGACGCAGCTCGGCCTCCGGCCTCGCTCGTCTGGTGACTTGGCTGGCCCATACAAAACTCGTCGAAAAAAATTTCGAAAAAAAAAAACCTATCAGTTTGGGGGTCCCACGGTCTCAACATAAAAAATTGTCTATGACGGTAAAAGTCTACGAGTCCGTTTTCCCCCCAAAAATCCCCAATGAAGTTTGTATGAAAAAACAAAATTTAGTATGGAGAAAAAAAAAAAAGTCAAAAAAACCATAGACTACCGCCGGCTGTGGTCGTTGCCCAGGGTCCTCTATGACATTTGGTCGAGCACCCCCCACTTATCTATTATGGTTTCCACGGGCAGTACCCCTATCAGTCCGGAACTGCTCCAAGTTCCACTTTCGTATTTTTCCCGGTGCCTCCTCACCCCCCTCCACACTTCCCCATCATTACTTTTTCCCAGTTGTGAGTTCCGTAGAACAAACTAATTATGTCAGTGAGTGGTATTGTAGCTTTATATATATAGGCCCAACCGCAGGAAGCTCGGCCTTCGGCCTCGCTTCCTGCTGGTTGTTCCCGAATATGTAAATTTAACTCCACCTTAAATCATTAACGAGGCGCGTAATGCAAGTAATAGTTTATTGCCTCCAAAATCAAACGTAAGTATTTGGCGGCATACGAATGTTTTATAAAGTGGAGGAATGACAAAAGGGCGCAATCGTTTTCCGATAATTAGGTGTTAGGACCACACTATTTTTTTTTACTCACAAGTGTGTTGAAATACGTCGTACGATACACGTGTGCATTTGGTCATTACGCACACTCGGCTTTATTAGCGCGCTCGCCTTCGGCTCGCGCGCTAATATCGCCTCTTGTGCGTAATGACCAACTTTGCACACTTGTATCGTAATGTACTATTAACACCATTAAAGTTCGCCCTTCGCTGCGTTGCTCTATAATTTTTCAAATCATAGCGTATTGAATTTAATCTGAAATTTATGTTTTTAAATCTAGACACAATGTCAAACTAATATTTAGCTGGCACAATCTTGAATTAGAAATTACTGAATTTCCGGCTGCACATTTACATAATACACATGTAGTTGGGAAATTTGCATACAAGAGTTTAGCGTTACGCACGAAATTGAAACAGTGTAAAAAAAATATTTAATTTTTAATTTAGCTATTCATGACATTTATCTATTTCAGACCCCTCAATTATTTTCAGTGCCCATAATTTGTTCATTTATGTAGTCTATCAGATCTTATATCAGATCACCTAAAGTCCGTTTTTTCCTAATTATCCTATTATGTAAACAATCTTGCCATGTCTTTTTATAATTTTACAACAATATAAATTAAAATAGACTTTTTAGGAAATTACTTTCGTGGTTAATAAATGTTTTACTTTAAAATGTTTAGGTTTGAACTAATATTTGATTTATTTTCAACAAAAAGTACTGTGTAACATTGTTTACATGATAGGCCAAGTAAGAAAAAACGGAGTTTACGTAGATTCATCTAAGATTCTTCACACATGTGATAGGACAATAATGAGCTTTTTTAACACGAAGCGCGTTGGCCAAAAAGTGTAATGTTTTCAGCAATTTCAGGCTTTCTCGTATAGATAGGTGCCTACAGACCCTACAGTCACAGCAGTATCTAACAAGCTAAGAAAATGCTAGGAACACTACGATCAGTGTGTTCTTAGGTATGTAGAATTCTCTTTAATACACGCCTTAAAAGAGAGATATAAGAAACACACAGCACACCTGCGAGCAATGAATATGAAGATAGTGGTGATTGTAGAGATAGAATCCTTATAGAGAGATCTGTAAGGATAGGATCGTTCCTTAGTGCAAGTGAAAAATCCATAGTATCTGCCTACACTCTCGCTAAACAGGCATGTTGCTCATGACTCATGACTATACCTACTGATGTGCCGTTCACGAATTTTTAACGACAAGCGGAAACTTTCTTGGAAAGGGCATGTTCCATAACAGGCTATATCATGAGCAGTTCCCCAAAAATCAGAAATAATATCAAAAACCGATTAAAACTATCACATATTTGTTTTTTCGTGATCTTGTTATGGTATAAAAATACATTTAATATCGCTTAATGTCGTATAATGGCCATACTGACATGGCGCCCGTACGTACGTTCGGAAAATATGATACAGAAAATCAGATACAATGCTCGATATTTTCATTATATTTTAGAAAATTAATTAAAGTAAACGTTCCTAACACATGTTACAAGCAATATCATAAAAACATATGTGTATTTCACATAAATAGATGAATAATAAATAAAATAAACAAATTCTTTCCCGCGGGCACGTATGTAGTAAAAGTACATTTTTGAACGTACCGGAAATGGAACCTGTCAAATGAAGCGCGTCAACGTCAAATCATAATGGGTGTCGGCCATTTTGGCGGAACTCGCCTAACCTTCATTACGATTTTGTTGATTTTGTTACCATAGAAATGCTACGAATTTATAGGATTTACTTATAAGGCATTGATACTGACCTAAAAATGAAAAGTTTAGATAGGTGCTTAATGATATAGCCGGCTCCCCATACATTTGTGCAACAACCCCTTTCTTAGAGAACGGAAAATTTTCCTAAAAAACTTAGAAATTCCCAAGAATTTTCCTAAAGCTTCAATTGAAGAAATATTTAAGCACAGGGAATTTTTCGGCGGCATCACTAACTGTATCTGAAATATGGTACCCAAGCAGTACCCTCAGGCGGTAGCTATGCGTGATCGATGCGTGTTTTATTCCACCATAGCTCCGTCAAGTGATAGCTTTGGACGACCTCCGTGGCCTAACGGTTATCACGCCAGACTGCCACACCGGAGGTCCCGGGTTCGATCCCCGGTCAGGTCAAGATGGAAAATGATCTTTTTCAGATTGGCCTGGGTCTTGGATGTGTATCTATATATGTATTTGTCATATAATATAGTATCGTTGAGTTAGTATCCCATAACACAAGTCCCGAACTTACTTTGGGGCTAACTCAATTTGTGTGATTTGTCCGTATATATTTATTTATTTATTTATTTATTTATTAGCTGATGGTTGTAGTATAAGGATAAATAAATAATACAAAGTTTCTTCATTTGGTTTATTGTGCTGTTTAAATAAACAACTAATTGCGTACCTAACTACACTAAGAATTAATATGGTAGTTACAATTACAACAGATTAGAACCTACTTTATGACACCTAGTTAAAGGAATTGAATTTAGGAAAAGACATTCTTTACAAACTGCTTCTGAAATTTTATATCTAAAAATGGTTAAATAGAAATAAATTTGTGTATTTGCCTATTTTAGAGAATTTACTACGAGAATTAGCAAGAAGAAAGTATTAATCGCTGAATTTGGTATAATTATGCAAATAGAAGTGCTATTTTATATGAAAATGTCAGTCGTTCCAATGCTCTTTACAAAACACGTGTCCGTATAGAAATAAGTAGGTAATCGAACATTCAAATTTGAACGAAAAATTCGATTGAGTGTGTTAACGAGCTTCAGAGTTTTTGGCTGACGAGTTTCAGGTGGCGATAAAAACTTTCTATGCGACTCCTTTTAGGCTTATATTATTCCAAATTTTGTGCGATAAACTGAGAATTTTGGGAATGTAGTCGGTAGAACGAGAATTCACCAGGAAATCACTATTCCTATATAACACTCTACTTCAATATCACAGAATCATACTAATTACCTTAATTAAGAGAGTTTAGTCTACTTATCTACAATTTCAAAAATTTACAACAATAATTAAGTAATATTAAACAATAAATTAGGTATCTATAATAAATTATTTAAGTGACATGGAATGTAGTTTACAGCGTAAAGTTTAGTTCTATTAATAGTTAATCTTAGTATCTAACTATGCAACTATATGGACACAAACTCAATTGGATATGGCATTTTATTTTATGATCAACTAGCTTTTGTCCGCGGCTTCGCCCGCGTGAATTTCCCACGGGAATAGTGCTTTATCCCGGCATGAAAGATTCTCAGTACTTCTTACTATGTGTATGCGAAATTTCAGGAAGATTGGTTCAGTAGATAAAGCGTGAAGAGGTAACAAACAAATAAATAAACAAACTCACTTTCGCATTTATAATATTAATTAGGTATGATCCAGTATATTTTACAGATCTATGAGAATATTCTATGAGTTTTATTGATTTTGACTTTAGTTATTTTAGCATTTATGTACAACTTTACAAACTCTACTTATAGAAGCGTATATACAGAGTAGGCATATAGTTCAATTTAAAAATGTATGCGCAATAATTTGAATCAATCAGAGCCATACTTATTCATAAAACTGAGATTTTACGATTTAAAAAGACATGTTCTATAAAAAGCTAAAAAAAAAAAAAAAAAAATTTGCGCTGACATCATACTAACTAGAAAGACAAAGGATATTTTTCTGTTCTTCATGGAATGACTTGAATCCTAAATTATTAGATTAATTTTATTCTGACAAAAAAAAAATCACCTATGATAGGTAGATATTATCTACTGAACTTACGTCGGTGTTTTTTTTATAAATAAGACGATAGGATTTATTGTACAATGAAAATTTAGTTTCCCGCCTTTATTTCTGACGTATTAACGGAATCGGAGAAGCAATCATTCGAAACCCCACTTTGCACTGAACAAAAACTAGCGGGAGACGATCTGTCACTTGAGTTTTTTTCTTGGCCCTGGAATTCAATCATACTGCCACTCGGTTGGCGAAGAAAATTTTGAAACCCTATCGGTTCTGATCGTATTTTTTCCGGTTTCTTCAGAAGTTCCTCTATTGAGTATGGATTTTTCTTTTTTTCTTTGTCGTTTGGTGTTTTTCTTTCGTCTGTATCAGGCCGGTCGGTGCTATCGTCACTTGCTTCGACTGAAATGTGTTCTGAATTTTCGGATTTGACTTCGTCTGAGTTTATTCTGTTTAGTAGATCACTGTGGAGATTTAGGGCGTAAGGGGAGAAGTTTTTCGCGTCGTGGTATGGCATCATAATCCTTTGCCATGGCGAAATAGGGTATGGCTTTAGGAGGCCTTGTGCTTGTGCCTGGTTGGCCAAAATCCAGGAGGTTGTGAGTCGTCTGTCGTAGAGTGAGGGGTCTTGGGGCGGGGGAACCCTGACGGCCGTGTGGGCGAAGTATGAGGGGGTTTGCGGCACTGGAGTGGGGGGCAGGGAGGACTTCAGTGACATGTAGTCTATGACGTTTGTGGGCAGCTCCGGTGGCGGGTATGGTTCTGAAATTAAAATCACAGGGTTAGTACAATACAATTGAATATTTAGAAAAACAACTTTTCTTAAAATCATTAACATATCGATCCTACGATTTTCGTAGGATCGCACACTATTTATTACACAAGTGTACGGACATAAAGCCAAGATAGTGTAGTAAGTATTTAGTTTAATACCTAATTATAAGTAACTAGCTGTTAAAAAAGCTAGTAGCAAAAAGTATAATTATCTCACACTTGAGATAATTATACTTTTTGCTACTAACTTTTTTGAAAAACACATGAAAAACACTTTTTTCATACAAATTTTTACCCCTTGTTTCAGCCCTTTGGGGGTTGATTTTTGGAAAAAAAAAGTAGCCTGTGTTTGACCCCGGATCTTCAACTATATCCATACCAAATTTCATCAAAATCGGTCCAGCGGCTTAGCCGTGAAAGCGTACCAGACAGACTTTATGGATTTTAAAGAAATCCAACAGAAGTAGATCTCTAAGATCCCTAACATCTGTAAAGCTGTAAACACACGACAAGCTGTTTGGCGAGCATAAATAACGAACTTTAAGGAATTCCAGCAACTAATGTAGCTAAACTAATTAGTGATTACTCCCTCACGACAATCCAATGTTTAACGACAGTCTATTAGACATTGTGTGATGATAAAATCAAATGGGGTAAATAATGGAATTCCTTGACTGCCCTTAATTTTAACGAACATGTCTTTATTACATCACAAAACAGAAAAATAATTAGGTACCCACATTTAGTACAGAAAGTGAAGCAAAACGACGTCCGAACAAATTCAAACTAAGAAACTGATTTTTAAAAACTACTACTACTGCGTTCTCTTTACGGTCTAGATTCTAGATTTTTACATTTAATACACGATACGATTCAATACGATGGGCATCCATTGCGTCGTATCGTAAAGCATCAGCAACTGTTGTTACATTTGTGGACTCTGTCGTTGTAGAAGAATTTTTTGTTATGGCAACTTTTCCTCTCCCTCTCTCTCTTCTCTCAAGATTTGTAAATGCTAGTTCGTAGTATTCACAATAAAATTCATTTAAATCAAATTATTTGTTATTTCTTAACAGTCGTTATAAAAAACAACCGCTCGTTTTATATTTCGAAAATAAATACACCAGTGTTGGCACCCATCGATTTAAAAATAAAAATTGGAACACGACTTGACACAACATAGACGACAATAAATGTCACTGGCACCTACGTTTTAGTAGTAATTAATTAAAAGAACAACACAATGTACTTCCTTGGTGTGTTCGCACCTGTTCTAGTATCAAGAATGTTCGTCCGGCTCTATAAAGGCACCGCCATACCAAATTATTCAGTTGACAAACATATGTAGATACGTAACTTGATCAATAAATATTTTTCTATTTCTAAAATATAACTTTTTTTTTTTATTATTAGAAAATTCCTCTAGAACTCTACCTCCACTAAATTAGAGGTAGAGTTGTATCGTACTTAGTAGTACCAATACGTATCTATATCAGTTTTTTTCCTAGTTATTGGATTATAATAACATATAAAAGACTTCTTCTGAAGAATAACAATATTTTTAGCAAAATGTGCAGAGCAACTACGCTCTGCTGCCAGAAAATGTGCGCAGAGCGAATCCGGACAAACGAAGCGGCGGGAAGAATTCTGTACCGGAACTTCACCGGGAAAAAACCACCGGTAAAAAATAAGTACCGGGAAGAAATCTCCACGCGACACCACGCTTGTCCGACTAGAACCTAAATAACTTAACGCAGTCTGCTACCACCGTAGCTTATGAAGGGAGCTACAGGGCCCTATATGATAACCTAACCTATAAATTAATTACACTTAAAAAAACACTTACCAAGCTAAATCTTCTTTCTCTTCGGATCCAAACTTGAGTATCTTCGGGAAGGGGGAATTCCTAATCACCCTACCTAACCCTTGAGATCTCAATTCCCCAGGACAAATAAATAGATTTCTTCCCGTAGTTTCACTCGGGAACAGCCAGATGTGAACCGCCAGCCACGTTTCACCTCTCACAAGAAAAAGTCACCATGACGGGTACACAAACACAAAGTTCAATAGTTATTTAACAAACAGGAAATTCACAAACACAACTCAAGCTAATTAGCAATCAAAGAACGCGGAACCTCTCGCGTATTAAAAATCAAACCGATATCGCATAGGGCAATTGCGACCGTCCGCGAGCCATTCGCGCTAGCAGTGTGAAAAACCCGAACGCCCTCTGGCGGCAGCAATGCGAAACGCCTGCGTTTAGTTTTACCCAATATATTACAAACATCCCCCCGTCCCGGTCTGAGAAGCAGACCGCTAGCTTACTCTACGGGAAGGCGGGCGAGAGAGGTCACACCTCTCCTTAAAATCGAACCGTCGACCAACACCTCAGCCACACGCGGAGTGCCATCTCCGCCAAGAATCAAACGTAATATGCGAGCTCGTCGCCAAAGCAATGAGGGCAAATTTGCCTCTTTTAACAATACTAAATCACTCCTCCCTGGGAGGCTCAGTCCTGTCTGTCCACTTCACTCTTTGCTGCAGCAAATGCAAATATTCAAGCGACCAGCGACGCCAAAAGTCCTGGCTCATTTGCTGCAACATTTGAAAACGCGACAACCGATATACGCGTTCATCCTTCCACGGGTATTCGGGCAGGGCATTCAACGGCCCTCCCACCAAAAAATGACCAGGGGTGAGAGCTTCCAAGTCATTTGGATCTGGAGATAGCGGACAGAGAGGACGAGAGTTGAGGACCGCCTCAACTTTACAAAACACTGTGGCCAACTCTTCAAAAGTTAGAGCCGTTTCTCCGATAATGCGGCGGAGGTGGGTCTTTGCGGATTTCACAGCCGCTTCAAAAATCCCTCCCCAATGGGGGCAACTTGGGGGACTAAACTTCCAGGTTATTCCCCTTTGGGCAGCAATTTGACTTAAACTAGTACAATTCTTATCAATAAACACGGAAACATCCTTAAGATAATTTACAGTTCCCTTATAGTTTGTGCCATTATCAGACCTAATAAGGGAAGGGAGACCTCGACGCGAAACAAAGCGATCCAACGCGGCGGCGAAGGCCTCCGTAGTCAGAGCCGATACCACCTCCAAATGGACAGCCTTGGTGGCCAAACAAACAAATACACACAAATAGCCCTTCACAATACGGGCATTACGAAAGGGAGAAGCCTTGATCGAAAAGGGGCCGGCAAAATCGGTTCCAACGCCGTCAAACGGCCTCGACGGTCGGATTCGATCAGCGGGCAAATCACCCATCTGTGGTTGCATCGTGGATGCCTTCAACCTATAACATGCAATACATCGAAACAGGACACTACGGATTGCTCTTCGGGCAGACAAAATCCAAAATTCGCGTTGCAAAATAGCCAACAAAGCATTGCACCCAGCATGGGCGTTACGAATGTGTCGATCAGACACCAAAAGCTGCACCAAGGGTCCGCCCTTGGGCAACAACAGAGGATGGCGAGTCTCCATATGGAAGATCCGCCTTCCGGAGCCTGCCTCCAACCCGAAGAAGCCCATCCGAGTCGATGTACGGGTTCAAACGAGCGACCGCGCCCTTCAACTTAGCGCGTCCGTCGCGCAAGATACGAAGCTCTGACTCAAACCGTCCGGTCTGCACGACACGGACCCAATGCAACAATGCGCTCCGGCGCTCTTCTGCACCTGCAATCGGCTCCAACCGCTTTGCCTGTGGGTTTCTACAATTATGTATGAAACGCTTAATCCAACTGGTAACACCCAGAAGCTTATCCAAACTGCTATACCGAGCAAGTAGCCAATCCGGCTCCGACGTCGTCTCAGCGACTACAGCATGTACACGGAGCCCAGTCAAACTAAAAGAAGTAACATCTGTCTGACAGACAGGCCAAGATGTTTCTGATCCCATCAGCCACTCTGGACCCCACCAGAGCGGGTGTGACACCAATTCTGGTGCCGTACAACCTCGGGAAGCACAGACCGCTGGGTTAAGCTCTCCCGGCACATGTCTCCATGTTATATCAATTCCGATATTCTGGATTTGGGAAACCCGATTTCCCACAAAAACCTCCAAGGTATGTGGGGCCGCGCGCAACCATGCAAGCGCGACCTGGCTATCCGACCAGGCGAAGATGTCTCGTATCTCGACAGTGGCCGCCAGCTCACTGGCAACGTGATGCAACAATTTAGAGAGAAGGTGAGCTCCACTCAACTCAAGCTTGGGGATAGTCAGCCTAGTCCTGATGGGGGCGACCTTGCTCTTCCCTAACAAAAGCGAGACATTGACCCGGCCATCGGCGTCAACTGTCCGCATATAGACTGACGCGGCGTAGCCTCGCTCCGACGCGTCACAAAAGCCATGCAGGCTGGCTCGATATTTCCCGGGGGCAATATTCGACGAGGCAAGGCAATCCGATTGACTTCCTTAATCGATGAAAACAACTCGAGCCAATCATCCAATGGAGAGCCAAACAGCGGCTCGTCCCACGAGACGCCCAAAGTCCAAAGTCTCTGAAGAAGACACTTTGCAGAGAATATCACTGGACTGATCCAACCGCTTGGATCAAACATACGGGCTATTACGGACAACACCGTTCTCTTAGTCCAGACCTTTGGTATTTCCAAGTCCACTTGGAATGTAAAAATATCGGTTAGCGGCTGGTACTGCATGCCCAGCACCGCTATCCTGTTGGGATCATCCACATCCTCAAACAGGTGAGGGTTCTGTTGGTGATCCTCCGGGATCCCTTCTAGAACTTTAGGCTCATTAGACAACCACTTACGTAGCTCGTAGCCACCCGTTTTCAATATTTCAATCAATTCATCCCGCAGTAGGAGGGCCTCCTCAATACTTTGGGCTCCGGTGCACACGTCATCGACATACAAGTCACGTGACAGCACGGAAGCCCCACGGGGAAAGCGGATCCGTTCCCGCTCTGCCAATTCAAGCAATGATCTGATGGCGATATAGGGACTAGATTTCAAACCATACGTGTTTGTGTTGAGTTCATACACCGTCACAGGATCCTCAGGGCGCTCACGCCAGAGTATCAACTGGAATCGCCTGTCCTCAGGATGTATGACTGTCTGGCGGAACATCATCCGGATGTCCGCACCAAAAACCACTTGATGTCTTCTAAAGTTCAAGATGATGTCAATTATGTCCCTATGCAATTTGGGACCCGAATGCAAACACAGATTCAACGAAACCCCGTTCGAAGTGGGTGCGGACCCATCGAAGACGGTCCTCAATTTGCCTGTTGAGGCCTTCACCACCGCGTGGTGGGGCAAAAAATAATGCTCAGTTGAGCTCCAATCAACTCGAGCCGGAGACATGTGACCCAAATCCTCGTACTCGCGCATAAATTCAATATATTTATCGCGAAGTACGTGGTCACGCTGCATGCGTCGCTCCATGGACAGCAGTCGTTTCTCCGCAAGCGCCCTACTTTGCCCTAGGCTAGGACGAGAGGCAACAAAGGGTAACCTAGTTACAAACCGACCGGAGGGCAACCTCTCCGTGGTTGATCGAAAAAGGGCTTCGCACTCAGCGTGTTCCGGATCCATCCTGGAACTCATAGGTGGCTCCTCCACCTCCCAAAAACCTTTGCATGGTCTTGGCCAAGGACGCAGATGCGACAACCGGTGGCTCCTCCGCGGTGCCATTATCAAACACAGGGCCCATCAGGGCAAAACCAAAAATCGTAGACACTGCCATCAGTGAAGACGAACCCAGAGCCTTCTGTGTACCCAACAAAATCCAACCCAATACGTCCGAGCCCAGGAGCAAGTCCACTGGGCCGGGATGAAAGACAAAGGGGTCGGCCAAATCCAGACCCGAAACCAAAGACAACACACCCGGCGGTATGTCTGTCGAGGGGTGCCAACCCGCAATGGTATCCATTACCATAGCCGAAGTCGTGATCCTCATTGTGGAGGACTTCAGCGAAGAAAAGGTGACAAGTGTCTGGCCCGTCAGACACTTCACTTGTATGCCACCAACTCCAAGAAGTGGCACAGGCGAGTCTTCCACGACTAAACCTAACTGGCGTGCCACTCGAGTGGTAACCAAACTGCTTTGAGCCCCTGAGTCCAACAGAGCTCTCAAATTAATGGCTTCCCCCTACGACCCCATACGCGGACCACCGCGGTAGGGAGCAGAACCGTCCGCGGCTCTGTCCCAGCAAGGGAGCAAGCTAGTTACGGGCTCCCCACTCTCTCCAAACCAGGGGCGCGCCACTGACCCGGATAATATGGCGGGCGAGTGCACATCCCCATCTGAGGGGGGCATAACCCGCGGCCCGGCCATACATATGGTACGGCGGGTGGTACTCCAGCCGTGGGTACTCGTGCAGCGGCGGAGAAAACCGCTGCGGCTGCATGTGTTGGGTATTGGTAACCCGCGTGGAGGGGGTGTCCCCACTCTCACGTCCGATCTAGGGCCCCCGCCCATGGGGGCCCTATCCGGGGCCTGGCCAGCTACATACTGGCCATGACCTTGGGGCGCGTGGTCCCGGTCCGCCAAGACCCGCGCAGGTACGCGACCCCCTCCCGAGGGGGGTGCGACGAGCGAAGCCGCGTCCTCCGTCCGATGGTGGAGGGCTTCGCGCAGGAGCGCCCCCGCCCATAGGGGACCCCTGCCTCAACATCCGGGTGCCATCCCCGTTGCGGTTCATGCAAAGCATCGCGTGGTGCCGCCCACGGCATGCACTGCATGGTATGGCACTGGGACAGTCACGTGCATAGTGACCGCCCAAACAATAAAAGCAAAGTTCATGCCGCTTTGCCATGCGGCGCCTATCTTGTACTGGCAGTCTCTGCCAGTCCCTGCATTGTAGCAGGCTGTGGCCCATCCGGCCACATTGCAGGCAGTCCGCGTCCCTCGCGACTGCTGCCGTGTGTGCAACCCGCACACCAGCTCCACGCGGTGGCGGTTGCCGTCCCTGTGGGGGCTTCCCTCGCCATGAGGGTTCCAAGGGCCTACGTTCAGGCGCTCTGGATGGCGCTGAGTCCGTCATGGTATTCTCAGCAGCCCGTGCCTCAAACTCCAAAAACTTCACCAAGTCAGTGAATGTTGGTAGGGTGGTGCTATCCCGCTCCGCATTTTCGCGCTCAAACCGCGAGCGGATGTCATTGGGCAATTTGCCCAATACAATGTGCACCAACAAAAAAGACCATTGGTCCACCGGCAGCCCCAGTGTGCGGAGCGCGTTACAGGCCACTGTAACGGGCGTGAGCAACTGCAGGCGCAACTGTGCCCTGTTGGCCACCTTGGGCAGGGCCATCAACTGTGCGGCGTGCGCATCCGCTAACAAACGTAAGTTTTGGTAGCGGGAGTTCAATAACTCCCAAGCCGTATCGTACTGGTCGTCCTCCACCCGGAGGTGCTGGATGAGCGACCGCGCTTCATCCTCAAGAGTGGAGAGGAGGTAGGCCATCTTCTGGGCCTTCGACAAATCCTGTCGTGCTACGACCAGGGACTCAAACATATTTTTATATGCTACCCACTCCTCCATCCTACCCCCAAAGTGGGACAGCTGAAGGGTGGGGAGCCGACCAGTAACCGCTGGTCCTTCCTGTCTAACAGGTGTGCGAGGGGCTGGTCCGCCAGCCTGTCTCGCCCTTATTGCGGTCACCGCCTCCGCGATATCATCGTGCAGACTCAGGATCTGGTCCATGTCCGCCATGTGACCTGCGTAGGCCTCCGGGGTAAGATCGGCTTCGGTAAGCGCCGCCATGGCCGCTTCCGCGCTAATCAATCGTGAGTGGAGGTGATCCGCTCTTAGCAGTATGGCGCCCTCCCTGTCCTTCCGGGACAGGAGTCCTCCGGCCGTCACAAACCATCTCAATTCGTTGGCGAGTGTCGCCCTAGCATTGGAGGCCTTCGCCATCGCGTCAAGTCACAAACAAAAAATAACAAAAGGTAAATAAAAAACAACAAAATCAAGCAACTACACGAAGAACCGCGGTAGGTATGAGAATGGCACAAACCCGGAACGCACGGTACAAACCGCAAACAAATACAAAAAAGGTTACAAATATTCTTATACAAACAAACTAAGAAAAATCTAATAATTTTTACAAACAATTAATTATTTTTTACAAACGAACAAATAGAGGGTAGATAAACTACGCTCTGCTACCAGAAAATGTGCAGAGCAACTACGCTCTGCTGCCAGAAAATGTGCGCAGAGCGAATCCGGACAAACGAAGCGGCGGGAAGAATTCTGTACCGGAACTTCACCGGGAAAAAACCACCGGTAAAAAATAAGTACCGGGAAGAAATCTCCACGCGACACCACGCTTGTCCGACTAGAACCTAAATAACTTAACGCAGTCTGCTACCACCGTAGCTTATGAAGGGAGCTACAGGGCCCTATATGATAACCTAACCTATAAATTAATTACACTTAAAAAACACTTACCAAGCTAAATCTTCTTTCTCTTCGGATCCAAACTTGAGTATCTTCGGGAAGGGGAATTCCTAATCACCCTACCTAACCCTTGAGATCTCAATTCCCCAGGACAAATAAATAGATTTCTTCCCGTAGTTTCACTCGGGAACAGCCAGATGTGAACCGCCAGCCACGTTTCACCTCTCACAAGAAAAAGTCACCATGACGGGTACACAAACACAAAGTTCAATAGTTATTTAACAAACAGGAAATTCACAAACACAACTCAAGCTAATTAGCAATCAAAGAACGCGGAACCTCTCGCGTATTAAAAATCAAAACCGATATCGCATAGGGCAATTGCGACCGTCCGCGAGCCATTCGCGCTAGCAGTGTGAAAAACCCGAACGCCCTCTGGCGGCAGCAATGCGAAACGCCTGCGTTTAGTTTTACCCAATATATTACAAACACAAAAGCAAAAAGAAATTGTGATATTGTGAAAAAATAAAAAAAACTTGCGATTCCTATTTAAAAAATCACTCTGGTCTCTTTGACAAATGTATATATAAATTTACATGCAGTGAAGTTAGTTTCGAATAGTTTGAAATGGTTTTGAATGACAAGCTGACAACTTGACAAAACTTCCAAAACCCGATAGCATTTAAATCGCATAGTACTTAAATTATGATTATGAATTGAACTGGGATTTGTGGAACGAAGATTATTAATTTATCTTTTTTTAATTGTGGCAACCAGTGACTTGTAGATGATATTGGTTGCAAAGCCATAAAAGTTTATTTTGACTAGTTGTGTTATTACTAGTGGCACAGATAAGTAATATTCCCTTGGTAGGAGCTTGACATTTAGTGTAAATTTATGTCCGTACGACTATTTTATGGCTATGTCGCTATTTGGTAGGAACTATAAAAATGTAATCTTAATTGAACAAATTAGAAGCATATGCAATGCTATGGTAGTCAAAATATTTAATTTAATTAATGTAATTGATGCGTATGACATGATTCGTTCGGGCAGGTGGAGTGGAAATAACGACTTAGTAAATGCACAATATAAATTATTTCTACGGATCCGTCGATTTATACCAAAATTAGATTTAATTATGATACATTATTTACGAGTACTTGTTTTAAATCAACGACTTAACGTTCTATGATTCATCAAATACCCACTATTTTCTAAAGATCGTATAAAAATAGGTATGCAAGGAGAAGAATGAGCACCAGGAACTCATAAAACTAAGAGGATATTGAAGATTTTTACCAGTGCCGCCACTTTTTAGGCCACTTCCACTTTTTCTCAGGATCCTATGAAAACACCGAAGATATAGAATGGAGCTCACATAGTAGCACCAGGCGTCCATAAAAAATAAAGAGGCCAAAGATTCTTACCAGTACCACTCCTAGGATCTTCATCGCTCAAAGTCAGGTCACTTATTTCTCAGGATCCTATCAAGACTCTGAAGGTACAGAATGGAGCTCATATCGTAGTACCAGGCACTTATAAAAACTGAAGATGCTACCAAAGTTTCTGCCACTCCTAGGCTATTCAGCTAGCCCACTTTTCCTTAGAATCCTATGAAGGTATAGAATGAGGCTCACATTGTAGTACCAGGCGTCCATAAAAACTAAAGAGGCTAAATATTCTTACCAGTGCACTCGTATAGGATCTTTATCGCTCCAAACCAGGCCGCTATTTCTCAAGAAACTTTACACCGAAGGAATAGAGTGGGGTTCGCATTACTTCGAATACATTCGCACTCAGTTGTCTCCTGTAGTACCAGGAACTCATAAAAACTAAAGAGGCTAAAGGTTTTTACCAGTGCTAGGCTCTTCATCGTTCAGAATCCTGATGTAACATGGGGCTTACATAGTAGTACCAGGCGTCCATAAAAACTAAAGAGGCTTAAGATCTTACCAGTGCCACTCCTCTGCTCTTCGTCGCTCCAAGCCAAGCCGCTGTTTCTCAGGATCCTATTGACCGAAGACACCGAAGGTATAGAGTGGGGTTCGCACACCCTCGCACTGAGTAGTCTCTCACGGATCTCCCAGGCGAACATGCCAGGGTTCTCTTGCTTCAACCGAAGAATCTTCTTCACCACTGTCGGCGTCGCGACTTGCTGAAATGGTATGAGGAAGTTGTAACATAGGTTCTTTACATAAATCGTTTACGAGATTGGTCCAAGAAAACAAGTTACACGAACAGTTTTCTAGTAGGTAGGCTTTGGTTTCATTTATTTATTTTTATTTAAAACTTTGTTGTACATATTTACAAAAGTACAAATGGTGGACATCCATAAGTATGACTTTCTCTACCAATCAACCATTAGCCCAAACGGAGAGTAGTAAGGTGGTGGGAGTGGTTTAAGGTAAAATTAAATTTACACTGTTAAAATTGTACACGGACCTCCAATCCGCGCGCGGTAGTCCGATTTGGTCGATGCGATGGTCGTATACAATACCTCTAAATGGATGTAGAAAAAAATTATTAATGAAAAATGTTTTTTTTTCTATCTTAATGACGAAAACAGCTAGGTGGGAACTGTTAATCACCTCAAATTTCAGGTTGTTTTCACTGAAAACGCTAGATAAAATCTAATCACCGTAATATTTCGCTCCAATATTTCGATTGAAGCAGAAGCGAATTAGATAGCGGCCACTCGATTCGGATCTAATGAGCAAAGCCGCGGAACTACACAAGTCATTACATGGGTAACAGTCCGAATAAAACAAGGCTTTTTCAAAAAGATTTTTTCCGCAATCCGCTATTTTTTCCGCGCGGTAATTACTGTTGATAATTTTTCAGGCGACGAATGTTCCTATATTATCTGTGGGCGGCGGCGTATTAAAATGAATGAACTATAAAGTTAGAAGAAAAATGTTTTTTTTTCTATCTCTAAGGAATCCTAACTAATATTATAAAATTGAAAGTGAATTTATTTGTTTTTTGGTTTATTTGTTTGTTTGTTACCTCTTCAGGCTTTATCTACTGAACCAATCTTTCTGAAATTCCGCATACACATAGTTAGAAGTACGGAGAAGGACATAGGGTACCTTTCATCCCGGGAAAAGGTACGGTTCCCGTGGAAAATTCACGCGGGCGAAGCCGCGGGCGAAAGCTAGTGAATAATACAAACAATTTCAACCAGTAGTTTTTGATAGACAGACAACAATTTTAGAAAAATCGTCTTAGCTTACCTTCATATGTTTTTTTTTCTAATATTTAAAGACCAAATAGAAACAAAACAGATCAGTTACAGTTTCTTTATTATATCCAATTCCATGCATAGATTCTGGCTTAAACCTACATTTCTAGGCAGAAAGTGGGCGTATTGAAAAAGTCCATTTAATGTCGGACATTCATATATCTGAGTCATTACCAGTCACAGGTGATCGTTCCCACAGACTTTCATTTCGCTGATACAACCGAGATAGGGGGCAATAAGCATTCCTACAATATAGTTGTTTGTTTGTACAATACACTGTTAAAATTCATTAGTTGTTGAGTGTATTATGAGCTTATCTAGTTTAATTTTATGGTAAATAAGAAATATCTGGGTAGAAGGCTTATTTTTTTTGTTTTTCTTGTTTTTTGTGGGAATTAAACAAAAAAGAAAAAAAAATAAGTTTAAGATTTAAGAATAGAATCAGTCTCTACCATCTAGAGTAGAGTAGAGACTGATTTAAAAATTTTGTATTAAAAACTTTTGTTGAAGATAATCAATTAACTAAAATACGCTACACGCATTTAATAGGTACCAATTTTTACATTTTTATGTACCATCGTCACTATTAGGGACAGATTTTCATAAAATACCTACTTAAATAATTAAAAATTAAAAGAAAATTTTTCTTAATCTTGTCTTTTCTTAACCAACTTTTCTTGACACTTAAATTTAAGTAGAAATCAACTGACGTGGTTGTAACATGTACTTAATTAAACAATTTCTATGAACACTATAATCTACACGCAACAAAGGAATTTCGGTGCATTTATTAATTCACCAACATCGCAAAATCATTACAAATTCACACGAATCCCGTGAAATATGCTTGAAAATATTATGACAGAATCTTTTCTTAACGCATCAAAAATAATTATAGTTCAACTTAGATGCGGTGCACCCATGAATTAAAAATAAAACGGGCATAGAGAATAAATTTTCTTCGCCAAAGAGCGGCAACTAAAAAAAAGTAAAAAAGAAGATGGCGCTAAAAACGACCGTCACGTTCAATAGGATATCGATTGAGCGTCTAATGGCGTAATTATATGTTCCCGTTAAAATTGACGCCTTATGCCGGGTACGGGTTCCTGAATACACCTTATCTCGAAGGCTACTATTTACACATTAACTTTGACAGAATACTTATAACTCCTGTAATTATTTTTAAAACCACACATGCGTGAGGAAGCTAGGTTGGCGGCAAAAAATTGATTATCTGTAATGGATTTCTAACCTCAGGGCATGATAATTGTTTAGTAGCTCATTGATTATATCAAACAGATGATGCTTGCGGATCGAATCGCAAAAAATCTCCTTTTTGTATTTTAACACTCTCCAAAACGATTATTCACACGGAACTAGGATAAATTGTGTGTGATTTCACTTTATAATTACACTAGCTACGCCCCGGGCTTCCGTAGAATTTTTAGGAAAAAACCGGCCCAGTTCGAGCCAAACTCGCGTACCGAGGGTTCCGTACACGCAAAGCATCTCACCTAAACTATAGCTCTAACTAAAATACCTACTAGTTTCAAAAACAAACTTAACTTTGCAGTTAAATCCCTAGGATTTATACTGCATCTAGCGCAAAAATAAGTTTGTAACACTTTTTTTAGACTTCCAACAACATATTTACAACTTTCATTCAGATTAATTCCTGTATAAGTACTATTAGACCTTGCTTTTTGCAAAATTCTATAATATCAGGTCAACGGGAAGTACCCCATAAGTTTTGATTGCTGTCTGAAATAGCAAAATATGCAAAAATTCGCAACAGTTACGGTGATATCTCCTGATCGCATTGACGTAAAATTTGATAATTTTTTTACTGAAAGAGACAGTGGATGCGAGTATTCGAAGCTAAAGCTTATACCTTTAAGCGTTCCTGAGAAAAAAAAAGTTGACAGCCAGACAGACAACAAAGTGTTCTTATAATGGTTCCGTTTTTACCTTTTGAGGTTCGGAACCCTAAAAAGAAACCCGTAAGCATAGGCCCTTGATTCTACAAGTAACAAACGTACTACATATATCTAGCCTCAGTTGTGTCTCAAAAGCCAAAGAAATCTTAAAAAAGCATATAAATCTTACGGAGATTTTGTCGCTTTAGTTCAATTTCTTTGGATCTTAAGACACGATTGAGACACGACATCTACGTTTGTAATTAGTAGAATCGGCCCCCAGATTATATAATCCATGAGTTATTCCACTTTGAAGGTGGACCTAAATTTCATCAAAAGTATAAAGAGAGATCCCCACAAACTTTAGTAGGATGAAAAAATATAAGAATCTACAAGAAGGACTTGCAACCAAATTATTCCTGTAAAACCTTCAAGATACTCAAAGAGCCCTTACATTTGAGAGCTACATTGTTTCAATTTTAAATTATAAATCCCGGTAAAAACATGAGCATTGTACTCTATACAGCCACGTCATACGAGCCTCTGTCTCCAATATTCATCTGCGACCAGCATTAATATTTTTTATTAAATACTGGCAACTATTTATAAATTTAAACGAGTAAAAACAGTTCAAATTCACATTATAACGAGGTGGAATACGAATAAAACGCTGGTAATACAGGTAGCGAGACATTCCCGCGTCACGGCCGCGCTCACCGTTCACCGCGCGACGCTTTTTGCAGTGCGCGCGCATCAATCATAGCCTGACACATCCAATATCGGTTTTTGCGCGCGCCGCTACTCCGAGATGCCGCAAGATGGCGTTAACTGTCCACAAACGCGTGCACGATTAGCGTTTCTTATTACCGATTTCTATTAGACTTTCCACCTTCCTGATGGGGTGAAAGATAATTTGCCGGGGCGTGAGACCCGCTATAATGACGGATTGATTCGATATTAATTCGAGTGAGGAAGAGATGACGTTTCTACAGTTAATATTAAGTTAATGGGCTAAGCAGGTGCGTTCGGTGGCTGCCTAGAGTTGACATGTTTTTTTCGCGGTAATAAATGGATCAAAATTTGATCATTATGACTTAAAATAGACTTGATGACTGTTTAAGCTTGTACGGTAATCGATTGAACATTAAGAAAAATGAGCCAAGAAAAATGTTAACGAAAATGTTACTGGGGCATTAAACATTTGATTAGGTATGCAAAGTAAAGAACATTCAAATTAATTTTGTTTTCTTTATGTACTTTCTGAAAATAAATATCCCAGGAAAAACATATCGCCAAGACGAGACCATATGGCTTGCACTGTCAAAAAGTTATTCATGTAGAGTCAATCTTCTGGCTCTACATGCCGTAGGTCCTAACTCTACAAGCCCTAACTTCACAAACTCTACACCTTAGTCAAAATACCCGTGGCTTGACCGTTTAGTTAGATTAATTTTTTTTATTTAAATTTAAGAATACTCCACCGACAACGGTGGAGTTTTTTTCTATCTCTCCCTATCCTCATCCTCACCCATCGTTTTGACCTCCTTATACCACACAACTTTTGCCTTCTCCCGTTATGTCATGTCCTACATTTAGTTATATTTAAAAAAAACAAAAAAGTATAAAATCTGAAAAAAAAAAAAACAAAACGAAACCATCTTTTCCTATCTCGTTTGCTTGACAGATCATCAAGAAAGAAAAGAAAAACAAATGAGCTCCTTGCAATTCTCAATTCGAACGCATATTTTACCGCCATAGACAAAAAAGAGTAATGATTTCTTGCGCTGTAGACATTAGAGCGACATCATAGCTAATGATCATCTAAGCGCGCTCTATAGACTACTTCCTACTTCATTTCATTAATTCTGCACGCCCCTTATAAGGTGTTGTGTAATGCAAAATTCTTATGGAGTGGAATGAAAATGGAAGTTCGATTGGAGTGACGTTAGTCAAAGACAAATAGTTTATTTGCAAAAATACGTGTAAATTGAGACGTTACCATATTTCATTCTCATATATTTTCTGCATACTTATTATATAATGTCATACGTATTAGATATGTTCATTTTTCACCTTTAGGAACAGAATGAGATTTCACACCGAAACTTCTTTCCTAATGTAGATTACACAGGTTAATAAATTATAAAAAAAAACTGTCTAAGTACCTACATTCTCCCGAAAACCGTAACTTCGATAAAAAAACTAAAGACAATTCACTAATAACCAATTCACCGAGCAGAAGATCTGAGTCTGTCATGCAGTCATGCTTAATCCCACTTTTGCTTTCATACATCAAGACATCCGGAAGGCGGCTGTTTCAAGGTCGAAGACCAGATTTTTGCAAAACTGCAGGATGCGGCCCTTCCACAGAGTAATTAGGGTTTTTGTGCCCTTTGATTATACTCGTTTTGATCGGAAATAGGCCATTAAGCCTAGATGAAAAATGCAAGCGCAGTTGACCTATACGAGGCATTGCAATGAAAATGACAGTGTTTTTTTTTTAGTTTTTGTGTAGTTTATCAATTTTTTTTTTCACATAAATTGGCCTTTAGGTAGAGTTTTGATTCTTGGGTTAAGGCTTAATATAAGTACTAAGTACGTAGTTTAGGTATGCCGTTATTTTTACCTATGATTAAAAAAATATGTTCAGCTGTTTGAATTTAATTATTTCAATTATTTGAAAGTTATTCTAGAGGAGTGCAACCATATTTTAAACCATCCTGGCAAGCAGGCTTAATTTTTGAGTTGGTACCGATATCCTTGGCAAAAAATTACTCACTTACAAACGTATGGTGTAATATGAACATAACTTTAATAAAATAATACTGGCACTATCTGCTTATATCACGTTCTTCAATTCAAAATTAATTGTTTTTAACAACACATAGGTACTGGCCGTGAAGTGTTCTATACTTGAATAAAGTTGAGAAAATATCTTTAATCACAATAATTCTATGGAAAATATGTTCAATCAATGAGCATATCAACTAGTACCAACCTATAAAACAAACTTTTAAATTCCGAATCCCTAAAAAAATATGAAATATGAATCGATAAGGTAAATTCATCACACAACCGCGTTGGATTTTCACAACTTAAGCGGGATTTGCGTCGATAACAACCTTTATAGCGGCATCTGGATTACACCGTCAATATTATTACTCGCTTCTTAATACCGTAAAGCTGCTTCATAAAACATATTGGAAATTATTGTCAATACGTCCGTTTTATCTCTCTTGGTATCGCCACTGAGGTAATGCTATAGAAGTGATTAGTTAGGTGTAGTAAATATCGAGTCATTCGAACAGAAGCAATTGCATAACGTATAATGTGATATGGCTTTTCGTAATAAAATACGGATGACGTCTCTAAATTACATTACGTATATGAGGAGCCATAGAGCCCGAAAAGAGTAGTAAAATTCATGTTAGCGCATTTTCCTTTTAATCTTTTTTTCTCAATAGGTTGGCGTAGAATATAGCGAAAAAGGATAACAGCTTTACAATCCTACTTCCTACTAATATTATAACTGTGAAAGTTTGAAAGTAACATACATGAAAGTAGGTAGTAAGTACATAAAATTAACAGAACGGATTTTGTTGAATTTGGTTCACGAATAGAAAAATACTGGGAATAGAAGTACTTTTTATTCCGAAATTCCCACGGGATCGAAGCCCTCTGGCGCTACCTAATACAAAAATCACGACTTCTATTATCTGAAATAAATATCCGACCTATCAAGTACTTGGGATATGCAAGAAAGAAAGAAAGACTAAATATTAATTTGGCCGAACACATACATAAAATATACAGAAGAATACAGTTAGTATTAACAATAATGTTGCACCAAAATGGACCCCACTCAGCATGTATCATGGCATGAGCCACGACCCTGGTCTTCCGTCTCGCAAGGAATCTCTACAGTAATAATAATTGTTCTCTAATAAAATGCTCTCTCTACAGAAACCATAGACAAAAACGGTCACGATGACCATAGACGAAAACTTTGCCATATCACCTCTAGCGATATAACTCCGTGCCCTTTATTTCCTTCGTATCCCAGTATTGTGCCCTATCCATATTTATTAGCCTGCAGTCCTGCACACTTCACAAGTTAGGGATTAGCGTAATAAAGCGATAAACTTAAGAAAATATGCGTGATCGAATGTTTCGCAACTCTATCGGGGATGGCGGATTGTAGGCATAAAACGTTTGATTGTTCACGTATATTCCTTTTATAAGACTAGCTTTTGCCCGCGACTTCGTCCAAGTGAAATTTACTATTGTTAGTAGGTTCAAAGTGAAATTGTTGGTAGGTTAGGTACCTATATCAGGTTCAAACGGCGCGTATCTCAATATGAAACCTGAGTAAGATTTAGAGGCTTTCCACAAAATAACTGTGAAAATAATTCAAAATAAATAAATAATTTATCAACAATAGAGTATCACAAAACAACACCAACTTCATCCTAACTAATATTATAAATGCGAAAGTTAGTTTGTTACCTCTTCACGCTTTATCTACTGAACCAATCTTTCTGGAATTTTGCATACACATGTTTAGAAGTACGGAGAAGGACATAAGAAAAAGTACTGTTCCCGTGGGAAATTCACGCGGGCGAAGCCGCGGGCAAAAGCTAGTTGTAAATATATCAGGTTCAAACGGCGCGTATCAAGATGACACTTTAGTAAGATTTTTAGTGAGACTCCGCAATACAAGTGAAAATACCTAGGTACGTTAAATAATTTATCTAGAGTAATAGCATCGACAAAATATTATATTTTATCGATGGTAATAGAGTATCACAAAACAACACCAACGTAGACTGCGTAAATGTAAGCGATAAGTAGAATAGGAGAAGTAAGGTTTTATTGCAATTTTGAACATTTTTGACAATGTTATCTATACAATTGAAAATTACAACTTTTGAAATAACATTACAATTATTTTCGTAAAGCAACCCAAACAACGAAACTTTTACGTACAATTATTATCTAATGCCGAACCGCAATCATGGCCATCCCTATTGCGGGTTATTAAGACCCTCTAGATAAGGTCGGCGATAGGTTGACATCGGTTGACAGGTGCCCACCGCTCCCATGACCCGACTTGACCAATCACACCATTACAAATACAAATTGCCACGATGTGTCCTCCGATTGTGTCGAACACAACTAATTACTCGAATTTTCGAACGCTATCGCTCGATTTTTGAATGAAAGTATTTTTTTTAATGGCCAGTGTTGTTTTTTCGGGGTTGAGGAATAATCGAGTTTGACATTTTGAGAGTAGGTACATTATCTTTGAGATAAAAAATCCTTATTATTCTATTAGTTACAAATCGATACAGATATCAATTTATTAATTAGCTAGATATGGACGACAATGGACGTTCCCGCTAAAAACGAAATCAAATGACCCGCCGTTGCCAGAGATTTTTCTCTTTAGACAAATCTATTTTTTTTTTCTAAAAATTTAATGGTCTTTGACAGATATCGCTCAGATATACCTGATATTTCTGTCTCCTTGGAGACCTATTTCAGGAACTAGTCTCTTCACAAAGTCTACGAATATATCCTAGTTCACTAGTTGTATTGTGTTGATACATTAGTTCTAAGCACATTTTTTTTTTGTGAAGAGGAAATAAAAGTTTATTTTTTATTTAGTCAAATTCATGGATGTAACATATCCTACAATGGGTGATGACGTGACATGTGTCAACGATGTTAAGAATTTGCTGGCAACAACTAAATGGCCCAGGTCAGAGAAGGTTGGCGTAGACAGAATGAGGCCTAACCCAGTGGATAACGGAAGGCTGTTGATGATAATGATGAACATATCCTACGGACAACAATCAATTAAAACAATCATGTAAGTACAGACAACATCACAACAACTTAATAATTTAAAATTTTCCACTGTTTCCTTCGCATAGAGGCACATACCGAGTAACTTGATAAGCAATTGGCTGTACTAACATTCTATGTCGGATTATTAACTGTTCCCAAAGCAAGTAACAATTAAGTAACAATAACAGTTCAAGTTGCGATAAAACAGCACTAATAAGCCATTTCATAACCTCTAAACACCACAGATAAAAAGCATTTAGAGCACGCGCTTTATAATTTAAAAGCAGTAACGAACACGTTGATTTGAAAACAAACATTCGGCGGTGTTGCTTGCGCAATTAAAGTGCATGACATGGTATTGCCAGCATAGAATATTATATTTTATCACGTTCCTGTTTGACAGAGTTTAGCTGTTAATGTCGATTTAGCATGTCATACCAAAAGCACCGATAGCTATCGCGTTTTTCAATAATATACGAATATATTAAAGCAATTTAAATTCATAGCGCCGAGACTCAAATCATTACACTTTATGGCTATGATTTTCGCAAATTGTTTGAAGGAATTATTAAATTATTCTAAGCATAGCTGTCGAAAGCTGATGGTTAATATTGCCGTCCATTACCTACCTAATCAATATTGATTGTATATAATTATATGCAATCAAACAAATATAAGCTTAAAATAGCTGTACCTACATGTTAAATGGTTTGATAACTTTCTTATAAATCACGAAACTTTTGAATTTCCGCCCAAATCGAATACAAGTCTGCTACTTTAAAATAGTAATATTTTTTAATTTTAAAGTTGCTCCCATATTGATAGCAAAACGAAAACAAGTATCTTAATCAGATAAAAGGAGGTCATATGTAAATTGAAATAAAATTTCCCACGCAAGGAATTCGGAGATATTTTTTGGAGATACCGCATATGAACGTCCCACTCAGGTAAACCAACCCCTTATGATGTGATAGTGATGTGCACAATTTTATCGATTATATTACGAGCGTGAATATTTGCAAAATAAACAGCTTTTACAAAAACCGTTAATCATTGTCATTATGTTTATCATTGCTCAAATCAACGACAGCGACGATTTGTAGATGGACATTGTGAAAGTTGAAAAATACGTTATTTCAAGTTGGTACCTAAATACGGTCTTTCAGCTATCAAATTAAACCCAGCATCAATTCGAGTTTTAATTGGAAAAAAAATTAGGTATCCTTCCATATTTGTACTCAGTAGACATAGAATGAAACATTAATCTAATATTTGTGTTGCTATTATTATATTATTTTTACCTTATAATTGACTGTGTGTCAAATATAAGGTAAAAAAAACTCCTCAGGTTTTATCGACATCGATAATCGCGTACATCACGATCGAGCCACCCTCAACATTAACATGTTATTAAAATAAACGTCACTACGTGGCGGATATTAGGGTGAAAATATGCCGACGACATTTAATTGGGTAGCATGTACTATTATTTGTTTAATTGTGAACATGCGCGTTTGAACGATCGGTAATCGACTCAGATTAAATTAAGATAAAGTTTTCGTATCGCATTTCACGTTTTTTTATCAATAGATTTTATATTTTTACACGACTGACCAAAAAAGGAGTGTTATGTTTTCAGCGTTCATGTATGTATGTAAGTTTCTTTATTCCACCATAAGTCCTGAACGGCTTAACAGATTTTAATGTGAGAGGATTGTTGGATTCCTTGCATTCTTCCGAGTGACATAGGCTATGTGAGTTGTCAGTCGTGTTTTTTGTTTTTTAATAATTTGATGATTTTTTTTTAATTGGTCATCTATCATGGAAGAATTTTAGATTTAATTTTGTTTATATCCATGTAAAGACAAAGATATATTTGGCAAAACATAGTGTGATACATAAACATGTATAGTTACAGAGAGATGCAGGCTTTCTGCATATATTTTAAAATATACTACAAATAGTATTGAAAATAACATTAAATTTAGAATTTTTTAATTTTTATTTTTTATTAAAGATGGGTTTGCTCTTGACCACAATCTTGTCCGAGGACAGAGATGAGGTCTACGGTGTAGCGAGCTTACCCAGAAGCAGCCTATTCACTCTGGTTTTGAAGAGAGTCAGGTTACTCAGTATTTACTTTTATTTAGACAAATTGTAATAAGTCGCAGAGAGAGCAGCTTCCATGCTGGTCTGGAAGCGAAGAAAAAACATAAAATGTGAGCTGCTTCTCTTCTCCCGCAGATTGTAAAAGTCAATCGAGGGACAGGGCTTTAAACTGGGGATTCCTCCACTCATAGGCGATGGGCTAGCAACCTGTCACTCTACCTGAATCTCCATTCCATCAGAGAGCCCACTATTCAGCTAAGCGTGGCCTTCGAGTCTCGCGACTCTTGGCTCTGTCTACCCCGAAAGGGATAAAGACGTGATTCTATGTATGTATATAAATTACGATATAGAACTTGATATTGAACATCTTGTAGGTATTTCCTTTCTAAGGCCCACTTTAACGGTCAAAGCGTACATGTTTAACGCCTTCGACAATACTTTACGCCCTCATTCCCTGAAATAAAGCCTGTAAACCCTTCGAGAACGTTCGCATGTGTACGCTAACCTCCTAATTGGTCATAATACCTTTTGAAAGCTAACTTGTAAGGATATTTTGTGGCAATCGCAACTTTGTAGGTCTTTACAATATGGAGGAAAATTTAGGTTTGGTTAGGTATTTCCTTAATTAAGGAAATAATACCTAAGTGACTCGGAGATAGAAATTAATAAATTGTACACATATGGAGATATCACACAGATTGAGCTAACACCAAAGTTAGTTTCTTTGTTTTAAAGGATTCTAGATAAGTAAATATTTGTAAAGATACCATAGATAAGTATATTTTAAAAGAACATCATATTATATTTTTTGAGAAGGACTCTTTCAAAGATATACCTGTCTTCGTATGGAAAGGCGCATAAGATATCTGATATCTCATCATCGTTAATTTCCTGTTACACACTTCCATCCCTTTTCACGAAATCACCTAAAGAATGAAGGTAAGCGAGAAGAAATGTTACATATCTAAATAGTCGCGTACTGACTTATAAATCATAAGACATTATCATCATATCATTTAGTAGTAATGTAATGTAAGAAATTGATAGGTACACATATTTATTAGATATATGGGGCTTGAAATAAATGAATTTTTTATTGGTCTCTTTCCACCCAAGTTTGGCTGGAAGAAATTGCCTTTGCGCTCATTTGTATATTTACTTCTCTCTCTCTCTCTCAGCCGAAAGACGTCCACTGCTGGACAAAGGCCTCCCCCAAGGATTTCCACAACGACCGGTCCTGCGCTGCCCGCATCCATGCGCATCCCGCGACCTTCACCAGGTCGTCGGTCCACCGAGTGGGAGGCCTGCCATCACTACGTTTTCCGGTTCGTAAAAATTATTATTATCGTTTCGTTTTTATTTACTTATTTTGTTATAATTTGTATGTATTTTCTATCTAACTATTGTTCGATATTTGATATGTAAAATAATCTGCAGAAAAAAATGAAGCGATCTCGTGCCAACAATCAAATGCGCAAACAAATACAAAACAGCGCTAAATTATAATAAAATTCGGTGTGAAAGTGGTCAATAGTGGGCCGCCCCTCATAAAGGGCGGTGGGCTCTTTGCCCACTAATTATGGTCATTTGGCCATAAACGTTGGCCATCGATCATAAAGGCCATAACTCGAGACTAGGCTTGTGCAAATGATATCGACATACATTTCATATATAAGATTTACTTATCGATAAAATTTGATCTATAAAGATGAAAAAACTATCACCATTTTGTTTTTCGTTATATTAAATTTTTTCTAAATTTTATTATAAACACAAATTTTTCCTTTTATTTCGCTCCGCTATTGAATAAAATGTGGCGATAGTGGTTCTCACTCCTCACAAATTTGTTAAAAAAAAGTAAAATACATATGTACATCAAAATATTACAAGTCTTGATGTTTTGGTTTTAATTTTTAATTTAATTTTTTAAAGCAATCTTTAATAAGATAAATATCAAATTCAGATTATTGTCATAAGCAATCCATATGCATTCGTAAACGTATATCGATAAAACTGAATCGATGTAACCCATCACTACTTGAGCCGTAAAACCCGGAGATAGTATTCGAACATGCAAATAATATCTGTGAAAATTCTCGATTTACACTCATTGGATCGTATTTTGATTTAGCGGGAGGAAATTTGAATTCAGAAAGCATTTAACTTCTATTCTGCCGCCAATATTTATTGATTATATACATCTATTGCTCATTCCTATACTTTCTCTATGGTCCTCCCTTCGCACTTTGATGACTGTAAAGTAAATTATCTTGTCTATTCCTAATATATAACTAATGAATGTCCCTTTCTTTTGTTCATTTTGACTTACGAGATTGTTCCCTGTGATTTGTTTAAATAGGTATCTATTTTTAAAAAAATACGATAACAGTAGCCATATTTCTTTTTGTTTTCTTAAAATACATTATACTAATAACTAATTAGGTACCTATATCAAGTAGTCTATTAAAAAAATAGTAATATAGTTAGTTAAGCACCCTTAATACATTTTCAAAAGAAGCCATTGTCATCTTTGAAGCAATCATCCTTTTAGAATTTAGTTGAACGGAAAAAATTATCGCTGTTATTAAAAAATGTTGATCAAATCCATAAAAATACTAGACCTATAAAATTCCATAGAGCATTAGAGGTTTAAACATTCGTGCCGAACAACAGTTTTAACGAATATCAAAGGTGCTATTACAACTTTAATAATTACAAAATGGAAGCCCGACTGGCCGAAATTAAAAATAAATGCTTCTGAATCGATCGACTATTATTTTTTAGAAAAAGCGTATCTTATTGATTTAATTGCTACACGCGTGTAAAGGAACGTTTTATAGGTTTTTCGCTAACCTGCCAGTAACTTGCCACATCGACAACGGTAAATATTTGGTACAGTCCGTACAATTTTGCCTTTTAATTTTTTAAACTGGCTGAGTAAAAACCAACTTTAAAACAAAAATCATAAAATTGATATTTATATAATAGCCGGTCTTAGATGAAAACCAGAGAACGTCGACGCAAACTCGTCGGTATATGTACAAAATAAAGTTAAATTTACTTTGGCATAGTTTTTATTACAAAAGTTGAAGTTACTACTAGAAAAATATGTTCCTTTTCCGTGTATTCCCACACTACACATTAGTTGTGGTCTCGTTATGATAAATTCGGTTCGCTTCACTTTGTTTTGAGAGAAAATGTTTCACGCAGAAATTTTATACATTTTAAAAATGTAATTATCCTATGAGTGAATGGGTAGCATATACTCAGGGAGAGGATTTATTTATAGGGCAGAATATGTATCTAAAGTATATAGTCTTAGGTCTGATAACACCTGTTTCGGTAGAAGAGCAATACTTAATATGGCACTCCGATTTAGATTGCTAATTTGATTTAAGTTACAATCTACTCAATATTGTTAGATTTTTAAGAAATATTATTGCTTCTTTTCTCTTATATCTTATTTCTCTTATATCTCACATAAATAAATATACCATTTTTTTTTATTTCAAACAAAAACAAAACACCAAAATGGCGATAATCCGTGCGGTTTTCCCGCACCAACCATGAAAAATTAAAAATTATTTTTAATTAGTTATTTTTACGGCCAACATCAAGCATCTCGTGGCCGTATAAGGAAAATTTGCGAATCAATAAACAAAAAAGAATTGGTATTAATTCTTTGCCAAAATTGGGTTTAATGATTCAAGGTGCCTCTACTTAATAGTCTTTGGAACCGAAGGTCCCTAAATTACCCAATCAAATAATTTTACATGACCGTTAACGCATTCAAATTTTACCTTTAATTGAAGGTACCATAGTGTAGCAGAATCGGTCGTGGATCAATAATAAAATAAATGTTGCGATTGGTATGCGAGGTTTTATTTTATTACACTATTTTGAGGCACGTGAGAAAGTAAAAAATAATGATCTTTAGTAAGATTTTTTAGTAAAAATGGATAAATAAGATGAACAAGCTAATTATTTAAAAATAAAAAACACGACTGACAACTTACATAGCCTATGCCACTCGGAGAAATGCAAGGAATCTAACAATACCTCTCACATCAAAATCTGTTAAGCCGTTCAGGACTTTAGATGGAATAAAAAAACTTACATACATACTTACTTACATACATAAACCCTGAAAACATAACACTCCTTTTTTGGTCAGTCGTGTTAAAAGAGAGAAAAGATCATACTGATCATAATGTAGAAAAACTTATTGTAGGTAGCTGATATGACGACGAAGAAAGTAAGTAAAGGAAATACATTGATATTAGCAATAAACACAAATTAAGTTAATCAGATAATGTTCAATAAAGTAATTATTTAGTCATGTTGATTAAAATATATTCAAAAGAGAAATATTTTTTTTATAAAACTCGAGCTGGACCTGTAGTTTTACATAAAATTAATGAAGACAAATAAAAAACTTTCTAGGATTCAAAAATAATTTAAGACACTTCTAAAATCACAAAAGAAATCGTGGGAAATAATTCAATAAACGGTGCAGATTACATAACCTATAAAAAAAACATCCGTTTACGAGTGATATCACTGTCAAATCCATAGAATCGATCGATTATGCCCAGCAATCGAGTTGGTCGATTCGAGTTGATTAGTCGTCAATTACGCGTTGCCATAACAGCTCTAATAAAAGTTTTCGGTGATTTGGAAGCATTTTGTTGTAATCAACATGGCGGCGTCCGTTTGTAGCCAGTGGTTTTTATTGGCGGGTCGAATCGGTGAGGTCGCCGGTCACTGGATCGGGGTTCGATGTTTTGGATATTTTATTTCGTCTTCAGTCAATGATACATCACATAAAGCTCGCCCCAAAATGTTATCTTTGCTCGCATCACCTCTTGGTTGACTGGTAGAAAAAGCCTCCGGCTTTAAGTCCGCCATTTACATGTTTTTTGAAAAGTTTAATAAATTATGGGAAGAAGAAGTAGAGGAAGACCCAAAAACAGATGGATGGATTGTGTCAAAGATAGCATGAGTAGGGAGTATCAAATGAGATGGCAACCGATAGAGAAGTGAAGGGAACTGACATACTGTGCTGATCCCACGTAAAAGTGGGAAAAGGTAAAGGGGAAGAAGAGGAAGAAGAAGACAGTCAGTCTGCATGTTAAGTTACACAGCAGGAACAACTATGCAGGCGGTACCTAATGTGATTAATTGGCAATGAAGTTGGATAAAATGATCTGTTGACTGCACACGACATGGTGTATCAAGATATGTCACTGAGGGTTCGGAAATGGTCTAAGAAATCCTTGTGGACCATCCTGGGAAACGAATTTTCCCGCTAAACCTTCGATCACATGTATAAAAGGAACTAAGCGGTCTTGAGTGTCCGTCTTGCCTGTAGCCTGCCTGTTTCACGAAAATCTCTTGGTACTTTATGCCTTGATTTATTTGATTTTAATTATATTGTCACCATCATAATTACATTTTTCGTTTTCCCCTCCATTTCATTCCCTAAAGCGTGGAATTTTTAAAATTCCTTTGTGCTCACACATGTTGAATAAGGAATCTCTACAAACAAGTTTTTACGTTCAGCGTTTGCGTCCTCTTTTAAAAGTAACTCTTTATTTACGCTTGCACTGAAAACTATTCTCTCACTAACTGGCCATGTAAATAGTCATAGCAAACATGCGGAACCCTCTCCCAACGGCCCGCGTCCGCTGAGAGTCCGGGCGTGACGAAACGGAACGCCACCACAAGAAGCCGAAAGCGATGCGCGGACGCAGACGTTTTATAGTTTATAATTACTGTGATCGCCGCGCCGCCGCGTGGCCTGCGCCTGCAGTTCCGAGGATGTTGAGTTTAAAACTTGACTTTGGAAAATCGAATTTCATTAGGTCTAGGGGATAATAGGATTCAGTGTGGTAGGGGGATCAGTTTTATCTGTGCCCCCGACTTTGTTATGTTAGACTTTGTTGCCCGATGTCTCTCTCTATTAATCTCTCTCTCTAGATAATCTCTGAATTTTCTACTGTATAATTCAATTTCAATCTCATGTCAGTTAAAACTAAGTTTTATTTGAAAGTTTGCGGTTGTATCTCCAAATTTCAACAGCACATCAAATATACTAGTAGGTACCTACATATGACCGCAACATAGAGTCCACAGTTCAGGATGCCTTGATATGCATGTTGATTGTACTACAAAATATTTTACTCAAAAATGCATGTAATGTGGTCATTATTTTGATAACCTTGTTTGAGCAAAGTCGACCTTGCCGTTCTGTTTTCAAATAGCGGCCGACAAAGTTTTGCTGGCCGCTCTAACAGGCCGGCAAAACATTGCCGGCCGCTATTTTGACGTTTCAACATTTTAAAAATCGAATGCAAAAAGATTTTATTTAAAACCTCCGTTTAAAACACAGCTGTTTGTATTTTATAGAGATAGCATAGAGATAGGTACAAAAAGATTTTATTCCATATTTGGCTGTATAGTTCCAACTACCATTGCTTAAAAATAAAACAAAGAAGTAACAAAAGCGCGGTTCAGCGAAAAAATTGTTTTTATTTAGCATCGAGATATAATGTACTAACGCACATTAGTGACTTTTTGGCTAAAAATTAGCTCTCAAAGCGAAAATTCTTCCGATTCAATGTGTTTAACACCACCAGACATTAAAGATGAAGCTAGATTAGTGGTTCAAAATTGGATACCGCGAAACTCAAAGGAAAAATCTTGCATATGAAAAATTTGCATATGAAAGCTTGCATATGAAAAATTTGTGCATCAATCCGGGAAAGTCGGTGTTGAATTTTAGTCACTGTACTTTTCATAATTGTCATTTTAATTAAATTTCTAGTTAATTAATATGTTTTTACTTAAATTACTTGCTGGTTTTATTTAGATTTGGTACTTGCATTTTTGAGTAAAGCACTATACAAGCCTTGGCCCACAATGACTGCTTCGCTTGTCACGCTATGATTGCCTCGAGCTAGCCTAGCTACGCTCTAGGCCTTCCAGCTTGGCCATCATTGCAGCGCTTGCTGTCCTCGCTGTAAAGGCCTCGACCTACGGTCTCGGCCTTTATCTCAGCTCGTCCATCAAGTGCTGCACGCTGGCCGCGCTGTGTCGGCCTGGAGCTGCGCTACGCTGCGCTCTCGGCCATCATCAGCGCGACCAGCAAAGTAGTCATTATAGGCCGCGGCAGTAATGTACTATTACATATCTCTTGCTCTGTAAGTACACCCTTACACCCCTGAATGCCGGGGTGTATGACTATCATTTCAGCATAGGTTTTGGAATTTGAAAAAAGAACTGTCATACTCATACTGCACGAAGAATATTTTTAAAAAGTTAGTATTTTTTTTCTCGTTAACGATTAATTACTCGAATCGGAATCTAGACAATTTATTTTAATTAAATACACATTTTTTTCTTCTTCATAAATGTTCATTGAAACCTGCTGTCTTGTTGTTTACTTACCTCACAATCGATATGTAAAGCAGAGTATTTATCTCGGGCGTAAGCATCAATTGCATACTCGGGTTAATTAGCGCCTTCGCTTCGCTCAGGCGCCAAAAACCTCGTATGCAATTGATGTCATACAGCCCTTGGTTAATAATCTACTATTAACAAACTCTCACCTTAGTCTTACTCCCGCCAATAGAGCCAGGTCTGATTGACCCAGTCTCGTAGAACCTCGTCAAGATCTTGGACACGCAACCGTGGGAGACCAGGAGTTGCCTACTGATGTCGCAAGGCCGGACACCCATGATAGCCAACTCGACGATTCTCTTGCGGACCACGTCAGGTAGCGGGCGGCCGTTGACGAAGACCCCTCCAAGTTGGTTGACGCCCGCTTGGCCTGCGGAGAGAACTCTGTTTGATTTATGGTTGCCTGGTACTTTTTGAACAGATCATGTGTTTCTTTAACCTTTACGGGATAGACAGAGTCAAGAGAATTTTTTTGTGTCATATCCTAAGTTCTTTCCTCCAGGAGAATGAGGGGGGTAAACTGTACATATAAAAGGAGTATTTTATAGTTACGGTTATATCTTGTAAAAGACCCTTTCTGATTTATGCTTACCTGGTAGAATCCTCAGTCTTAAGTGACAATGAGGATTTTAATTTTTGAGTCGCTGGATGGATGAGAGTCTTTCCAGGGTCTTTTTCCCATATAAAAAAGGTAGGTATGTAAAATAACTTAGAGGTACACATCGGGATTGATCCTAAATAAGCTTACCTTTGTAGAGAAATTTCTTATTTCATACGCAATGGATCCTATTAAATTTTTTATGATGCTGACCTGCTTATTTCATAAACACTTTAGTACAGCGTTCTAATACCTAGTAATATAATAATATGAAAGCTTTTGTATGTTTATTGCTTAAGAAAGTTTAAAGGGCTCTGGGTTTAGCACACTGTTTAATTGAGATATTTTTGCTTGGTTTTTGTTAAAAGTTTTTGATTTTATCAATAAGTCTAAGCGGAAAGCAATTCCGCTTCACCCTCGAAAATTTCGTTTTTCACTCATAGGAATTTTCGAAATTCCTTTATTGGTGCTCACTTACTATTCACCCTCTGTAAAATTTCAAGTTTCGTACGTAGGAATAGCACGTAGGGTACTTTTTATCCTGAAATTCCCACGGGAGCAAAGCCCCGGGGCGTGGCTAGTGTATCATAAAATCTTTAAAAATTAATATCTTAAAGTCTTAAGACCAGGTCCTAGCTCAACTTCAAAACAATTAACGAGCACACAACCAAAGACACCTTAGACACACATAGACATAGTGGGCGGATCCCGCGGAACTCATTAACCAATTAGAATAGTCCACGCGTACACCTGCACCGGCACACCGGTACAGCGTATGCATAACGCAGAGATGAGATCGTTGATGGCTCCAGTATACTTGCATTTGGAGTGCAATGGGTGAAAATAATATCTATTTTGCCATACACAACTAATAAATTTTTAAAATCCCATCCAAACTAATTTTTTAAAATATTTTACCAATAGGACATAAGCTACAATTTATGTATGTACCTCTCGAGCGAAGACAGGGCGGAGCGCTAGTAAGAAAAAAAATGGAAATTGAAAAAATAACACAAACATGTCAGCTAAACCACGATTTTAGCGCCACCTAGTGTGCGCTGACGTCAACGCTTGCCACACTCTGTAGCGGTGGCGAGGCGTGGTGAGCAGCGGAACGCGACGGTCGCAAGGAATGTGCTTGCTTTTGCGCAGCCCCAGATAGCATATCAAATTAATTGGGTAAATAAATTCAGATAAATATTTAAATAATAATATTATTTATTTATTTCACCTGTAGTTTACAAACATGTCACGACTATAAATCAAGACATAATAATCTAAATAAAAATAAACACTTTCAGAGTTTTTGGTTTTATTTCCCTGCATTTTATGCTATGAATTTTCATAAAGTACATATTGTATTGGATTTCATAAAGTGCCTATTGGGCTAAGTCGCAAACGGTCTCCAAGGTTTCTTACACAAAATTTCCCCCGTAAAAATCATATTATGTGGAATGTCACTTATGCAAAATATATATATGAAGTAAATAAGTACCAACCAACATTATCACATTTAGGGTTTTTGTTTACTGTATGTAAATAAGTTACTTAAAAAAATTATGTTGTTCTTATAAAAATCTAAAGTCCCTAATGCGACATTTTGCGAAAGAGACCATTTGCGTTTTTTAGCCGCTATTCGGCGATATCGTAAGGGTTAAAAAAACAATTCGTTTAAGATGGTTCATTTATTTTTATTTTTTATAAAATATACACAACAATTTTTATGGCTAGACTGTGCTAGGCTAGACTAGACAGTGGCTATACATATAAGCCATTGCTACACTATAGCTGGGGGGCGTTTAGGCGCTTAATGTTAAAAGCGCAAAATGATTACCGGTCGCAAAATGGTAAAAGAGCAAAATTTACTATTTTGTTCTTTTAAGCGTACAATGTTTGAAGAGCAAAACAGTAAGAGCGTAGAATGGTAAATATTTCAGTGCTTTAGCTTTCAGCTGCCAGGACTATATAAATATCATATCGGTGAATTGTGACTTCCTAACAAGTAAAAGTAAGTAAATAGAAAAAAACATGATCAATTTTTGAAAAAAAAAATTTTTTTAAATTTAATAATCAACATTTATGATAACATCATTCATAAAAATAACAAAAATACTTTGAATGGCCCTAATGACACAGTTAAAAAAAATATTATATACTGTCAAATCACACAGATTCTAGTCCCAAAGTAAGTTCTAAATACTTATTTTAAAGGATACTGAACCAACGCAAAGATTCTATCCATACTAATATTATAAATGTGAAAGTTTGGATGTGAGTTTGTGAGTTTGTGAATTTGTGAGTTTGTGAGGATGTTTGTTACTCAATCACGCAAAATCTACTGGACGGATTTCGATGAAATTTGGTACAGAGGTAGATAATGGCCTGGAATAGCACATAGGCTTTTTATCCCGGAAAAAATGGTTCCCGTGGGCATGGTATACCAATAATAGTAACGCCATCTATTATTTGACAAAATAGACGTCATATCAAAATGACGTTACGTCAAAGTAACGTTACGTCAAAGTGACGTTACGTCAAAGTGACGTTACGACAGCCTCCCCTCTACTTCCATATATAAACGGACCGTTGCACTGACCGGCAGTATGCCCGGATACGTCGAGGTGTGCGGACCGCTGCTGAGTGCACGGACTAATGGCACTCTGCTCAAACTTCTATATATGTATTATGTGTGTGAAGGAACATCAGTGGTTGGTTGTGATGTACATTTCGTGCAGGGGCGGGGCGCGCAACATAGCCGTATGAGGTACACTACATTTTTTCCATTACATCTAATTTGTCATTAGATGGCGCTTTAATTAAATACTTGCCTTTAGTTGTCACGGCCTGCCACGAGATGGCACCTTACTGCGGACAAGTTCTTTCAATATTTTTTCGCGAAGAATGTTCTTTCGAGTAATATTTTTATAAATGTTTATGTATACCAACAGCGTACAGCTACAATAGTGTAGCGACAGTAAACAGTAGCGCCACAGATCGTACATATCGGTCACTCACCTCCCCGCCCAGCACTTCGCTGTAGACATCACTGACACGGTTTAGGCGTGATTGTTCCAAAAAAGGTCCAATTCGCGGTTGGTCTAAAACTAAACATTGTTTCCGAAATTGTAAATTTTTTGAGTGTTAAACTTTGTATATTGAGAAGCTAAGATCATATACCTAGTAGTAGTTCAGTTTAATTTTTTGTATTACTGCCCGGAAAGACTTGAAGGCAGAAAATAAGTTAGGTTCAGGTTACTCTTTATGACCATGGAAAGACTTTGAGGGCGGAAAAGAAGTTAGGTTCAGGTTATTTTTTTTTATTACCGCCCGGAAAGACTTGAAGGCAGAAAATAAATTAGGTTCAGGTTACTTTTTATGACCTGTTGGTACGTTTTTTTATTATAATTATTCATATCCATAATCCATACTAATATTATAAATGTGAAAGTTTGGATGTGAGTTTGTGAATTTGTGAGTTTGTGAGGATGTTTGTTACTCAATCACGCAAAATCTACTGGACGGATTTCGATGAAATTTGGTACAGAGGTAGATAATGACCTGGAATAGCACATAGGCTTCTTTTTATCCCGGAAAAAATGGTTCCCGTGGCATGGGATACCAATTATAGTAACGCCATTTATTATTTGACAAAATAGACGTCATATCAAAATGACGTTACGTTAAAGTAACGTTATGTCAATGTGACGTTACGTCAAAGTGACGTTACGATAGCCTCCCCACTACTTCCATATAAAACGGGCCGTTGCACCGGCCGGCAGTATGCCCGGATACGTCGAGGTGTGCGGACCGCTGCTGAGTGCACGGACTAATGGCGCTCTGCTCAAACTTCTATGTATATATTATGTGTGTAAAGGAACATCAGTGAGTTGGTTTTGATGTACATTGCGTGCAGAGGCGGGGCGCGCAACATAGCCGTATGAGGTACACTACATTTTGTCCATTACATCTAATTTGTCCACTATTCAGCTAAGCGTGGCCTCCGAGTCTCACGACTCTTGGCTCTGTCTGCCCCGTAAGGGACAAAGAAGTGATTCTATGTATGTATGTATCTAATTTGTCATTAGATGGCGCTTTAATTAAATACTTGCCTTTAGTTCTCACGGCCTGCCACGAAATGGCACTTTACCGCGGACAAGTTCTTTCAATATTTTTTCGCGAAGAATGTTCTTTCGAGTAATATTTTTATAAATGTTTATGTGTAGCGAAAACAATAGCGCCACAGATTAGTAAGTAGTACTAACGTACATATCGGTCACTCACCGCCCTGCACTCATTTCAAATATCGCACCCCACCCCGCCCAGCACTTCGCTGTAGACATCACTGACACGGTTTAGGCGTGAGTGTTCCAAAAAAGGTCCAATTCGCGGTTTGTCTAAAAATAAACAATGTTTCCGAAATTGTAATTTTTTTTAGTATTAAACTTAGTATATTGAGAAGCTAAGATCATATAGTAGTAGTTAGGTTTAGGTTATTTTTTTAAGACCGCCCGGAAAGACTTTGAGGGCGAAAACGAAGTTAGGTTCAGGTTATTTTTTTTATTACTGCCCGGAAAGACTTGAAGGCAGAAAATAAGTTAGGTTCAGGTTACTCTTTATGACCACCCAGAAAGACTTTGAGGGCGGAAAAGAAGTTAGGTTCAGGTTATTTTTTTGCGCCCGGAAAGACTTGAAGGCAGAAAATAAATTAGGTTCAGGTTACTTTTTATGACCTGTTGGTACGTTTTTTTATTTTTTTATATCTTTATCAATATATCTATCTATGGTAACGATGAAATTTTCGCGCCATTTTGATTGAAAATCACGACATTCACGCAAGCAGCCTTACTAAATTTCATGCACACATATGCGAGTGTATAAACGGTATTTGTCTATGAATTTGTAATTTTGCCTTTTTGCTATTTTATCTATTTTTCAACTCGCTCCATCGTGAATAAAGTGCTAACTCGCGCTCCAGCAACAGTTTCACAGGGGCGCGGGATAATGATTAATGCTTTTTTGCCGCGGGCGAAGCCGCGGGTAACAGCTAGTATTTCATAAAAAATACACACACACAAATATATAAACTAGCTTTTTTAAAAATAAAAAAAATTGCAATACTGTTTACGGTTTACTTATATTTTCCTTTGAGGTGTCGAGCCTCTGATGTTATTATAACTGCTGGTTTCAATGTCTGTAACTCGGTCAGTTTAGGATTAACGGTGCAATGCCTGAAATAAATATACTATCTTAAAATCGTGTACATGGAGATTCTGATCTTTAATTTTTGTGTAATATAATAATTTTGCAATCTAAAACATCATACTTTTTAACTAGTCACCACTTTTAAAAGTATGAGAAAGCAATTCTATAATAATAATAAAAAGGTACTTACTCAACAGATTCACTAGCCTTCGTTTTGTCGCTTGACGAATCATAATGATTCAATTTGTCAAAAAATTTGCTGAAAAATAAAATATACAACACATTGATTTACATAAACAATATGAAAATGCATGTAAGTTGCACTTTATTCAGGCTATATGCATGCAGGCTCTGTGTACTTTCCATTACTCTACGCTTACGTAGCTGCTACAAGCAAGCTGGGTGAGACAAATTCTATAGCCTTTTCAGATAAACGCCATTTTTGAAATTGGAATGGAATATGATACTCAAACTCACCCAAACATTCCGTCGTGGTGATTTATTTTTCCTTTTTTGTCATTTCTTTCGCTATTTTCATAGATTTCTTATTTCCCATTTTCACAGCACTGCACAAAAATGCTGATCCCTCAATTTTTCTTTCACAAAAGTACGAAAAAAAATTGTTTAATTCAGAAGAAAGAGCGTCCGGAGACGACGTCACATGTGCGCGGGCGGCGGCCGACTGACACGCAAGAACGAAGCGAGAGCCAAGCGTGGACCCATAGTAATAAGATTGTTTTTTGCATAGCACAATTTTGCTGTTATTTTCAGGAGATTGAAGAGGTTATAATTTTTATGGTATTTCTTAAATATCTTTTGAAATATCAGACAAGAAAAAAAAGTATTCGATTCAGACTTTATTACAATAGATATATTTGCTATAAATTAAAAAAAATATATATGTTGTCGCTGAAAATTTTAAGAATTCTGACTTGAAAGATTTTTCATAGAGGGGACTTTATGATTTTTTTTAACCAAATATATATATATATTTAAAAAAAGTATACGTTTCAGACTCTTTCACATATTGTGTATTATATGCTGTATTAATTTCAAGTTCGTAATTAAACTCTAAGTAGGTAAATTTCGTCATGAAAAATGACAATCATTAACACATTTGGACTACCATCTCGCCTTAAGATATATAGACAGACTTCAATCTACCTTCCCCATCTTGACCGCTAAGTATTCTCTGATTATTAAAACCACATTCAAACAACAGTCGTATCCACAAACGTAATCAAACAACACAGTAATCCATTTTTTACCAACGTTGACAGTCCCTCAAAGTACATCCGCCACCAAAGTCACTACAAATTCGCCCTTATCACCATCGCAATAGAGGTTCATGCTGGACAGCTTAGCATCCTGACTGTACTAAGATTATTACTTCTCAATCGAAATAAACACATTATTTTAGCAACGGTCAAGAAGCACCTGCCTCATTCTGAACTAATATTTATTTGATTGCCAAATTTTCAAACCATTTCTCTTGACTACCTGCGATGTGGAATAAAGAAGGTACAGAAGGATCACTCATGGCAATTAATTTAATAAACAAAAGTAAATCTTCAGGAAGCTGATTTATTTCATATGTTTTATATGAAATTAATATTGTTCCGGTTCCGGTGTTTGCGATCAAAAGACGTGTATCGAATAGCTCCCGGTTTTTACCAAAAAGAAAGTGTAAACAACAGTATTTCCACACAACCGTATTGTAAAACAAGTGCCCAGTGTCAAAGTGCGTGTATTTAAACTATAATCATTGCCCAAGAAGTCGAAAACAGTGCAAATTTGTGCTATTAAAAATCGAAACTAACAAAGGTTATCTGTCAAAAAGCCAGGTCATCACACCAAGAATAAACAAAAGAGCTGTGTACAGGATACCAACTGAACGGAAAAATAAGGCCGGCCACTGACTTATTACGACTGTTTTGCATCAAGTTTAGTTAACGAATCATTGCCATGTCTAAGCAACTGTCACTGTCACCCGAGATGACACTTCTACTGTCAAAAATGACAGAACAACTTGATATACAAACAAAAACAATCACGGAAAATATTACCAAAACTGTTATGGAAAAGGTAGACGAAAAGATAAAACCTTTATTAGAAGAAAACGAGAAACTCAAAATGGAAGTGGAAAAACTCAACAAAAGAATGGAGAACATAGTTGCTAACGAGAGAAGAAACAATGTAATCTTACACGGACTTCCTGAACCAACAGAGGAAAATCACGCCGATCTTACTAATTTGGTGAAAACAACGCTTAGCGAAATGGATGTGGGCTTGGAGAGCAGCGATATAAATAGAATCCAGAGGTTGGGACAAAAAACAAGTGACAACAAAAAAATAAGGCCAATCTTGTTAGCTACAACTACATTGGAAAAGAAAATACAAATACTTAGAAATAAAAAGAAAATGAAGGAAATGACCTACATAACACATGACCTTCCAAGGGACACACTACAGAAAAACAAAACAAAACATAACCACAAAAAAGAAAGCGAGAAGAGAAAAAGATCTGAAACACCAAGCCCAGTCTCCGAGGCGACCAACCAATCCAAGAAAGATCCGAAAATGATAAAAATAGATGCATTTCGATACCTCCGTGAGAGATCGCACTCCCTCTCAGAGAAAAATACAACCACTACAAATTCAACATCAAATTAAACCTCAACCCGGAAGAACACAATCACTTACAACAAAACAATCGTACAAACAACAAAATATCCAACATCCCCCAGCAAGGTTGGTCCCCAGGGGTGATACAGACCACTACCCTCTAGCAAGCAGAAGATGCAAAGTTTATAATATCGCGACTCTGAATACCCTAACCCTTAAATCACATGAACGTCTATTAGAGCTTGAAAATGCTTTGGAAAACATTAAGTATGATATTTTGGGTATCTGCGAGGTCAGAAGATTAGGAGAAATTATTGAAGAACACCCTGACTACATATTGTACCACAAAGGAACTGTACCTGGTCACAGGGGTGTAGGCTTCATTATAAAGTCATACCTTAAACAATATATACAAGACATGATTGGAATCTCAGACCGTTTGGCAATCCTAAACATTAAACTACCGGGGTATAGAAAGTCATGGTCAATAATTCAAGTATATGCACCTACTGAAAAAGCTGAAAAGCCGGTGCTCGAACAATTTTATAAAGAAATGTCACAAGCAATAAGAGACAATTCAAACAATCACATTATCTTAATGGGTGACTTCAATGCACAAGTAGGAGCAAGGAGAAATCAAGATGAGTATATTCTCGGCAGGTTTGGACATGGTGAAAGAAGCCAAAATGATGAAAAACTAATAGAGTTTCTTATGGAGCATAACTTGTATGTAACAAATTCATATTTCAAAAAAAATCCCAAAAATAAATGGACATGGCTTTCTCCTGGAGAATTGTACAAGAATGAGATTGACTATATAATTAGTAACAACCTGAAAGCATTCACAGATACTACTGTCTTAAATAGATTCAATTTCAACACAAATCACCGCATGGTACGATGCATTCGAAAATCACCTGCCAAGTTACCCAGAAGACTTATCAGAAACCCCATCAGTCAAAAACTAAATAATAATCAAAACTTTAATATTAGCTTAAGCCAATACACAAATACAAGCCATTCTCACCCACAAGATTACAGTATTCTGGAAAAACAACTACAAAGATGCTGCAGCACTGCAACTACAAAAGAAAAAACTAATAAATATCCATTAAGCCAACAAACATTACATCTTATTAACAAGCGCTATGATCTACTGGCGAAACACCCTAAAAGAAATTATTATAAAGAAATATCAGGTATCAGCAAGAAAATCAAGGAAAGTATAAGGAAAGATCGCAAAGTGAAAAGACTTCAAACCTTAGAGCACTACATTGAAACAACTGGTGGTGTTAAAAAAGCACTGAAAGAAATTAGAGAATCTGGAAAAGAGTGGATACCAAGGCTTAACAAGAGAGGCAAAAATATCACAAAACGCCACAAAATAAAAGAACTTGCAACAGGGTTTTATCGCAAGCTCTACTCCAATGACAAATCCAGATCAGCCTCTGCAAACAGCCTGGACCAAAACAACCAACCAAGAGAAAACAACACAGAAGACATACCTGAAATTCTAACAAGCGAAGTAGAGAAAGCAATCATGAGTCAAAAAATTGACAAGTCACCTGGTCCGGACAGGATTCCGAATGAACTGTTAAGAGGCTCAGTGGAAGAACTGACACCTGTATTGGTAAACATTTTCAATAAAATTCTGAAAACGGGTATTATTCCAGATCAATGGTCGGAATCCTACATCATACTTATATACAAAAAGGGAGATAAGGAAGACATAGAGAACTATAGACCAATATGTCTAATGTCGAATATCTACAAAGTCTTTGCTAAAATCATACTTGAACGAATCACCAAGACTTTGGACGAAAACCAACCTGTCGAGCAAGCAGGTTTCAGGAAAGGATTCTCTACAACTGACCATATACATACAGTGAAACAAGTACTTGAAAAATACAATGAATATAACAAGGTAATTTATATTGCTTTCATTGACTATACCAAAGCCTTTGACAGTCTTCGTCATGAGTGTATTTGGGAGACACTAAAACAACAGGGTCTGCCAACACAATACATCAGTATCCTGAAAACAATCTACAGTAATAGTAGGGCCCGAATTCAATTGGAAACTCTCGGAAACAAATTCCCTATTGAACGTGGGGTACGACAGGGCGACCCACTCTCCCCGAAACTGTTCTCAGCAGTGTTGGAAAATATCTTCAGACACCTTAACTGGGATAACTTTGGTCTTAATATACACGGGTCGAAACTAAACCATTTAAGATTTGCTGACGATTTGGTCTTGCTTGAAGAAAGTCCAGAAAAACTTGAAGCTATGATACACATGCTCAACGAGGAAGGCAAGAAGACAAGTCTGAAAATGAACATCAACAAAACTAAACTTATGACCAACTCTGCAAAGATAGATATTGTACTTGATGGAAAACCTCTGGAATATGTGGACGATTACATATACTTGGGCCAACTTATTTCTTTCACTGACCAAAACTCCAAAGAGATAGACAGAAGAATCGCCATAGGATGGAAAAAATATTGGGCGCTAAAAGAGATTATGAAATCGAAGGATCTAAACATGGCTATGAAAAGAAAAACTTTTAATATGTGTATTCTACCTTGTATAACATATGGCTGCGAAACATGGGCCCTCACCCAGAAACTACGTGAGAAGCTAGCAAGATGTCAAAGAGCAATGGAAAGAAGTATTACATGCACAAAAAGACAGGATAGAATAAGAAACACCGATATCAGAGAAATAACTAAACTCACAGACATTCTTACTCGTGTAGATCAACAAAAATGGCGGTGGACAGGCCACATGATGCGTGACTCAAATAAAAAGTGGAGCAAAGCAGTTACAGAATGGTATCCAAGAGACGGCAAGAGAAAGAGAGGAAGACAAATTACACGGTGGGAGGATGACCTTAAGCTGACCGCTGGTTCCAACTGGAGAAGAGTGACTGGCGATAGAAGACAGTGGAAGTTGCTAGAGGAGGCCTATGCCAAGAGGCACTCTGAAACGAGAGATATTCTTTAAAAACGTTACTCAACAACAGAAACCGTTTCAGCATAGAAGGGCTTATTATTATTATTATTATTATTATATGAAATTAAAAGTTGTGTCGTACAAGGAGGTCAAAGCGATGGCTGAGGATAGGGGGAGATGGAAAAAACTCTGAGTGTTTAATGTAAGAAATATTTCAGCATAATCCTATCCTAACTAATATTATATTATGTGTTTGTTTGTTTATTACCTCTTTACGCTATATTTACTGAAGCAATCTTCCTGAAATTTCGCATATGCATAGTTACAAGTATTGAAAAGGATATAGGGAACCTTTCAATCCGGGAAAAAGCACTGTTCCCGTGGGAAATTCACGCAAGCAAAGCCGCGGGCAAAAGCTAGTTAAATATAATGATGAAGGAAAACAACGCAAAGCGAGGAAACCTGTATTACAGTTGATAATTTTTCAGCTGAAATGAAATGAAGAAGGCGTTTGCCTTCTCCATTTCACACAAAAGAAATTTAACCGTTTGCCAAATGAGATTTAACCGTTTTGGTGAAGGTTGTAGGCAATGAGGACTATTTTCTGTACTATTTTTAATTTGTGTAACTATAAAAATATCCTTAAGATCAGATATAGTATGAATTTATTGTTAGTTTGCTTAATTATAGCATAATGAGATATTTATATTGTTATTTTAAATAACAATATAAATATCTCTTATTTATTTACAAACATAGCCAAGCCATAAAAATGTCAGAAATAGACTATTTATAAGTCGATTTTATGAAATCGTAAAAATGGCAATAATAATTTGCTTAATAATAAATATTTTTTTAAGTTAGTCAGGGTTGACCTGTAATGCGATGAGATTAAGGACCTTTTTAAAAAGGCCTCCCTTTTTTGACCGACTTCCCAAAAAAGGAGGAGGTTATATGTTTCGATGTATGTATGTTTTTTATTAGGAGCACATAACCAGCGAGCTTGTATGAAGAGATTGATGAGTGTAAAGGAAGCGAGAGAGATCTGTAAGGATCGTAGCAAGTAGAAATCGCTAGTCTCTGCCTACGCCCACGGGAAAAAGGCGTGAAAATAATAATGTATATGTATGTATAAAGATGATATGCGTGATCGAATCAGAAATGAGGAGATCCGTAGGAGAACTAAAGTAACCGACATAGCCCGCAGAATCGCCAAACTTAAGTGGCAGTGGGCGGGGCACATAGCTCGCAGAATAGATAGCCGTTAGGGCAGAAAAGTTCTCGAGTGGCGACCACGAACCGGAAAACGTAGTGTTGGCAGGCCTCCCACTCGGTGGACCGACGACCTGGTGAAGGTCGCGGGATGCGCATGGATACGGGCAGCGCAGGACCGGTCGTTATGGAAATCCTTGGGGGAGGCCTTTGTCCAGCAGTGGACGTCTTTCGGCTGAGAGAGAGAGAGATAGCCAATACTGGTCAGATAAATTTCAACTGGTAGATAAGTATCTGACATGGCTTAACGATTACCGCTATCTAGTGGCAGCCATATTGGTACCTCACGATGTTTTCCATCACCAGTAACATGTGGTGGTCGATGAAAATGATTGGACATAAATCAGATTGACCTATAGAGACATAAGTGCAGTCTTACCTCAAAGATCATATTGCCTTGCCTTAAAGATTATATTGCCTTGTAGACTAATTGTACCACGTCAGGTCCGAGGATCGAATCAGTGTCTCTAAAGGTAGACTTCGGAGCAATGCGGCTTGCGGCCTGCGGCCTGCGTCATGCGTCAATTGCGGCCCATGCGGCCATGCGGCTGTACTTTATATTAGAGAAGTGTATGAAACCCTTTCCGCGCGATGCGCGTACCGTCGCATGCGGCCGTGACGCATCGCTCGGAAAGGGTTTCATACACTCCTGTAATATAAAGTACAGCTGCATGGCCGCATGAGCCGCGAGTGACGCATGACGCAGGCCGCAAGCCGCATTGCTCCGAAGTCTACCTTAAAGGTAGACTTCGGAGCAATGCGGCTTGCGGCCTGCGTCATGCATGCGTCACTTGCGGCCCATGCCGCTGTACTTTGATGTACAGGAGTGTATGTAACCCTTTCCGAGCGATGCGTCACATGACGCATGCGGCCGTGACGCATCGCTCGGAAAGGGTTCCATACACTCCTGTACCTACCTTAAAGGTAAACTTCGGATTAATGCGGCTTGCGGCCTGCGGCCTTCGTCATGCGTTACTTGCGGCCCACGCGGCTGTACTTTGATGTACAGGAGTGTATGCCCTTTCCGAGCGAGGCACGCATCGCTACATACACTCCTGTATACTTCCCATCACGTGAAAAGGCCGCTGGTAGGGTGAGGAGGGGGTGAAACTTGCGCATGGGTACGACTGACGAACCAATCGCGCGCGCCGGATGAGACCCGCCCGACCCCCGCTCACCGCATAGACCGATATATCGCCTACTGCGCAGCTTATCCGCCAGCGGCTAAATTACGTGACGGCAACTATACATCAAAGTACAGCCGCATGGTCGCAAGTGACGCATGACGCAGGCCTCAGGCCGCAAGCCGCATTGCTCCGAAGTCTACCTTTAGAGGCTAGTCGAATGTCTAGCCGACTATGCCAAAAGAGCTGACAGTCAAATTCATAGTCAAAAATACTATATTGAAACTTGCACATTTTCACGTCAAAACCTAAGTACCTACATGATTATATTGTACTAGCTGCGCCCCGGGGCTTCGCTCCCGTGGGAATTTCGGAATAAAAAGTACCCTATGTGCTATTCCCGGTATTTTTCTACCCGTATACCAAATTTCATCGAAATCCGTCCAGTAGATTTTGCGTGATTGAGTAACAAACTTCCTCACTAACTCACATCGAAACTTCCGCATTTATAATATTAGTAGGATTATAAATCTCAAAGCTACAAACTACTAGCATTTCGGAACGGCCACTGCTGAGTAGAAATGCCAATCAAGAGAATCAATTTCCCACAATTGCATTAAAAGGCATCCAATACCACTCCAACATAAAACCCTTATTGAACCTCACTCTTAACGGCTACCGTTACCGTTGTCAATTATAAAGCAATAAAGGGAACGTCAAACGGCGACCGATTTATTACCTTAATGCTATAAAATTAGCGTTCTAATTTGTTCGTAGCAATTTGAGTTTATGACGTTTCTTTACGGAGTTACACCGCTTCCAGCACTGATTTCACGGCTGTTGTGAAGGCACCCTTTCTGTCCATGTAAATTACCTACCTTTACGATTTCTCTTTTAGATTTGTGCTATAGAATGATGCTTCCACATTAAATTCTGTCCAGGAATTTCGCGCGCTGATTTGACGTTTCGAAATGTCATCTTGACAGTTATTTGACATTTCAGAATGTTAAGATTGGTTAAGATTCATAAAAATACATCGATATCCTAATATGTGGACTAATTAGGTGGACTGCGGGTTGAGAGTGGAGTGAAATAGCAACGAGTTTTAGGATTACCTACTGACCAAGATAGCCGGGATAATGACGAAGAAAAAATCATGTGATTAGAAAATAAAAAAATGGTATAATCAGATGTTATACAAACACTTCGAACTGTTATCTACTAAAATATTATTATACACGTTGTGGATATGTCGCAGTCGGATTGTATAATCCGCCGTATTACATTACGGCTAGCCGTTTTACAAAACAACGCCGTTTTGTAATACGGCGGTTCAACGATTAGCCGGATTGTCACTGCGATACGTTCTTCAATATGGCGGCCCGTGTTAAGCCGTATCGTACTACTAAGTATTTAGAATGTAGGGTGACTATACTTACAAAATAAAACTATGTTTAAATGAAAATCTATGTTAATAAGAAAATGCTAACAGATTTTCTTTTTACGATATTCTTTAGCAATCAAGAATTATTATCATAGTTATACGCCATCGTTGTTGTTACGTCAGGCAGGGCCACGAGTGTTAAAAATCTTAACTAAAAACTGTCAAAGTGGCGGCTAAAGACTCGCTATATTACATTACGGCTAGCCGTATTGTGCCGTATGGTGCCGAATACATTTCGGCGGATTTTCATTCAGCCGTATTCAATTCGTCTAATCGTTGAACCGACGTATTACAAAACGGCGCTGTTTTGTAAAACGGCTAGCCGTAATGTTATACGGCGGATTATACAATCCGACTGCGACAGATACACCCTGAACGAAGGTCTGCTTAGTCCTTCCTTGCTCTGAGGGCAGATATTCTGCTAACTGTAACTGAGCTCTGTAATTGGATTGTCAAAATCATTTGCAAATGGCGGACTGTCATTATTGGGTCTTCACAGGGCATGCGCACAGTGCGTTTTCTGCGAATCATTTAAGTGATTTAAGCTCAGGATTTAAGTGTCCATCATAGACAAATGCCTAATGTAACATACACAGCCAAAGTAGACGCAGCCCACAGAAATAAAATACGCAGACTCGTTCGTTAGATCGGTCTTTTGTCGTTGATTTGGAAATCAATGTTGGCAAAGAAAAAATACACTTGGTGTTGGCGCAGTCGATTCCTTAGAGAGTTTAGGAGCACTAAGAGAGGATTTCCCAAAATTCGCAAAAGTCCCGGGCCCAAACTAGTCTAAAAAAACAATATGTCCAATAGAGAAGCCATAGAAGAATATGTAGGTAAAGTCCATTTATTCATAATAGTTCTATCATGTAAACAATCTTACCGTGTGTATATGATTATACAACAATATAAATTAAAATAGACTTTTTAGGAAATTACTTTCGTGGTTAATTAATGTTTTACTTTAAAATGTTTAGGTTTGAACTAATATTTGATTTATTTTCAACAAAATTAAACAAAAATTACTGTGAAGATTGTTTACATAATAGGACAATTATGAATAAATGGACTTTATACTAAACTGCGTGCGAAAGTTTAAAATTAAGTAATATTTTAACTAAATTTAGTAAGATATATAAAATACAGAATACAGACACCGTAAAAGTTTATAATAGATATAAGTTAGATAAAATATTTGATGTTCAACATGTACTAAAACTATACGATTCAACGATGGCCAATATATTAAAACTTAATAACTGAATACAAAGGAGGCTGTAGGTAGCTTTACTTTACGGGTATCGGTCTTAAGAAAGTAGCCACTAAATAGTGAATAAGAGTTAATTATTTGTAGGTTATAGGATGGTATAGATGGTATACATGTCCTAAAAAGGAAACCACATCACAAAGAGGTACCTAGATTGTGTCAAGGAAAGGATAAATGTGATAGTCCAAGAGAAAAGGTACCTTATTGGCGTTGGCACTTACATCATTGTGCATATACAAGCTAAGTAAAGTCACTTTAAGTAATCTGTGGTAATGTTGTTGGAGTTTGTTGCCTCTTCTCCACTTGCACTTTGGAGGCGGTGGTAACCTTAGCTTTAAGTAATTTTATGACGTCAACTAACTAAAAAACAAGAATGTGACGATTTATAAGTGCTATTTTTAAGCCTACATGAATAAAAATAATTGACTTTGACTTTGTCAGATTAGTATTTCTGAACGACTTAGCGCCAATGACCATAAGGTACCTTTTCCCATGGATTGACATAAATAGGAAAGGTGCGTTGTATGTCAGTCACTGTAATGGAAGAATCATAACTAATATTATAAATGCGAAAGTTTGGATGTGAGTTTGTGAGGATGTTTGTTACTCAATCACGCAAACTCTACTAGACAAATTTCGATAAAATTTGGTATACGGATAGAAAAATACCTGGAATAGCACATAGGGTACTTTTTATCCCAAAATTTCCACGGGAGCCAAGCCCCGGGGCGAGGCTAGTTTGATATAAGTAATTGATGATCGACTCTATCAAAAACTTTACGTACTTTCTAAGAAACTTTTAAAAGCCGCTTAATTGCAATAGAAAGTAACTAAGTTGTAAGTATCTAAGTAATAACTTTAAGCCATTATTTTACACTTGGTTGGCAAATATATGAATATGATCCGACAATGTAGCTACAGCCGCCATATTATATGTTACCGTTCGTGGAACGGTCCTTAAATGCGGATTGCTCGTGTCGGACATATAACATATAAAATATATAGCCATATCGCTAATACGCATCCAGCTTTACTGTCCAGGGTCGTAAATGTTATTTTTTAGGATCCCGCAACGGCGAAACCTTCACTTTTTATTGTTTTCCGAGAGAAAACAATAAAAAGCAAAGGTTTCATCGAGATCTCAGTTTCGGGATAAAAAGTGTGACTCAAATTATGACCTTTCATGGTAATTTTGAGATTCTGTAAACTTAAAATGTGGCTACCATATACAAAACTAGATAGATAGATCAACAGTAACAAAAGTAATGTATGTAGTGATAAAAGTAAATACATAAATGAGCGCAAAGACGGACTTATCGCAAATGCAATTTCTTCCAGCCAACCTTTGGGTGGAAGGAAATATACGTGAAATAAATAATAAAAAAAAAGCTTGGCCCGCGACTTTGTGCCCGTGGGAATTGCGGGAAATCCTCTCTTAGTGCTCCCCTACACTCCCTAAGGAACCTAAATGCCTTTTAGTTTCCTATGCCCTAGTAGTTTTGGCTGTGCATTGTATGTCAGTCACGGAAGAATTTTGTATAAATCACATTGATTAATTTTTAAATTTTGACTGGTGGTTGTTCTGAAGATTCCCATTCAAACAGTCTTCAGCTTCATACTACATACTAGCTGCGCCTCGTGGCTCCACCTCAGTAAGAATGAAAATGAAAAAGTTTTTATTGACCCATTCAAAGTAAGGCTTAAAATAGTACATTCGAATTCAGGCGGGTCCATCGCTCAACAAACTACCATCGATAGGCATTAACCTGTAACTCGTGTGGTGAATTTCGGGATATAAAGTAGGTACGTTCATTGTGTTAGTTATTGTAGGTTAAATTCATGGAAGTTCTCATTTTTCCATGGTTTAATACTATACATGTACTGAGTGAAGCTTCCATACGAAATCCGCAAGAGGCAGCACTAGTACGGGATACAAAAATTAAAAGAAGATGTTATCAAAAGTTTATCTGAAAATTGAAAATAGACCGCCACAGCCACTTTTTCATATCTTTAAAAATTTCTAACATGTCACAAACTCCACCGTTCTTTTTTTTTAAACCGCCATTTTACAATTAGTATTTTACAGCGAGACGATTCGCTCTTGCCGTCTTTTGTTGGCTCGCGAATATCGCCCGTATATCGCGAATTATATTGCGTCTTTTTACAACTTATGACGGATTTTACAACGCGGCGAAAATGCGCGCGCGCAGAAGCTGTTTGTGCGCTCCTGTTCAACCGGGATTGTTAATTTGGAGTTCCATCTCTTTTTATAGCTTTTTTAACAGAATTTAGTTACGGAGCGCGCAAAGTAAGTAATTATTGGTGGAGTTGTTTTCCTTTGTTTATAGAAGTTTTGTTTTTGTAATTTTTGAACGCAAGTTTACAATCCTTACATAAAAATCTTCCGCTTCTGGCTGAGTGGCTGACAGACAACGCACAGCCAAAACTACTGGGCTAGGAAGCTGAAATTTGGCATGTAGGTTCGTTAGAGTGTAGGGGAGCACTAAGAGAGGATTTCCCGAAATTCCCGGAAGAAAGTCCTGGACCCATACCTACTATGAAGTAATATTTCTTTAAATACCTTACGGACCATAATAGGTTGATATCTGTTATTATTTTCCTTCTATTTTATTGTATTCGAAATTAAATACATAAAAAACATGATTATTGATTAGAAAGTACTGTACTCACTTCACTCTAATAATTACATCACTACAACGTGTCACGGTTCTCCAATCTATATGCTAGCTCCATGCACTATTAAGTATTTATTACTTCCATGGCTAGCCTCCTGGAAAACACTTCATTTCAAATTAAAGAGAATGTAATCACAGGGAGTATTTGTACCGATATAAATGCCAAAACAGGGATTCCGATAGAGATGCAATTATGCGAGAAACTGCGGGTATGAATGAGATGGAAATAGTAGGCCATCAAAATGCTTCCCCGTTTTATATAGATCAGTCTTTTCCTTTAGTGATTCGGCAGTTGACAAAACTGTCAAAATGACGTTTCTATTCATTTTACAAAAGCAATTTTAGAATTTTTCAGAAGATTTTTTATGAAAATGGACCGATGTAGATGTGAGGAATACGCGGCGGCGGTGAAGAAGCTCCGTTTCTACACCGTGGGAACCTTCAGGCCTGACATCATTGACAATTTCAATCGTAAGCATCGAGATATTATGTACTAACGCACATAGTAAGTTTATTCCGATGTTCAGGAATATCAGAGAGTCCGTAAGTTTCTTCCGATGTTTTGGCTCAGGAATATCAGAGAGCCCGACCCTTAATTTTTTTTTTTTATAACATAGTGCGGCAAACGAGCAAGCGGGTCTGATGGTAAGCGATTAATTCAAATAATTCAGTAATTCCTTCTATATGGTCCGACCCGACCCTCTCGCTGGAGAGGTGGTTCTAGAGCGAGCCGCGCTGGGGCCGCCGTGGTAGCGGCCACCGCGCCGGGGCTGTGGAGCGAGAGAAGCACACGGTCCTGGCACAAATGCGGTAGGGGTTGACAATGTGTGGTTTTAGTCCCACATACCTGTCCAGCTTCCCGTGGCTGGATGGACGAGACGAAATTCTTTTCATACGTAAAAAAGGAACATCAGTTAAAACAGGAGAACAACTGTTCAGACTGGCTCTGAACAAAGCTAAATTTAAGGAGCAGACTGCCAACATTTAGTGATGAATAGGCAGTTAAAGAAGGAGAAGTTTCTTACATGCTAGTCTGAGAGCCAAGAGCAGATTTAGGGTTTAATTGGGAGCTATATTTTTTTGTATTTTCAAAATAACCTCGGCAACAATGCCAAGATTATTTTGAGTACCCCATGGTGCTCCTATTAAAATAGGAGATTTGGAAGATTGTTCTATTGCCTTGTAGATTCTAACTGCTTGTATGACGCATAGAGTACCTTATTTTTTTATGCCTTAAGTAAAACTAAATCGTAATTGTGGCATCTCTTCCTATATTGTCGGCTCTTAGACGCGCATTCCCTCTCACCCCCGTCGTATGCAGATCCAGCTGACTGGCTGACCTACGACCGCACGTGCGTTAGACATGACATAATGCTTCTTCTCTTTCACTCACACTACAGTAATAATCCCTATTCCTTCAGGAGCTGGCTATACAGCCGTATGGCGCAAGCACGGCGTAGACTACGCTGACATGAAGTTTGCCAAACCCTACGCCGTTAAACTCCTGGATCCTAAGGACTTGCCAGAGAACCAACTGTCAAAGGAAACCTGGAAGAAAGAGCAGATGTGGTGCCCCTACATGTCCCCTTATAAGTTGGTCGATGATAGGGTTAACAAACCAGAAACGAAATGAGTTGACTTATTTCTGCCCTTAGATAAATGATTTTTAGGTTAGAGCAGATTTATACCTACTTTATTTTGTAATTCTTTTTTAGATGGAAAAATAAAAATTGTATATTTGAAAATTAACCTTCGTTTTAGTCTATTAAATAAATAAAATTTGTATCGTTTATGTACACTGGAAATATGCGAAACTAACGGCCAACTTCCAGTAATGGAGAGGCACTATGATAAAAAATATTTGCAATTGATGTTATCGTCTGTATAAGTTTTAATAAAAAATTACTTGGGATCCAATAGATACCGTGATTTTAGGTACGTAGGTATTTTGCATAGCGAATAATTATATTGAAACTAGCTTTTGCCCGCGGCTTCGCCCGCGTGTATTTCCCACGGGAGCAGTTCTTGTACCCGGGATGAAAAGTACCCTATGTCCTTCTCAGTACAGAAGTACTGAGAAGGACATAGGGTTAGAAAATTATGTGTATGCGAAATTTCAGGGGAATTAATTCAGTAGATCAAGCGTGAAGAGGTAACAAACAAATAAATAAACAAACAAACTTTCGCATGTATAATATTAGTTAGGATGTACCGTAAGATATACCCTGAAAACCTAAAGTGTGAGCCTAATTCTGACAGACGAAGTCGCGGGCAACAGCAACTTAATATTCAGAAGATCGTCGGCAAAGATTAAGAGAAACATCAAATCCTCCATACATAAATTAATAAACAATAAAACGGAATAAAAGTTTACGATATAAATGGTAACATAGTTGTAAACATCCGAGTAGAAAATCGAATGTGATTTTAGATTCGTTTGATAGAGTCCATCGTGATTGACTGGCAGAAGCGATGTTAGTGTGGATAAGGCAGGCTGAAAACACAGAAAGAAATTTTTTTTTTCAATGCTGAGAACACAGAAATATTTTTTTTTTTCAATGCTGAAACAGAAAAAAATAAAAATTGTGGCTGAAATAGACATGAATTTGTGGTACCTAATCCATAATTTGATCCCTTCACCACGAAATGGCACGAAACTCAGAGCCATTCCAAAACAAAAGACACTTATCAGCGCCTCACAACCAGAATCTAATTTTTGCCATTTCGACTTGAGATGATGATGACGGTAATCCATATTTCCATTCCATATATCCTTTAGTCGTATTCCTCATGATTGAGGGTCGTGGTCATTATATTGAATGAAACACACGCAACGACTATCTTGGCAATATTAATGGAGAGGTTTGCCATTGCCTTCTTTATTTCACACACCAGCTGATACTCATCAACCAGAGAGCAGGTTTCCTCACGATGTTTTCCTTTACCGAAAGCAAGTGGAGGTCGATGAAAACTACCATACACGAGTCAGATTGGTATATAAACTCATGTAGCATGGACAGGATCATAGAGCTAGAAAAAAAAAATTATGAATTTTTTTTCCTATGTCTATGGGCAGGATTCGAACCTGGGACCTATGCAGTCACAGGCGAGGCCCAAAAATTCCCACAGGAGCGGAGCCGCAGCGCAATGCTGGTAATATTACAATTTTCTTTGTATTAATTTCTTTTAATTTTCATACTGCGAATATTATTAGGTAGAATGTGGTTTGAATCAAGATTTGAAATAGTGCTGTTCACACACTCTATCTTAAAATCGACAAAAAGAACATTTTTTTATTTAGCAGCGCATTTGTCAAGATTTTAGTGATGAGATATAATCACAGACAAAAATACTCTTTAATATTAAAAAAATATTTCTATAAATATAATAAAACAATAAGACAGCAGCTGCTTATCCATATCAAACTAACGTCAAAAAAGTTTCGATAAGTCGATAAGTTAATTTGGCGTCAAAAGCCCGCCGTGCCTTGCGCTGTCACCGATTAAATATAAAAAAAATCGTTTACAAACCACTTGTCGACCAAAGACAGTTATGGGCAAAGGCCTGACTAAAACTGGCCATATTTAAGACGTCTATTTTCAGCCTAATGGATTTAAATTGGGCTAAAATAAGTAGATGTTGAAAAGGTCCAGGCTAAAACTACTTTGGAAATTCGGAGCATATAATGGGACCAGATTTGACGATAGCGTGGGTGTCTGTCCATCATAAATATTGGTCAAAATTGATAATTCAAGCTCGATTTTTAGAAATTAGATAGTCATTTGACTACTACGTTTTGGTGGTGATGATCTTAATATTTTGGAAGTTTTGGAACAGAAGATTATAGGAAAACACTTTGTCATTTTAAAATTTGTTGATATCATTTGAAGATGACATCACTGTACCATTTATGAAAACATATATATTTTTTTAATTTATCAACGTAATATCTTCGAGCAACAAGGACTTCCGCGCGCGGCCCGGAATCCGTGTTGCTCTATGCGTAATATTCAGGAAAAAATAATTTCATATGAACGTCTCTCCTAGTCTAAAACAAAACAAAACATATTTGCTAGATTTATGTTCGAAATTTGCCGCCTTTTTCGTTATTTAAATATTATAAGAATATTTGAAATATTAGGTATATATTTGGAATATTATAAAAAATAAGTAGTAGGATGATTCCTATTAGACTAAACAACGGAACTCATTAACATATAGCGACTCAGTTCAACTTTCATACCAATCAAACGAAAAACCAGAAAACAAAATGTCAAATCTGTCACCTAATTGAAACTAACGGTAGCAACTCCTAAAACGATAACGAATTCCACTTTACAGTATCATTTCATTTTATCGTGAAATTATCGTAACTCATCAAGAACAAAGTACCATGAAACCAGAAATTGTCATAAATAGATGTTTATCAAATCTCCGATCTTAAATACGGAAACTTCGTGTGCGACCAGAATTATATCGAGACCATCAAATATTTCTTCTATGCTCTGATATCATCACGTTTACAAAATCACAGATTATTAATTATGAAAATGAAATTTTATTGTCGATAAAAAATATTTTTTCGCATATCCCAACCCTACGCCTGTGTCATAGAGTTGAAATTAAATAGATGCGTAGAAAGACAAGAGCTAGTTTTTAATAAGGTGATTCGATGTCGGTAGACGTTAATAAGTAAGTAATGTAGTTAAGCATGTATAATGTATTAGATAATGAGTGCTTTTGACGCGGGTGGGCCGACATTTCGATACGGATCCGATTCTATCTCGACGAGATTCTCTCGATTCTCTTAATTGCTGTTAATGTGTGCGACGACGACACGGCAAAGAGTAATGATATGCAGAGAGACCATTTGAAATCTTAGAAAAGAGTGGGTGGTGTGAAGTAACTGGGGATAAGTACTTCTAATGAGGTTGTTATGACTCACGTGAGAATTTCGAGATGAATAGGGTAGGGAATAGATACTTTCCAATTTCCAAGTTTTGATTGAACTGTTGATCTAGACAACTAGATAACAGGTATTCTACGTGGAAAATAGCGGCGCCTCGAGTTTCCACAAAAATGAAAATTTCAGGAAATCTTGCTAGTACCAGAGATTAACGCGTTCAAACTAACAAAAATGATCTTTGACTTTATTATTGTATAGAAGTTAGTCCTTCTGTAATATTCTTTGAAAGCCGAAGCATTCTTTGAAACGCTTATGATTTCGATGCGTGAGGCGGGCGGCCTTCGATGAGACTTACATTATCTGTAGCATCGCTACCAACCGTTCGAGTTAATTAAGATTGGTCGCGTTAGGTTGGTAAGGTAGCTCCTCAGGTTACAATAGATTTGAGATAGACGGTGGTGGTTCAAAGAAATTTTGGAGTTATGTTTTCAGGTATAGATTACAAGAGATTTTTGTATAGTTTTAATTAACTTTTGTGTTACATGATACGTTTTGTAATTCTCACAAATAACATGTTGAAAATGAACAGAAACAAGTCCTTTTTTAGGTAATTTCAGGATGACCAACTTCAGTCAAGAGGATTAATCAGTCAAGATTTTACTTGGTAATATTGCACTACAAAATTTCACTTAGGTGGTGAATTTGGGATAATAACCTGTATTTAAAATAATTCCTAAAAACGAGAAAGAAACATATCTTATTGATTATTGTAACTTAATAGCGTGTTATTTGTAGTGTTCAAATTTCGTTTTATATTTTGCTTTTAATTGTGAGGACCTGTAAGTGGCTCCTTTGCTAACTACTCTATTTATACATTTAAGATTAAAATTGGAGCTGTTTAGATATTTATTTATTTAAACTTTATTGCACATACATACAAAAGTACAGTACAAAAGGTTGACTTTATGCTAAAAGCATTGTCTCACAATCAAACTTAAGGGTTGAGCAGAGAGTTGGGTGATGATCATGTGGGTGTAAATAAATCGTATTATACAAATCTTGGACTACTGTTGCTCTTTCTATAAAAAATAAAAATATTTTTTTACCTGTATGCGGCATTTTGTCCGGGCCCAGATCTGAAAGCAAGAAAACAAAAATTACTGCCCATTCAACACGCATTTTTACTCTTTAGAGCGTAATACTGGCACAAAATAAAAAAACAAAGAAGTTACAATTTTTATTTAAACCATAAACAATCAAATCTCGAACGAAATCAGCGCTACCAACCAAAATTATAGTGACGTGACATCTATATCGACTTTCCCGCCACGATATTACAAAGGCCATATTCCAACTGTGACATTCTGGCATGAAAACCACGGTCATGATTACAACCCGCTATTACCCAGCGATAACACGCTTAAATAATAATTTATTCAAATTAAAAATACTTATCAAAATGTGATGCGGTACTAAATCAAGAATTAAGTGAGCCAGTGCGTGCCCAGGCCAAAATCGATGGTATCAGCACTACGATCACCGTGAAAATCCAAAAAATATGAATAAAAAAGTAGTGCTCACACGCAAATATCAGTTTAAAATGCGTGCCGTCTTGGGGTTTCGGTTGACACCCCATCGATACATGACTGACCATGAAAGTTATGAATATTCCTTTTTTTTATAAAACTTAGGTTGTTTTGTTTCAATTTTTATTATATTTATATATTAAACAAAACTGTTTAATTACTGTTTATATTAAGTTCAATTGACTACGAAGCATAAAATTGTTGGAATCGTTGATACATGCAGCAATAGAACCACTTTCTGTCTCTTTTCTAAATGGTATAAAATGAGGTCTCTTTTCGCATCTGTTCGTTTGGATTTTCATGCGATTTCCATAATAAATAGATACTCCTCAGCTGGACACGTTTATACAAGCTTCAATAAGCAACTATTTATTTTTTTTGGAAATACGTTGGTTACAAAGTGAATCTAATTTCCAAAACCCTAGTGTTTCTTTTAGCAGTAGATAACAGTTTTAACAGCAGCAAACGGCAAAACTTGTTTATTAAAAGTGAGCTATTTATATTATCCTAAATAAGTGTGACCGAGCTTAAGGGTCGATCAGATAGTGCCCCGCTACTGTTTTGCATAATTTACATACGGCTGTGCGGACTGTATTATCGATATCGATAAAAACACCGTCCCAGCTAGATATTGCAAATCCCAACGAATATTACTTGATTTGTTTGTTTGTTAGCTCTTCACGCTTATCTACTAAACCAATAATCCTGAAATTTCGCATACACATATTTAGAACTAGGCACTGAAAAGGACATGAGGGTCCTTTCATCCCGGGAATAAGACTATTCCCGTGGGAAATTCACGCAGGCGAAACCGTCGGCCTTGTTTGAATCGAGAAAATTAATTACTGTCATATTTTTGACTCGTTCATTTTGTTATTGTTATTATATTTCACAATTTTGAGTTTATTATTGAAGTTGGTTTGGTGATTTTTATATGGGTGATCGTAAATATATTATTTCTAGCTCTTCAATGCTTCGGAAGGCACCTTAATTAAGGTGTCGGTCCCACCCAACTGAATTTGCAGTCTTTAGTTAAAACCACAGGTTAAAACCAATCAATCCGCATTGAGCCTGCGTGGGGGGTCATGACATGACCAAGGAGAATGGCCCATCCTTCTATCTACCCGTAAAGAAGTCCAATAGGCCTTCCTTACGGGACTTCCATAATGGGGAACTCTCTAACAGGACATTAAAAGTTGGTGAAATTTACCAACCTTTGGCCAAACGATCTATTTTAAACAAAAATAATCGGTCACGGAAAAATAAAATTAAATAACCCATTTCACCCCATTGAATATTAAGACTACGTGGTCAAGGGGTGAACAGGGCGACCGTATCAAAATATTATAACGGAACGATTACCATAACGTACCAACAAAATGGTTAAATTACCGTGTTTAGTTTGACACGCCATGTTGCGACTAGGATAAATGTGTTACAAATCAGGTGATGTTTTTATAGCGTTTTTAACTACGCAAGTTATAATGGAAAGCGGTGGTGGTCGAGTGGTTATGACGCCCACCTGTGGTCGGAAGGATTCGCTCCGGTGAGAATTTCGGGATAAATAGTAGCCTGTATGCTATTCCCGGTATTTTTCTACCCGTGTACCAAATTTCATCGAAATCCGTCCAGTAAATTTTGAGTTATTGAGTAACATCCTCACAAACTCACAAATTCGCAAACTCACATCTAAAGTTAGGATGTGAGTTTGCGAATTTGTTAGTATATAACATTAGTAGGATAGTCATTGGTTTACAATATCACCCTTACGGGGTAGACAGAGCCAAAAGTCGTAAGAATCAAAGCCACTCAAAGCTGAATAGTGGGCTTAATTATTTGTTTTTGGATTTTTGTGCATCTCAGATGCAATTAGTACTAATTAATAACTCAATCTCTCTCTCTCTCTCTCAGCCGAAAGACGTCCACTGCTGGACAAAGGCCTAATAAATAACTCAATCAATTAATACTAATTGATTACAATTAGTATTAATTGATTTAGTAGTAGATGTAATTTCTATGTGAGAGTACTTTAGTGGGCTTATTGTTGGAATGGAGATTCAAATATAGTGACAGGTTGCTAGCCCATCGCTTACGACAAGAATTCCCAGTTTGAAAACCACTTAATTGATTGACTCAAAGTCAAAGTCAACAGTTTTCATTTAAATAGGCTTAAAAATAGCACTTATAAATCGTCATATTCTTGTTTTATACTCTTACAGTCTGCGCGGGAAAAGAATGAGAGAATGCTTTAACGTTAAGTCCGCCTTTTATACCAGATGTAATATTTTGGTATAATAAAGTTTTAAATAAATAAATAAGAGAAGCAACTGGCACATTCTTTGTTTTTTCTTCGCTCCCAAACCAATGTGGAAGCACTATAACTTTAATTGTGGTTTAAGGGCTCTCAGTAAGTGAAAACGGCAATATTGGCTGTTTTCTATAAGCTGCTGTTTAAAGAATTGAAGAGTTTTCGCCCTGAAATTTCTGATATGTATTGTAGTACGTATGTTTCAAGGGCGGACTGTTTCCAAAACACGATGGGAAAAATTTTGCTCGATAGAAAAAAATCCTGAAGTTACCTCTAAAATTTCATATGAATACAGATAACATCCGTGTTTTATAATAAAAAATGTTTTAAAATCACCAACACAAAGGTATTTTACCTTTTCGATTTCGTGACTGATTAAAATTTTTGAAAAACTAAACATTTCTATTAACTTTTTGATAAAAATGTGAATGGCGCGCAACCGGGAGTCCCCCCCCTGCCTCAGCCGCTTCATATGAATTTTCGCTGACCGCCTAACCCCCCTTAACCTGTGGTTTAACTATCTCACCACCTAAGCCTGGTACAATCTTGTGAATTTTGTAGTTGTCGAGATTATTTGTATATCTTTTTTAGCACAGCGTTTATTATATAAGATTCAACATGCACATTTAAATTTAGTTATATGCTACTTTTTAAAGTAGTTGAGAATTTAATCATGTATCTATCTACGAAAGAGAGCGTTCAACTTCAAGTCTGGGTTCTATGAGTATTCAATTTCTTGACAACAATCTTTTGACTATCTTTATCTAGAACGTGATTTTTGAACGAGCTTTCCCGCCAAAACTGCCAGTTTTGGGTGAATCGGGATTGCGTGCTATTAATAATTTGTGCATATTTTACAGCGGGCACGTTTACGTGTCGTTTTGTAAGTAAACCCAGCGGGCAACACTTTTTTAATTTTATTGCGCTCAAAACAAGATACTTTGATTTTACATACATACATAGAATCATGTCTTTATTCCTTACGGGATAGACAGAGTCGTGAGACTCGAAGGCCACACTTAGCTGCTTTGATTTTATTTAACTTATATTAACGACTATGTTTCGCCCTCCTGAATTTCCCACGGGAACAGTGCTTTTTCCTGGAATGAAAGGTACCCTACCTTCTTCTCAGTACTTCTAACTATGTATATGCGAAATTTCAGGAATATTGGTTCAGTAAATAAAGCGTGAAGAGGTAACAAACAAACAAACAAACAGACTCACTTTCGCATTTATAATATTAGTTAGGATCACTTATGAAAGACTTCCTGGCTTTTACCCACTTCGCGGTACTCTGGTTCGTATTGGTCTACTACCAATATCCATACTAGAATTCACCAAATTCGGTCTAGCGGTTTAGCCGTGAAAGCATAACATGGTAGTCATATTCTCGACGATCTCCGTGGCCCAACTGTCATAAACGCCGGACTGCCGCACCGGAGGTCCCGGGTTCGATCCCCGGTCAGGGCAAAATGGAAAGTGATCTTTTCAGATTGGCCTAGGTCTTGGACATTTATCTATATAAGTATTTGTTATAAAATATAGTATCGTTGAGTTAGTTTCCCATAACACAAGTCTGGAACTTACTTTGGAGCTAACTCAATCTGTGTGGTTTGTCCGTATATATTTATTTTATTTATATACATACCATGAAAAGGCCATATAGGCAAAGAGATATGTAACATATAAAGATATTAAGATATTTTTAATGACATGTCATACTAGATTATACTAATCCAGGAAACAAACAATAAATCACTGATATGCTTCTAATAATAATTTCCGATGTTGTCAACGTCACTGTTTTTTATTCATCATTAATCACTTACAAGTCACATAATGACTCTATTCTGACCCTGGAACAAGAGCCTTGACACGAAGACAGATTTAAATCTTGTACTTACTACTTATTTATGAAATGAATTTCGGGAAATCCTCTCTTAGTGGTCCCCTACACTCCCTAAGGAACCTACATGACAAATTTCAGCTTCCTACGCCCAAAAGTTTTGGCTGTGCGTTGTCTGTCAGTCACTAACGGAAGAATTTTATAAGTTCATTTTTTTTTCTTCCTCAACTAAAATATTTTGCTGATAATTATAACTTAAAAGCTTCTTAAACTTAAAAGCTATTTATTTTGTAGTTTCGGCCTCTTAAAATAGTTAATTTATTTTTCTTAGATTAGCGTATCTCTTAGGGAAAAAAAGAACCTTTATTCCAGGTTTCTACCCGTGAACAAAATTTATTGAAATCTGTCGAATGAAAGTTTAACAAACATCCATTCTTTCGACACATCCATAAATTCCAATATTCATCTAACATCTTACATTATACCTACAAAAGAATCATACACACAACCGCAAATTCTCATAACACGCGAAAATGAAATAAAAAGTCGAGCACGAAATTTAGCATTAAATAAAGTCAGCCGGTGAATCTAGATAAGGCCGAGTGCACACGGGCTGCGCGAAAGGACAAGTGGCTTAATTGAGAGAATAGTGTGGGGGGTCCCGAGGCGTCGGTTTATGCTAATCAATTCAATAGTTTGTTTTTTACCAACGATCGCCACTGGATTCGGACCTTTTGCTTTTTGTAGGGTTCTCCCGGTCGCGTGAAATTCTCCGTTTGAATTTTGAATTTGTTTGTTTAGATGGACTGGTCGAAAAGAAAATTACGTCATTGACAGAACAAAGTTAAATTCAAATTTTCAATTTTTTTTTCGATGTTGTAAAAAGCGGTTTCCTAAACGTTTATCACTTTTCATTACCTATGTAATAATTTCTTTGAACATAGACTTTAAGAAGTCTTCCTATATAATATAGTTACTTTAAAAAGTGATGCTATATCAATCAATATTAATTCTTCCGTTACTGACTGACAGAACAGACAACGCACAACCAAAAGCTACCGGGCGTTGGCATGTAGGTTCCTCAGAGACGTGCACAGAGAGGATTTCCCGATATTTCCACGGGACCAAAGTCCCGGGCTAATACTAGTCTATATACATATATATAATTCAAAGGTGACTAACTGACTGACTGACTGACTCATTGACTGACTGACATAGTGATCTATCAACGCACAGCCCAAACCACTGGACGGATCGGGCTGAAATTTGGCATGCAGGTAGATGTTATGACGTAGGCATTCGCTAAGAAAGGATTAACGCGAGCGAATCCGCGAGCGCCAGCTAGTTACATAATAAAATGGTTAAAAAAAAGCTCATGAAATTTTCAATTAAAGAAATAGTATCTACAAACTTTTAATTCTGAGGTGCGGAACCTAAAAAATAAAACAAATAAATCCAATTGTACGGAACAGCCAGCATAAGATCACTGGAACACATTTATTTTTAAAAGGAGCGTATAATTTAGCTCTGTTGGCTCTGTCGGGTTAAGATATCTATGTGTGGTCTTTAGGACCCGATGACGGGTTAACGTTGTTATAACGCAATCATTCTCGGAACTGATAAGGGTTACTTTTGACAGTTTTTGCGGTTAATTAATTCGTTTATTTTGCGAGTCTGCTCTATAAGTTATTGCTACTGTTGATTCAATTAATATTTTAATGAGGACGTGTAATTTTTTGTTTGTTGCAAAATCATTGTTTTTTTAGTTATTTTTTTTTCTTGCGACTAATTGCAATAATAACATTAATATCTCGGTTTCTGAACACGAGCCTCGCCAAATTTTTGTTTTATTTACCTAACTAAAAATAAGCATTTTTAGAATTTCAAGAGATTCCACCCCATGTTAAATTTGGGATGAAAAGCAACCTTTTCCGGGTGTATGTTTCATCACAAGCTTAGCTGTTTTGGCTTGATTGAGTAACAAACATCCACAATTTCGCATTTTTCATATTAGCAGATAAAATAATATCATTAACATTAAATGAGAATATTATAAAACTAGCCGCGCCCCGGGGCTTCGCTCCCGTGGGAATTTCGGGATAAAAAGTACCCTATGTGCTATTCCCGGTATTTTTCTACCCGTATACCAAATTTCATCGAAATCCGTCCAGTAGATTTTGCGTGATTGAGTAACAAACATCCTCACAAAATCACAAACTAGCATCCAATCTTATGCATTTATAATATTAGTAGAATTAGTAGGATGTAATAAAAGAAAAACTAATTTTCCGATGAAAAACGGACTATTTTATATATACTTAAGCTCAATAGTTATAAAATGTTAATTACATGTCTGTATGTGTGTTTAAGTCGGTATTTCTTGGTGTTTGTCACCATTTAACCGACTTAACGGATAAATATATCTTCATTACCTACCTCGGAACTGGTTGTTGAGAACTAAAACTGTGGATGACTATCACACCGATACGAACATAACCTACCCGTTATGATACGCTCTCAGTCAAACTATCCTGATTTCTAGTTTTAATATCTTTGTAATAAAATCCAAAGAAAAGAACATACATATTTGTAATTTATTTAAGTACTAACATTATTTTTTTAATTCTTTTTTACTTACACATATGGATGTTTGTCTGAAATAAAGAAATTGAATTGGAAAACTACTTTAAGATTATATTCAAAAATAAAACTTTTTTTTTCAAATCATGGTATGAATTTTCAAAATTCAGGGTGGTTAATTTGTTTAACCACGTTATGAATGTCTGCATACGTACTGATTCCAAAATAAATAATCAACCGAATCAAAAGCGACAATTCACAATAACCTCTCTGTTTACTACTTATTTAGCCGACTAATGCCTCCCTTTGTTTTTTTTGTTGACAGTTGTCACTGTCAATGAAATTTCTATCTCATCTGACATCTGTCAATGTCAACTTCAGCTAAGACGGTTCGCTCAAGACGGGTCCCTTATATTTTTAATCCAAATTCATCTGATAATCTGAACCCTAAAATCCCAAGTTGTCCTGTGCGTGCCTCCGGAGAGGAGAAAACGAAATACCGAAGAAAACTGTAAGTACCTTTCCCTAGTCAGCTTTATTTATATTCATTCAATTCAATACACTCTCACTTGCGCTTTGGAGGCGGTGGTAACCTTAGCTTTAAGTAATTTTATGACGTCAACTAACTAAAAAACAAGAATATGACGATTTAAAAGTGCTATTTTTAAGCCTATTTAAATAAAAACAATTGACTTTTGAATTGACTTAGACTTTGAGTAAATTCGATCGCCTTTCGATCCTATTACAGTTCGGTGTGAGCGGCAGCCTGTAACGCGCATGTAGAGATAAAGATAGCGACACCGGCGTCTGCGCATTTGCATCGCCACACAGTGAGACCACCCTTTAAAGTCTGAGCCCACTATTTGTTCTAATACAAGCCTTTCGGTGCAAGTGGAAATCGCTAGTCTCTGCCTACCCCCACGGGAAAAAAGCGTGATAATATGTATGTATGTACAAGCCTTTTGGTATGAGGTATTTTGAAATAATTTTCTTATAATTTTTTTTAAGGGCAACAGTCAATCGTCGCTTTCATTGGAGTGTATACAGGGTTACTAGTAAAACATCAATAACCTCTCTAGGGGTGAAAGTACTCATGAATATGAGCAACTTTTTGTATGGGACCGACTCTGAAATCTCAAAAAAAAAATCAGCTGTTCCATACATTTTACAATACCTACTCGGCCAAAATGTATGGAACAGCTGATTTTTTTTTGAGATTTCAGAGTCGGTCCCATACAAAAAGTTGCTCATATTCATGAGTACTTTCACCCCTAGAGAGGTTATTGATGTTTTACAAGTAACCCTGTATAGATTATTTATTTTAGAAAACATTCTTATATTAATATTTTATCTTGTCATCATCAATACATGTAATAAAACTGTAACTGGTCTATGTCTGTACATATAAGATTTTTAAGAAAAAAATTATGAGGGGTCTTCATGGGGCCAATAGAAGCCAAAACCTTTTTTGTAGAATTTTTGTCTATCTGTCTGTATGTTAAAAACTACTGGACCAAATTTGATGCGGTTTTTACTGTTGTATTATAGAAGGTCTAACTTAAAATCTGGCGTAAGTTTCGTCGTGATACGCCGCTTAGAACCTGTGATGTGCGCGGACGAAGTCGCGGGCACAAGCTTGTACCTACGAGTATATTATAAAACAAAGTCTTCCGCTGCGTCTGTCTGTCTGTCGCGATAAACTCAAAAACTACTGAACAGATTTTCAAGCGTTGGTGAAAAACGCTACGCTATAATCCCATTGCGCCTTATGAATGCGCCCGCGTAACAATGGTTTATTCCACTTTGTACTGAAAATCTAAGATTACTGATTACTTAGCGTGCTTTATTCTGAGAAGTCTCAAATTAAGCTAAGTTGTAGGTAGTGATTAGTACTATAGGCTGTCTGAATATTGCAAGGATGCAGAATAACACCCTGTATACGAGGCGGGTTATGAGGAAGGTTTTGGTGTATAAAGCTAGTAGATGTCATAGAATATCTGCAGGTAATTTAACTTGCAATGTACTAACTAAAAGCAACTAAATAAGCTTCCTGAAAATGTTACTACTAAGTTAAATAAAAAAACTATAAAATTCTTATAATTCTCACGTGAAATAATTTTGCATTAAATGTCAACGAATAGTGTCACAACAAAAATATACGACATGACATTTCGTATGTGCTTACACCATTTCGCTAATTATAAAAGTGGGCCAAATTCAAATAAAGCTTAATTTTCAAAGCCAGAAGCTTGCGCGTGTGTCGTATCAGCTTTCACAGGAATTCGAAGCTTGAAAAGCCCGCTGATAGTAATTGTATATACTTTAACGCAATTCAAATAATTTTGATTACTTATAAAACAAATATTAACTAATTTTCATGCGTAACATTTGAATTATTAATTGTTTTTTAAAGAAATAAGGAAGTTATCTAATGTCTTATAGGTATTTAAAAAAAAACTCTAGTGCACATTTAAAAAAAATTAAAGATGGGTTTGCTCTTGGCCATAATCTTGCCCGAGGACAGAGATGAGGTCTACGGTGTAGCGAGCTTACCCAGAAGCAGCCTATTCACTCTGGTTTTGAAGAGAGTCAGGTTGTATGTGCTCGGAAACAGGGAGTAGCACATTAAAATGTTTGTGAAGTTAGGGATTGTGAAGTAAGGGATTGTGAAGTTAGAACTTTTTAACAGTGCCAGTCATATTATCTAGGAATTATTTTACGTGAAAATGTTTTGGTGCGATTATTAATATCTTTAGTCTTTACATAGATGGAGTCGATAGCCACACATATCCCTAGCTTAGTTCCTATATTCATAACTAAATCCTTTTGATATGATCATTTACTGTGTTTATAGAAAGTTAAAATGAAACTTTACCCTGGAGTGAGTTCTGTTTCCTTCCATTCCCGGCGTAAAAAGTCTTAATTACAACTAGAATAGCTAGCTTAAAATTTAAGAATGTTATAGCCATCCATTTCCTAAACCCATTGACATTGAACTCTCCGCAAATGACTCAATCCGAGGAACCCTAAAATGCAAATTTTCGCCAACTCGTTAATTTTTGAAACTAAAACCGCGGTATTTCATGCGACACGAAAATGCAAATGCGGTTCTGCCATTTTTCGCCGTGTCCGACTAAACAATGCTTTTAGTAGGTACTTAAAGAATATAACTGCAAAATAATAATAGTACAGCCGTCTACATAATATTCGAGTTGTGTGAGTGTTTGTACCTAATTTCACCTCTAACCTCAAGTAAGTAGAAGCAAGTAGAAACTATAAACCTGCAAAACCAAATGGCAGGGTGAATTTTAGAAATCAATAGATTATAATTCTATTGAATTATGCCACTTCATATAACAATAGGGTATTTGACTGTTATTGAAAACCTATCTAAAATTGTTCATTACGTTATCAGAAAACTAACGATATATATATATTTGATTAATTTTCAGTATTAACATTTAAAATCGATGAAAAAGTTCAAAATAATCATATTACCGCTTAAAAGCTCAATACGTTACGATGAGAACCCCGTGACGTATTATGGGCACTCGTCACTAAAAGCCGTTCTGTTTTACGTACACAATATCACTTACTTGTTTTTATAACAAGATTTTCAATTACAGTTAATATGAGCGACAAAACTTAAGTTTCTAACGGCAATGGCGTAAAAGGTTTAGATAAAGTCTCACAATTTTTCTAAAATAACAGTGTGACTTTTACAGTGCGAAACGGAACATGGAATTGACACTTGACTGATTTGACCACCTATATTACGTCATTGAAAATGGCGGAGCGTTTCATATCACGTGGTCAAGGGCTGAAAATAAATAACTTTATAATAAGTTTATTAACATAATCGTTGCTTCTTTTGACATTCTAAAATATCCAAAAATTAAAGTAAAATATTGTCTTTAAGGATATTTATAGAATTACTCATATTTTTAATACTGTCAAATACCCTATTCAATGTATATTCGTCCACATAGATAGTTGTTTTGTTAGTAGTAGTTAGTTTGGTGGGCAAGTGATTTCAAACCTGAGATACGCTGATGACACTACTCTTCTCGCAAAATCTGAAGAAGACTTAAGAGACTTTCTCCAACTTCTGGAATCGACAAGCTTGAAATTCGGACTCACAATCAACCGCGATAAGACCAAAGTTATGATAGTGGATCGTGGAAACGACAACAAACCAGAGATCACTAATGTTGCGAATTGCCAAGTGATAAACAACTACATTTATCTTGGTTCCACAATATCAAACGTAGGAAATTGTGAGGACGAAATAAAAAGACGTTGCGCTGTGACGAGAGTGGCAGTAGAGAAGCTCACGAAAATTTGGAAAGACCGCAGGATAACCAAAAACACAAAGGTTCGTCTGATGTACTGCTTGGTTTTTCCAATTTTCTTATATGGTGCTGAAACTTGGACGTTGAGACTGAACGAAAGGAGAAAAATCGACGCCTTGGAAATGTGGTGCTGGCGACGCCTTCTTAGAATAAGCTGGACAGCCCACCGTACTAATGTCTCCATCCTGAAAGAATTGCGTATTAAGCAGAGACTATCGTCGATTGTGCAATTGCGAATCCTGAAATTATTTGGACACGTCACCCGTAAATATAACGCTATGGAACGTTTGGTAATCCAGGGCCGTATTGAAGGCAAGCGGTCGCGCGGTCGATCTCCTACCAGATGGCTCGACCTCATCAGAAGTGCAACTCAGTGTCCGGCAACAGAATGCTCCAGAAAAGCTACCAACAGAAATAAATGGAGAGTCATTGCAAGAGCAGCGGCCAAATCCGAGAAGACCGATCCTTAATCACGACCACTCTGTCAAGAGTGAACGACTAAGAAGAATAGATAGTTGTTTAATTATAAGACACAAATGTGGAGTTTGTTGCACCAGCTCTTCTCCACTTGCGCTTTGGTGGCGGTAGTAACCTTAGCTTTAAGTAATTTTCTAACGTCAACTAAGTATATGACGATTTAAAAGAGCTACTTTTAAGCCTATTTAAATAAAACAATTTTCATTTCATTGCTTCCTTTATTTTTGTTTCAACAATTTTGGTAAGTGCCACTTCTACAACATCGTTATTTTGTGATCTAAGCCTAGAACTGTAAGTTTAATTAGGCTGCGTGGTAACCTCGCGTATTTTAATCCGGCAATATTTCGCCGCGATTATGGCAGCGAATGAATATGTACTCATAATTATATTTACAACCGACTTTGCATGCAGATTTTGCCTTTTGGAACATATTAATTACCTATCTATTTTTTTTAACCAACCCTAAAAGACTAAACAGACTTTAGTTTTAACATAAGTGAAATAAATAAAATGTTAGAACTACTTAATACCCTTAACACAAATCATGCTAATCTCAATTTGAATTTTCTTGATTATTATATTTGATTCATTATTTATTTGTGCAAATATCTAAATAAATATCTTTCTCTCTCTCTTCTATCTCTCTCTTATTTCTATCGAAGCGGTGGTGGAGCGCCCGCCTGTGGATGCAAAGTTCCCAGGTTCGAATCCTGCCCGGGCCACATGAGTTTGTATACCAGTCTGACTCATGTACCTATGTTTGTTTTCATCTACCACCACTTGCTTTCGGTGAAGGAAAACATCGTGAGGAAACCTGCACTCTGGTTGATGATTATCAGCTAGTGTGTGAAATGGAAAAGGCAATGGCAAACCACTCCATTAAAATTGCCAAGAGAGTCGTTGTGTGTTTCATTCCATATAATGACCACGACCCTCAGTCATGAGGAAATACGACTAAAGAGAGAGAGAGAGGCAGTTCTATCAAATCCTGTATAAATTATTACTCGTTTAGTATGGTTCTATTCCCGGATTTCCCGAATAAGCGGTTTCAAAAGTATTTATTTACCTTTAAAACAACAAAATCTATTTTTTGCAAAATCTTCTGTAAGGGTATTTTCCCTGAATAAAAAAAAGGTTAGCCGTCACAGGATGCCCGGCAGATGAAAACCATCTGAGCATCATAGGATCGTAGCACGCACGACAGCGTCATGCATACTATTTGCCGTCACGGCATTTGAGTCGAAATTACTGCTAAGGCCAACTGATGTTTTAAATCAAAAATCCATCCTGTATTTAATTATAGATCTCTCTGCAATATTCCACCCAATATTCCACCTGCTGAGAAGCTCCCACCGGGTGGCGATCTCCCCTGGGCAGTCTGGAAGACCTTGAATAGACTCCGGGCTGGTGTTGGGAGATGCCAAGAAAACCGAGTTAAGTGGGGCTTCTCAAGCAACGATCTGTGTGACTGCGGTGACATTCAATCCATGACGCACCTGTTGTCGTGTCCTAAATGCCCCACCTCCTGCACAATAGAGGACTTAAACGAGGCCAACAACAGAGCCATCAGTGTAGCCAAATACTGGTCTGAACTTATTTGATAGCTATTGCGACTCGACAAGAAGAAGAAGGTCTCTCTGCAGAGTCAAAAATCTCTAAAATAAGAACAAAGAATAGAGCTTTGTACCTTCTATTTGCATTACAATAAAGTTATCACTATGTTAATGAGAATTTAACACAAAATTTTCGCTCAAAACCGTACTATCCTTAAAATATTCCTCCTAAATTGGGCCATAACTCAAAGGAATCTCTTCATTCACATTCATATCTTAAGGAATTTTACAAGCAGCATTACAAGATAATGATCAACCATCCTTAATTTAACTAAGTATACTTACGATCATGTAATTTGATCAATTTCGATCGAGTGAGACCCTTCGGCACCAAAATCAGCAATCATACAAGTACTTAAATTATTTACTACCACCTGCAAAGTTTTAAGGTCTTATACGACTCTTATGCAAATGTAATAAGAGTTATCATTTTCATTGAATTGTCAAGTCGTGACGTAGAAACAATGGGATGATTTTGGGAATTAAAGACGTATGTATGATGTAATTTTCGTTTTGAATTTTGGATACTTGCCAATATGAGTCTTGTCGTTTAAATTTAATGAGACGATGTAACTTTAAATGAATCGATAATGTTGCATCAAATTTTGGTAGTTTTTACGTGATACGCGTACAAACATACAGACAGGAAGACAGACAGAAAGATAAAAATTCTACAAAAAATTGGTTTTGGCTTCTATTGGCCCCATATGAAAGCTCCTCATAGTTTATTTTCTTAAAAATCTTCTACATACAGACACAGACCAGTAACAGTTTTATTATATGTATTGATATTGACAATAACAATATATTGTTTGCTCCAATCCCTATTTTTCAGTGCAGGCTCTATGGAGCAATTATGGTATACTCGTATTATCTCATTACCCAAGAACTTACATCATTTAACATATGCCAAGCGTATTGCCAAAATTTTACGATCATTATTATATTATTATCATAAAATTATCATAATATGACACTGAACTCCGCAAGATTTGACGTTAAGCGACGCGTTTAAAAAAACGTTCAGGTTTGCTCGCAAATTAACACTTGCAAATTTTAGGGCTGCTTCCATGCTAATATATAGTACGATACACAGATTTTTACTAAGTATAAAACAATCCATAGAAAAAAGGAAAGCAATAAATACATAAGTCCTCGATGGAGGACACACTCGACATATTTGCTGTCTTACAAAACATCTTCTTAAAGCGTCATACATCGCTGATTGTAGATGAAAATCGCAGAAAAAAAAAGTATAAAACCCATGCATAAGTCGAATAAAACACATGCAACGACTATCTCGGCAATGTTCATGGAGTGGTTTACCATTGCCTTCTCCTTTTCGCACACTAGCTGATAAACAAGAGCAGGTTTCCTCGCGATGTTTTCCTTCATCGGAAGCAAGTGGTGGTCAATGAAAACTACCGTACATGAGTCAGATTGGTATACGACCGAATAAACCTGGGACCTTTGCAGTCAGAAGCGGGGGCCCTAACCACTCGGCCAATCCTGTATAACAATCGCCTATTTAGAAAATAATGAATCTAGTCAATTCCCTTGACTTTTCGATCTTCGGTAGGAAAAGAGCCATTACATTCCATATCATCAGAAATTTCGACCACTTTTCGCTTTCCACCACATTTCAGCAGCCCTGAGAGGCGTAATCACACCCTACGTCCTCAAATTCACGCCTCACGTATCAATGACTCCACACGGCCTACGTACTAATTACGCCAACTTCCAGTTTCAGAGGTGCGAAGATTGGGTGTTAAAGACCTACCTTTTACACTTATTACTGGCTCCGCACGCGAAGCGATGAAATACTACTTCGAAGTTTGAATTCGGTTTTCTGCGATTTGATTGTGAGACTAGCGATGTGCCGCCGAAAAAAATCATGTTCCCGAATTTTTTTTTTTTAAATTTCCGAAAATTCTCGGGTTTTTAGGGAAATTTTCTGTTCTCGAGAATATTTTCGAGAAATTTCCAAGAACGTTCCGCTGTTTCTTTGAAAATTTTTGGAACGGCACATCACTATGTGAGACGTATCACGGACATAATCAGAGACTAAACGATAACGAGTAATAGACGATATAAACTTACAAAATCGATTGTAGTATGAAAAAAACAGGTCTTTTCAGAACCTCATCGCTTCAGCGATACCTAGGGCGCCCGACTGGTCGACGGGCCCTCGGTCGACCATCGATGCTCTTTTGACGGCACGATCCTCTCCCATTCTCTCCACAAACCTAAAGAGCCTCAGCGCTGGCAACTGGCGGGAGCTGGTGCAAGACCGCAAAAAATGGCGTCATCTCGTGTCGGAGGCCAACATCCACTTCGGGTCGCTGCTGCGCCGCAGTAGTAGTTTTAGCATAGTACTTATATTAATTCTGTGGTAGTAGTATGAAAAATCGTAGAAAAAATTTTCATTCAATATGATGGGACGTATATAGGTTTTGGTCATTAGTTATATAAATCTGGGAATAAATAAAAGTTCATGTTTGTACAGGGAGCACTAGGCATCTTCGGAACCTCAGATCACAACAAACAAGGTTGTTTGTTGTGATCTGAGTTCGGAACCCTACATTGCGCGAGGCCTGACACGCACTTGACCAATTTCTCATTATCATATTAGCTATTTATGTCTCACTGCTGGACAAAAGCCTCCCCTAACTCCCTCCACTCATTTCATAACTTGAGGTGTAGATCTTAGTCTAAATAAGTTGCATCGCCGTTTCGTTCTACCGTTAAATGGGCGTGTAGTGAAAAAAATATTTGTTTTTATTTTTTATTTAAGTAAGTGGTTATTTATTTATTTAAATATATTCACTGTTCATTACTTTTCTATTATACGACAGATATTGTAGTAACAAAACTGCAAGGCTAGGTGTAGAGTTTCTGAAGTTAGGGCTTGTAGAGTTTAGGCGTGTAGAGTTAGAAGCTCTACATGAGATCCGATGAAATGAAAATTATTTTACTTAAATAGGCTTAAAATAGCACTTTTAAATTGTTATATACTTAGTTGACGTCAGAAAATTACTACCGCCTCCAAAGCGCAAGTGGAGAAAAGGCGGCGCAACAAACTCCACTGCTGCATATTCTCCAAAGACGTCACTTTACAACGTATGATGAATTTTTGTCAGTGCGACCTACTAGCAGAATAAAATCTTAAAGTAAGTATTATTCCGAAAGTTTACTGGAGCGAAACTAATTACCATTATAAATATAATAGCATTTTTTTTAGTTTCAGGCACCATTTTGTGCATTTTCATAGCGGTTCACAGTCGTTGTCATTGTTCGCCGTTTGCGTGAGAAGATCCGCTAAACATACAAACAATATAATTCGCGTAGATCCACTTCAAATTAAACACCCGTAGAGATGAACAGATAGCATGTGAGTCTGTCTATGGACCAAGGTAAAATGCGAAGCATATTTTTTTACGGAATCCAAATATAAAAAAAAAATATTTGCTTTAAATCACAAATATATATGCTTGTTATTAATACTAATAGTTAAAGGTACTAGTAGGCAAAGTTCATATGAACAGCATGAAAATTAAATATTTAATTGCATTTTTGTACATATCTTTTTGTAGTCTTACTTTTTCTCTATTCGTCGTTGAGTCGAATTTTCCTGAACGATCGTTACATATCCTAGCGTTTCAGCTCAAAATACGCACATATAATAAAGTGCTAAGCTCACCTAACGAAATTTCTACTTGAAAAAGGAATTTATTTATAAAAAAAAAGTAACTGCCCCACTAAACGTACTAATTAAGAATCTAAATACGCCTAACGATGACTTATACTGGCCGAAAATAATTTATTTGATTTAAAAAAATAACTGCCCCACTAAACTGACTAAATATAAATAAACGATTGCTGTGCAGAGCAACTACGCTCTGCTGCCAGAAAATGTGGCAGAGAGAATCCGGACAAACGAAGCGGCGGGAAGAATTCTGTACCGGAACTTCACCGGGAAAAAACCACCGGTAAAAATAAGTACCGGGAAAAAATCTCCACGCGGCACCACGTTTGCCCGACTAAAACCTAACTAACTTAACGCAGTCTGCTACCACCGTAGCTTATGAAGGGAGCTACAGGGCCCTATATGATAACCTATAAATTAACTACAATTGAACACTTACCAAATTAAATCTTCTTTCTCTTCGGATCCAAACTTGAGTGTCTTCGGGAAGGGGGAACTCCTAATCACCCTACCTAACCCTTGAGATCTCAATTCCCCAGAACAACTAAATAGATTTCTTCCCGTAGTTTCACTCGGGAACAGCCAGATGTGAACAGCCAGCCACGTTTCACCTCTCACAAGAAAAAGTCACAATAACAGAGTTTTTCACAAACACAAATTCAATAGTTATTTAACAAACAGGAAATTCCCAATTATCACTCAAACTAAACAACAAGCAAAAGACGCGAGACCGCTCCGCGTATTAAAATCAAACCGATATCGCCCGGGACAATGCAATGGCGGACCACACGCGACGCCATCCACGCTAGCAGTGTGAGAACCCCAAAACGCCTGGCGGCGATAACAGGAAACGCCTGCGTTTAGTTTTACCCAATATATTACAAACATCCCCCCGTCCCGGTCTGAGAAGCAGACCGCTAGCTTACTCTACGGGAAGGCGGGCGAGAGAGGTCACACCTCTCCTTAAAATCGAACCGTCGACCAACACCTCAGCCACACGCGGAGTGCCATCTCCGCCAAGAATCAAACGTAATATGCGAGCTCGTCGCCAAAGCAATGAGGGCAAATTTGCCTCTTTTAACAATACTAAATCACCCTCCCTGGGAGGCTCAGTCCTGTCTGTCCACTTCACTCTTTGCTGCAGCAAATGCAAATATTCAAGCGACCAGCGACGCCAAAAGTCCTGGCTCATTTGCTGCAACATTTGAAAACGCGACAACCGATATACGCGTTCATCCTTCCACGGGTATTCGGGCAGGGCATTCAACGGCCCTCCCACCAAAAAATGACCAGGGGTGAGAGCTTCCAAGTCATTTGGATCTGGAGATAGCGGACAGAGAGGACGAGAGTTGAGGACCGCCTCAACTTTACAAAACACTGTGGCCAGCTCTTCAAAAGTTAGAGCCGTTTCTCCGATAATGCGGCGGAGGTGGGTCTTTGCGGATTTCACAGCCGCTTCAAAAATCCCTCCCCAATGGGGGCAACTTGGGGGACTAAACTTCCAGGTTATTCCCCTTTGGGCAGCAATTTGACTTAAACTAGTACAATTTTTATCAATAAACACAGAAACATCCTTAAGATAATTTACAGTTCCCTTATAGTTTGTGCCATTATCAGACCTAATAAGGGAAGGTAGACCTCGACGCGAAACAAAGCGATCCAACGCGGCGACGAAGGCCTCCGTAGTCAGAGCCGATACCACCTCCAAATGGACAGCCTTGGTGGCCAAACAAACAAATACACACAAATAGCCCTTCACAATACGGGCATTACGAAAGGGAGAAGCCTTGATCGAAAAGGGACCGGCAAAATCGGTTCCAACGCCGTCAAACGGTCTCGAAGGTCGGATTCGATCAGCGGGCAAATCACCCATCTGTGGTTGCATCGTGGATGCCTTCAACCTATAACATGCAATACATCGAAACAGGACACTACGGATTGCTCTTCGGGCAGACAAAATCCAAAACTCGCGTTGCAAAATAGCCAACAAAGCATTGCACCCAGCATGGGCGTTACGAATGTGTCGATCAGACACCAAAAGCTGCACCAAGGGTCCGCCCTTGGGCAACAACAGAGGATGGCGAGTCTCATATGGAAGATCCGCCTTCCGGAGCCTGCCTCCAACCCGAAGAAGCCCATCCGAGTCGATGTACGGGTTCAAACGAGCGACCGCGCCCTTCAACTTAGCGCGTCCGTCGCGCAAAATACGAAGCTCTGACTCAAACCGTCCGGTCTGCACGACACGGACCCAATGCAACAATGCGCTCCGGCGCTCTTCTGCACCTGCAATCGGCTCCAACCGCTTTGCCTGTGGGTTTCTACAATTATGTATGAAACGCTTAATCCAACTGGTAACACCCAGAAGCTTATCCAAGCTACTATACCGAGCAAGTAGCCAATCCGGCTCCGACGTCGTCTCAGCGACTACAGCATGTACACGGAGCCCAGTCAAACTCAAAGAAGTAACATCTGTCTGACAGACAGGCCAAGATGTTTCTGATCCCATCAGCCACTCTGGACCCCACCAGAGCGGGTGTGACACCAATTCTGGTGCCGTACAACCTCGGGAAGCACAGTCCGCTGGGTTAAGCTCTCCCGGCACATGTCTCCATGTTATATCAATTCCGATATTCTGGATTTGGGAAACCCTGTTTCCAACAAAAACCTCCAAGGTATGTGGGGCCGCGCGCAACCATGCAAGCGCGACCTGGCTATCCGACCAGGCGAAGATGTCTCGTATCTCGACCGTGGCCGCCAGCTCACTGGCAACGTGATGCAACAATTTAGAGAGAAGGTGAGCTCCACTCAACTCAAGCTTGGGAATAGTCAGCCTAGTCCTGATGGGGGCGACCTTGCTCTTCCCTAACAAAAGCGAGACATTGACCCGGCCATCGGCGTCAACCGTCCGCATATAGACTGACGCGGCGTAGCCTCGCTCCGACGCGTCACAAAAGCCATGCAGGCTGGCTCGACATTTCCCGGGGGCAATATTCGACGAGGCAAGGCAATCCGATTGACTTCCTTAATCGATGAAAACAACTCGAGCCAATCATCCAATGGAGAGCCAAACAGCGGCTCGTCCCACGAGACGCCCAAAGTCCAAAGTCTCTGAAGAAGACACTTTGCAGAGAATATCACTGGACTGATCCAACCGCTTGGATCAAACATACGGGCTATTACGGACAACACCGTTCTCTTAGTCCAGACCTTTGGTATTTCCAAGTCCACTTGGAATGTAAAAATATCGGTTAGCGGCTGGTACTGCATGCCCAGCACCGCTATCCTGTTGGGATCATCCACATCTTCAAACAGGTGAGGGTTCTGTTGGTGATCCTCCGGGATCCCTTCTAGAACTTTAGGCTCATTAGACAACCACTTACGTAGCTCGTAGCCACCTGTCTTCAATATTTCAATCAATTCATCCCGCAGTAGGAGGGCCTCCTCAATACTTTGGGCTCCGGTGCACACGTCATCTACATACAAGTCACGTGACAGCACGGAAGCCCCACGGGGAAAGCGGATCCGTTCCCGCTCTGCCAATTCAAGCAATGATCTGATGGCGATATAGGGACTAGATTTCAAACCATACGTGTTTGTGTTGAGTTCATACACCGTCACAGGATCCTCAGGGCGCTCACGCCAGAGTATCAACTGGAATCGCCTGTCCTCAGGATGTATGACTGTCTGGCGGAACATCATCCGGATGTCCGCACCAAAAACCACTTGATGTCTTCTAAAGTTCAAGATGATGTCAATTATGTCCCTATGCAATTTGGGACCTGAATGCAAACATAGATTCAACGAAACTCCGTTCGAAGTGGGTGCGGACCCATCAAAGACAGTCCGCAACTTGCCCGTTGAGGCCTTCACCACCGCGTGGTGGGGCAAAAAATAATGCTCAGTTGAGCTCCAATCAACTCGAGCCGGAGACATGTGACCCAAATCCTCGTACTCGCGCATAAATTCAATATGTTTATCGCGAAGTACGTGGTCACGCTGCATACGTCGCTCCATGGACAGCAGTCGTTTCTCCGCAAGCGCCCTACTTTGCCCTAGGCTAGGACGAGAGGCAACAAAGGGTAACCTAGTTACAAACCGACCGGAGGGCAACCTCACCGTGGTCGATCGAAAAAGGGCTTCGCACTCAGCGTGTTCCGGATCCATCCTGGAACTCATAGGTGGCTCCTCCACCTCCCAAAACCTTTGCATGGTCTTGGCCAAGGACGCAGATGCGACAACCGGTGGCTCCTCCGCGGTGCCATTATCAAACACAGGGCCCATCAGGGCAAAACCAAAAATCGTAGACACTGCCATCAGTGAAGACGAACCCAGAGCCTTCTGTGTACCCAACAAAATCCAACCCAATACGTCCGAGCCCAGGAGCAAGTCCACTGGGCCGGGATGAAAGACAAAGGGTGTAGTGATAACTACAGAATTATTTTGAACTTTTAACTGGTCAACTTTGCATGTCATATTTTAGGTGAAATAGTTGATATATTGGGATACTATTCCTGTGGCGTATTACCTGCATGATAGGCTCTCGACTCACTACAATAGCAGGCATTCAAATCCATTAGTCTCCAGACAAATTGAATGGGAAAGTGACACACCTGTACACAAATTTCATATGTTGTTTTTACAATACTTATTAAGAAAACAGGAGACCCGCTCATCAAAACGTTCTTTGAGTCACGCCGAAACCATTGGTAGCAATAACTCGACGCGATTTTGTGTACTTACGGAATTATATCAAAAACTAAACATTCATAACAAAACATTCTATGATTAAATTAGACTGTCAACAAAATCTGCAGAGTTGGACGTCTGACATTGACAGCTGGTGACACACGTTCCGTATCAGTTCCTAACCAACCTTTATTATCATAAACAAATAAGAAATCATGGCTGGATTGTTGTAGAATTTTAATTATTCTCCTTTAATATCGTCGACTTAGATTGTTATAATATTCAACGAATAAATACCTTATTTAAACATTAGTTCTTTTAAAGAATGTTTAAAAGTTGGTTTGACGTGCGTCCGAATTGGGCGAAATGGAACGCGACGAGGCGGAATGTCAAATCAAGTGGAGGGATCTTTCTCTTCCTGGGTGGCCACGACGACATGTAACATGTCTTGAGCAATTATTAATTTTTTGGGGTTTTCGCTTTCGCCGCCCCCGGTTCCCCGCCATGGGTATATAGTTTAACCTTTAGTTTTTAAATCCGCGATACGCGCAAGGACACAGGGGATATTCGCCGCCATGAAGTTGCCGGGAACATGAGCTGTTGAGGTCCACGTGCCCGTCCGGCCATATGACTTGACGTTTCCTGGAGTGTACCGCATGCCACGGCGCAGGCCCCGTCGTCGGCGACCCCAGTGCAACACACGGATCCTAACCTTATTTCCAAAGGCCGCACCGCCGCCTTCGATCCGATGTCCCTATAGTGGTTCAGCGCAAACCTCGGAAGGTCCAGCCAGCGTCTACTATCTCGCATACAACGGAGCGTGCAGGAGCGCCGCGTCGCTTTGAGGATGCGACCAGTACCAGTGCTCGAACCCAATGGATCACAAAACGGTGAACGGGACAACGTTCTAAGTGCGCACAGACGTTTGTGTACGGACCTGGCCAGGTACCTTATATTTGGTTTATGTTAATTTTAACTTTTAATTGCGGCAAAGACTTATCAGATTTTGGTATTAGTATAACATGTGCCCGCCCTCAGCGGCTAATGTGTTTATGGAATAAAATGCTATATTCTATCCCAACCATATTGTATTAATGATATCACCCTGCCCATGACTCCCAGGACCTAAGGCTTACTAGACAAGAGGTCCTTGTACTTCAAAAGTGCGAGGCTCTATCCTGAGCATTACATCCGGCTCTCTCTAAAGTAATTGTTCGTGTATAATCGCACTGCGCAGGGATATTGCCCGTCTTCACTTCAAATAGCTGAAGACCCCTGCGCACACCGCCCAACATACACTACTTTTTTATTTTTTTATTTTTTATACACGACAATGGCGCCCGAACTACTATATTTTTGAGCCTTTGAGTCCTGTGAGAGTGGCAGTTTTTTCTAAAAAATAGTTTTTAAATTTTTTTAACTCGCTCACTTGTTATTTTGAAATTTTGGTGATATCATTAACTGTAAAGTTATTATACTTAAGTGTTTGTTAGGTTTATATGCGACAGGGTTGTAAGCATACATTTAATACAATTCATAGTAATTATTATAATAATTACTAAATAATATTATAATTAATAATATAATAATTAATATTTTATTTGGGCTTCGCTATGAATAAAAAGCATAGCGCTCAGCCATAATTCCTATTTAATCTCAATTTGAGAGCTAATTTATTTTTATTGACAGGGAGTAACCTGTATCTATTTAGAAATTTATCAATTATTATAACCTATTACATACCCTGACACATATAACCTCACATTTTTGTCAACATGTCGGACGGCGAAAGGGAAGAGCAATATCACGAAGTAAGTGGGGAGGCAAACAAACCACCTACCACTACTACTTCCTCATTTGTTAATACACGACCGCGGGGAGGTGCAATTGACACCCACCCACCCGGCCCTTCCACACTTAAAGCGTTACAACCCACATTGTCTCAACTAGGAGCTCCTGGTTTAGTACGTCAAGCCAACTCAACAGGTAGGACTACCTATGTTACGGAGACTAGGGAAGATGACGAACGCGTTATTCACATATTAAAGGAGGACCATTTGAGGTCGTGGAATTTAAAAATTTCTGGTGACTCAGACGTCACAGATTTTTTCCTTCGAATTGATGATCTTAGGCATAGTCGAAACACTTCAGAACATAAAGTACTGAAATGTTTTTCTGACTTATTTAGTGGTAGCTATCTTTGAATAGCATTACTAATGTTGCCACCGGGCACACACCATTTTTGTTAGCTAAAGGTCGGGAGATAATGACGGATGGCATGTTGCCAAAAAGAGGCGGCATTCCAAATTCGTTAATACCTTCAAATGACCAGTCGTTCAGCTCATTTCTTCTCCGCTAAACTAGCACCGCGCTTTGTGATGTAAAGTTGTCAGGAAGCATTCGGATGTTGTTTACAACCTTCAGGAGATAGAAACTGGTAAAGATGGAAAATATCATGTCCTGGACATAATAAAAGTCTCACAAGGTGTGTCCCCTAGCTAGCAACTTTCTTATCTTGAACTTTGTTATTTTGGATTGGTATAACCAATTAGAGGCTTCATTTTTCACATATGACATGACTCACATGTGAAATTTTTTTTGTCAAGCGTTTTCATGAAAACCAATTTCTTTTGTAACTACACACTCTAGGCGCCAGAGTAAATATAAGGATATGGATTAATACCCCTTAATTTTTGAGAAAAAAAGGAAAATAAGTTTTTTCCCTTATACAATGTCAGCCCAACGGCTATACATTTTAAATTTTAATTTATGTGAGAACTCTCCATTAGTTTAAAGACTTTATTAGGTTTACAATTTAATTACTAACTAGTAAATTATGTAGGAATGCTAGATTACATATATTTTAATTAAATCTCAAATAGTTTTTCTTATTATACATAAGTAAGAACTATATTACTTTAGATAATTCTTTATTATTAGTATGCTACTTGCGATTAGAAATCCAAGTATGATTTTTTTAATGCAGGGGAATTGCAGCGGTCTGGCCAGACGCTGTATTCCTGACACTCAACATAAATTGAGTTAGTTTTAGAACTCTAGCACATACATTTTAGTTTAATATATGAAATAGCATGAGTTAGTTTCATATATAGCTGATAGTTTTATATTTAGAAATATATTGCCGTAGGATAGGTGAATGTTTTCTCCGGTTACCCCGGCTGTTTCGGCTAAGTACGACTTAACCTCTTTGCCGAAAAGGGGGGTATTGTAGTGATAACTACAGAATTATTTTGAACTTTTAACTGGTCAACTTTGCATGTCATATTTTAGGTGAAATAGTTGATATATTGGGATACTATTCCTGTGGCGTATTACCTGCATGATAGGCTCTCGACTCACTACAATAGCAGGCATTCAAATCCATTAGTCTCCAGACAAATTGAATGGGAAAGTGACACACCTGTACACAAATTTCATATGTTGTTTTTACAATACTTATTAAGAAAACAGGGAGACCCGCTCATCAAAACGTTCTTTGAGTCACGCCGAAACCATTGGTAGCAATAACTCGACGCGATTTTGTGTACTTACGGAATTATATCAAAAACTAAACATTCATAACAAAACATTCTATGATTAAATTAGACTGTCAACAAAATCTGCAGAGTTGGACGTCTGACATTGACAGCTGGTGACACACGTTCCGTATCAGTTCCTAACCAACCTTTATTATCATAAACAAATAAGAAATCATGGCTGGATTGTTGTAGAATTTTAATTATTCTCCTTTAATATCGTCGACTTAGATTGTTATAATATTCAACGAATAAATACCTTATTTAAACATTAGTTCTTTTAAAGAATGTTTAAAAGTTGGTTTGACGTGCGTCCGAATTGGGCGAAATGGAACGCGACGAGGCGGAATGTCAAATCAAGTGGAGGGATCTTTCTCTTCCTGGGTGGCCACGACGACATGTAACATGTCTTGAGCAATTATTAATTTTTTTGGGGTTTTTTCGCTTTCGCCGCCACCGGTTCCCCGCCATGGGTATATAGTTTAACCTTTAGTTTTTAAATCCGCGATACGCGCAAGGACACAGGGGATATTCGCCGCCATGAAGTTGCCGGGAACATGAGCTGTTGAGGTCCACGTGCCCGTCCGGCCATATGACTTGACGTTTCCTGGAGTGTACCGCATGCCACGGCGCAGGCCCCGTCGTCGGCGACCCCAGTGCAACACACGGATCCTAACCTTATTTCCAAAGGCCGCACCGCCGCCTTCGATCCGATGTCCCTATAGTGGTTCAGCGCAAACCTCGGAAGGTCCAGCCAGCGTCTACTATCTCGCATACAACGGAGCGTGCAGGAGCGCCGCGTCGCTTTGAGGATGCGACCAGTACCAGTGCTCGAACCCAATGGATCACAAAACGGTGAACGGGACAACGTTCTAAGTGCGCACAGACGTTTGTGTACGGACCTGGCCAGGTACCTTATATTTGGTTTATGTTAATTTTAACTTTTAATTGCGGCAAAGACTTATCAGATTTTGGTATTAGTATAACATGTGCCCGCCCTCAGCGGCTAATGTGTTTATGGAATAAAATGCTATATTCTATCCCAACCATATTGTATTAATGATATCACCCTGCCCATGACTCCCAGGACCTAAGGCTTACTAGACAAGAGGTCCTTGTACTTCAAAAGTGCGAGGCTCTATCCTGAGCATTACATCCGGCTCTCTCTAAAGTAATTGTTCGTGTATAATCGCACTGCGCAGGGATATTGCCCGTCTTCACTTCAAATAGCTGACGACCCCTGCGCACACCCCCCAACAACAATACGTTTTTTATTTTTTTTATTTTTTATACACGACAAGGGGTCGGCCAAATCCAGACCCGAAACCAAAGACAACACACCCGGCGGTATGTCTGTCGAGGGGTGCCAACCCGCAATGGTATCCATTACCATAGCCGAAGTCGTGATCCTCATTGTGGAGGACCTCAGCGAAGAAAAGGTGACAAGTGTCTGGCCCGTCAGACACTTCACTTGTATGCCACCAACTCCAAGAAGTGGCACAGGCGAGTCTTCCACGACTAAACCTAACTGGCGTGCCACTCGAGTGGTAACCAAACTGCTTTGAGCCCCTGAGTCCAACAGAGCTCTCAAATTAATGGCTTCCCCCCTACGACCCCATACGCGGACCACCGCGGTAGGGAGCAGAACCGTCCGCGGCTCTGTCCCAGCAAGGGAGCAAGCTAGTTACGGGCTCCCCACTCTCTCCAAACCAGGGGCGCGCCACTGACCCGGATAATATGGCGGGCGAGTGCACATCCCCATCTGAGGGGGGCATAACCCGCGGCCCGGCCATACATATGGTACGGCGGGTGGTACTCCAGCCGTGGGTACTCGTGCAGCGGCGGAGAAAACCGCTGCGGCTGCATGTGTTGGGTATTGGTAACCCGCGTGGAGGGGTGGCCCCACTCTCACGTCCGATCTAGGGCCCCCGCCCATGGGGGCCCCATCCGGGGCCTGGCCAGCCACATACTGGCCATGACCTTGGGGCGCGTGCTCCCGGTCCGCCAAGACCCGCGCCGGTACGCGACCCCCCTCCCGAGGGGGGGTGCGACGAGCGAAGCCGCGTCCTCCGTCCGATGGTGGAGGGCTTCGCGCAGGAGCGCCCCCGCCCATAGGGGACCCCTGCCTCAACAACCGGGGGCCATCCCCGTTCCGGTTCATGCAGAGCATCACGTGGTGCAGCCCACGGCATGCACTGCATGGTATGGCCCTGGGACAGTCACGTGCATAGTGACTGCCCAAACAGTAGAAGCAAAGTTCATGCCGCCTTGCCATGCGGCGCCGATCTTGTACTGGCAGTCTCTGCCAGTCCCTGCATTGCAGCAGGCTGTGGCCCATCCGGCCACATTGCAGGCAGTCCGCGTCCCCCGCGACTGCTGCCGTGTGTGCAACCCGCACACCAGCTCCACGCGGTGGCGGTTGCCGTCCCTGTTGGGGCCTACGTTCAGGCGCTCTGGATGGCGCTGAGTCCGTCATGGTATTCTCAGCCGCCCGTGCCTCAAACTCCAAAAACTTCACCAAGTCAGTGAATGTTGGTAGGGTGGTGCTATCCCGCTCCGCATTTTCGCGCTCAAACCGCGAGCGGATGTCATTGGGCAATTTGCCCAATACAATGTGCACCAACAAAAAAGACCATTGGTCCACCGGCAGCCCCAGTGTGCGGAGCGCGTTACAGGCCACTGTAACGGGCGTGAGCAACTGCAGGCGCAACTGTGCCCTGTTGGCCACCTTGGGCAGGGCCATCAACTGTGCGGCGTGCGCATCCGCTAACAAACGTAAGTTTTGGTAGCGGGAGTTCAATAACTCCCAAGCCGTATCGTACTGGTCGTCCTCCACCCGGAGGTGCTGGATGAGCGACCGCGCTTCATCCTCAAGAGTGGAGAGGAGGTAGGCCATCTTCTGGGCCTTCGACAAATCCTGTCGTGCTACGACCAGGGACTCAAACATATTTTTATATGCTACCCACTCCTCCATCCTACCCCCAAAGTGGGACAGCTGAAGGGTGGGGAGCCGACCAGTAACCGCTGGTCCTTCCTGTCTAACAGGTGTGCGAGGGGCTGGTCCGCCAGCCTGTCTCGCCCTTATTGCGGTCACCGCCTCCGCGATATCATCGTGCAGACTCAGGATCTGGTCCATGTCCGCCATGTGACCTGCGTAGGCCTCCGGGGTAAGATCGGCTTCGGTAAGCGCCGCCATGGCCGCTTCCGCGCTAATCAATCGTGAGTGGAGGTGATCCGCTCTTAGCAGTATGGCGCCCTCCCTGTCCTTCCGGGACAGGAGTCCTCCGGCCGTCACAAACCATCTCAATTCGTTGGCGAGTGTCGCCCTAGCATTGGAGGCCTTCGCCATCGCGTCAAGTCACAAACAAAGAATAACAAAAGGTAAATAAAAAACAACAAAATCAAGCAACTACACGAAGAACCGCGGTAGGTATGAGAATGGCACAAACCCGGAACGCACGGTACAAACCGCAAACAAATACAAAAAAGGTTACAAATATTCTTATACAAACAAACTAAGAAAAATCTAATAATTTTTACAAACAATTAATTATTTTTTACAAACGAACAAATAGAGGGTAGATAAACTACGCTCTGCTACCAGAAAATGTGCAGAGCAACTACGCTCTGCTGCCAGAAAATGTGGCAGAGAGAATCCGGACAAACGAAGCGGCGGGAAGAATTCTGTACCGGAACTTCACCGGGAAAAAACCACCGGTAAAAATAAGTACCGGGAAAAAATCTCCACGCGGCACCACGTTTGCCCGACTAAAACCTAACTAACTTAACGCAGTCTGCTACCACCGTAGCTTATGAAGGGAGCTACAGGGCCCTATATGATAACCTATAAATTAACTACAATTGAACACTTACCAAATTAAATCTTCTTTCTCTTCGGATCCAAACTTGAGTGTCTTCGGGAAGGGGGAACTCCTAATCACCCTACCTAACCCTTGAGATCTCAATTCCCCAGAACAACTAAATAGATTTCTTCCCGTAGTTTCACTCGGGAACAGCCAGATGTGAACAGCCAGCCACGTTTCACCTCTCACAAGAAAAAGTCACAATAACAGAGTTTTTCACAAACACAAATTCAATAGTTATTTAACAAACAGGAAATTCCCAATTATCACTCAAACTAAACAACAAGCAAAAGACGCGAGACCGCTCCGCGTATTAAAATCAAACCGATATCGCCCGGGACAATGCAATGGCGGACCACACGCGACGCCATCCACGCTAGCAGTGTGAGAACCCCAAAACGCCTGGCGGCGATAACAGGAAACGCCTGCGTTTAGTTTTACCCAATATATTACAAACAATTGCCATACGACTATACTGGCCGAAAATAATTTATATAGTAAATATAAAGAAAAATAGAAGGCGATAATTTATCTGTGGTCTTCTGTGGTTAACGCGCCCGCCTTTATCGCCACGCCTGAACCACAAAACAATAATATACCGCCATTATAACAAGAAGTATATAAATACCTACTAAATAGACGTTAGTTTTGTATAACAATATAATAGGTCCCACGATGTGAAACAGCGTGACCGTACCACTTCTTGTATTTAGAATTTTTCTTAAAACAATCTTAACATTACATGGTATTTGTTTTTCGCTTTACGTTATGTATATCTTCTATGCTGTTCTGGGAGCGTCGAAAAAACATAGAATGTGCCAGCTGCTTTTCTTCCCGCGCAAATTGTAAAAGTCAATCGAGGGAAAGGGCTTTAAACTGGGGATTCCTCCACTCATCTGAATCTCTATTTTATCAGAAAGCCTACTATTCAGCTAAGTGTGGCCTTCGAGTCTTACCACACTTGGCTCTGTCTACCCCGTAAGGGATAAAGACATGATTCTGTGTATGTATTACATTATTTACATTTGTTTGCAACGGTGGCCGATTGGTAGGGCCCGCCTGCGACTGCAAAGGTCCCAGGTTCGAATCCTGTCCGTGCTACATGAGTTTCTAGACCAATCTGACTCATGTATTGGTACGTAGTTTTCATCGACCATCAATCACTATGTACCAATGAAAGTATGTGTAATTAATAAACGATCAAGTTTTTAATATCGTCCTGCTTATAAGGAACACATTAGCAGACAACACTAGGTTCCAACAGTATTTACAAATCAATATATAGAATACTAGCTTTTGCCCGCGGCTTCGCCCGCGTGAATTTCCCACGGGAACAGTGCTTTTTCCCGGGATAAAAAGTAGCCTATGTGTTATTCCAGATCATTATCTACATCTGTACCAAATTTCATCGAAATCCGTCCAGTAGATTTTGCGTGATTGAGTAACAAACATCCTCACAAACTCACAAACTCACATCCAAACTTTCGCATTTATAATATTAGTATGGATAAGTATATATAGAATATAAGTAGGTATAATAGTTTTATGTGCTGTTCGTGGACGAAAATAAAATAAAAATTTGCATCCACGGACAGCACATGCCAAAAATATTGAAATGTGCTGTTCGTGGACTAGGCCTTGTGCTGTTAGCGTTTGTGCTATTCGGATTAGTGCTCTAAGTGGACCACGTCTTGCTTCCGGTGAAGGAAAACATCGTGAGGAAACCTGCACTCTGGTTGGTCTTCTTTCTTATCGAATGTGTTATTACTTTAGGTGATTTGAATAAAATCTGACTCTGGTTGATGATTTATTAGCTAGTGTGTGAAATGGAGATGATGGCAAACCACTCCATTAACATTGCCGAGATAGTCGTTGTGTGTGTTTTGTTCCATACTAGCTGTCGCCCGCGGCTTCGCCCGCGTGAGTTTCGCTTAGATGAAAAATCTCTCTTGGAGCTTTTCATCAGATGTTCCAGATCTTCAATTTTTATACGTCAGCAGAATATGCTCATCAGGTTGAACGACTTTTAATAAGGCGCCATTTCCATATTTCTTATAGTTTAGCTGCTCTGTTAAGGTTCTTCAGCAGGTGTTCCAGTTTTCAAAATCAATTATAGCCTATATGTTGCCCAGGCTTAATAGCTATACAACAAAAAAGTTTCATTCAAATCCGTTCAGTAGATTACATACACATACATACAGACAGACAAGAAATTCCAAAAAATGTTTTTTGCTTTCTATTATTCTTTTTAAGTGTCCCTCTATCCATTTCAGTCAAAAATGCTTAATGTACAGACAAAATATTTTTACTGTTTTATTATATGTATAGATAATGACCACGACCCTCAGTCATGAGGAGTACGACTAAAGGAGGGGGAATCCTAACTAATATTATAAATGCGAAAGTGATTTTGTTTGTTTATTTGTTATCTACTGAACCAATCTTCCTGAAATTCTCATACACATAGAAGTACAGAGAAGGACATAGGGTACCTTTCATCCCGGGAAACAGCACTGTTCCCGTGGGAAATTACCGCTGGCAAAGCCGCGGGTAAAAGCTATTTGTATATAGATATAAGACAGATGTGAAATAAAAAAAAAGTCCATGAAATAATATATAATTCATACGGCCAAATCATAGACAGAAAAATAAATTAGATTCCTTAAATTACAAAAAAAAAATCTAGCTCTATGGCACAGGGCGGGAGCTTCATAGAAACGGGGCGTCAAATATACCTACTACTACTACAAATGAAACTGTACATCCGTGAACACGTCAATGTGTGCGTTAAACAACTAGGGTCGCCACCGCAAAATTATTGTTTTTAAAGACGCTGCGACAATGTTGTATGTTGAAAGTGACAACTCTGTTCGTTCCATTATGTCTGCCATGCTGATTGATATCAGCGTCTTACTGGATAATAACTTTCAACATTTATTCAGAAAGGCAGATTAGGATGATAAGCCGACGACAAAGACACGAAAATAAAATTTAATTCTCATATGTTGCTCCCATTTACCTACAAAATGGCATATAACGAAAAAAATGAATATCTAATGATGTGTAATATTTTTAATTACTTTGCTTACCTACCTGTATTCATCCTTCGGTTTATAAAAACGTCCTTCTTAGTTTGTACTAGATAAACAAAAGTTAACTGCGCAGTACCTTACCATAATAATTTCATTGAAACGACGTTTCTTTCTATCTATAAAATCGAAACGTAAAAGTAGCTTGAGATACGCTTCGCAGTCGCAGCTGCTAACCCCGTTTAATAGTGTCCCTCGACTCAAACGGGCGGGGTAGAAGTGCGGGGTACGCCATATTGCGGGAGAGGCAGGGAGCTTCCGTTCTGTACGTAGTACTTATATTAATTCTGTGTCTATGGGCCAAATAAAATTATCAATATTACGATTAAAAAAGTAATTACTTAATTTGTAAAAGTGTCTAACAATTTTCCAGTACCAGTGAGTGGAACATTAAAAGTATTAAAACCATTAAAAAGCCGCCTCTAATTTAGGGCTCGTAAAAGTTTGTAAAAAGGAAATCAAAGCAAATCGCTTCGCTCTTGTAATGTTATCGGCGTGTGTTAAACTTTGGTTAAATTATATTTATTTGACTCGGATATTTATGATTTTTCTACCTCTAGGTTAATTGTTTAGGTGTTTGTTTGTAAAGTAAAAATATTAGTTAAAATTGGTTCAAAAAGTTATTCGAAAATCATAACAGCGTGCACTTTTTTTAAATTGATTTTGTTACTTTCATGAGCGTACGTCACGATAAAATTCTTATAATATTGTGTGGACTTTGATTTATTATAACTTAATTATGTTTGTACACAACATTTTGTAACATATTAAAGTTTAGTAATATTTTACTAATTATTTTATTTTATTAACACTAAAATTTAAAAAAAATAAACTAAAAATAAAATTTAAAAAGACGATAACGAAAATTCTAAAGTATATATGTCCGGCATGAAGCCAAGAAAGCTGGCTGCGTTTCCGCGTTGGATTGCGATTTTAATCCTTTGTGCGATAATAATAATATTTAAATATTTTTAAAAATTTAGGTTTTTATTATTTATTTAGGTACTTAATTATAAAATTATTTCTTGCTATTTCATCTTAAGATTTTAAACGTTTTAAAACGACAGTATTGTAATACAAAAACAAAAAAAATAATAATTTTATAATTTTACCTTCAACATTAAAAAATATAGTCTCTTAAAAAAAGAATGGTTAATTTCACGCTAAATTCAAATTCATTCGTTGATGTCTTTTGTTATCTGTGTTATTGGCACAGGTGTCATTGCAGACTTGTCAAATATTGATTTTTTTATGAATTATTGCATGCATTGAAATGTAACAATGTACCGCATTAACTAAACCGTGGAAAGCAAATAAAGTTGGGTCAATAAGTCTGACTAATTAAAAAAAATATTGTAAAGATTAATTGTAATGTATTTTTCATGAATAATCTTTTTCCTAAAAAAATACAAAAAACTACTTCGTGATTATTTTATTGTAACAAAAACTGGGTGGCGCTTTGGTTCCCGAGATCTGCGGTAGCGGCGGTGAAGCAACTTTGGGAATAGTCGGTCATGGGATGGGTGACCAAAAGCATATTATTTCGTTTATAACAATTTTGTTTATGCATGGCTATAATGTATTTGTTATCGAGCACGATAATAGTTGTCAACGATAAAGTTAGCCGATTTTAAGCTACCGAATAAATAACTTACATCTTTAAAAAAATTACAGACAAAAACAGACACCTTTGTAAATATCTAATAAGAAAAATCTAACGTAAAAAAATAAATTTCTTACCGAACAGGATTATCTCGAAATTTTCAGTTTTCAGCTGATTTATTGTCAAAAACTCTCTTCATTTTACAAAAGTCTAAACAAAAGAAGCACAGTCCTTAAAACAAATCTTCAATGGTCCAAAAACTTCAATTTAATTAATAACTTAATAAAAAAAAATAACCGTGACACTGGCACGAAACAATCACAAATTTAAAAACCGAATCGCGTTCGAAGTTTGCGCCGCGAGCGAGCGAGCTTGTAAGCTTTCCGAAGCGTTGAGCGGTTGTAACTGGAAGCGTTGAATGGAGCGTATCGGGCCTTCAAGGCTCCGCCTACAACGGAACGGAACGGAGGGGCGATAGGTGTATCGTCCCCTTAACCTTTTCACACTTCCCTCATACCTACTAGAACAACCATTCCTACTTGGCCTCCCCTGCTTCTTAACCTTTAACCAGTAAGCGAGCTTTGAGCGGTAACCTATAAATATCTTGGAGTCCTTGCTACATTGGGCGTTTTAGCACTGATTATGCGCGTGGTTTAATCAAATTTAAACCTTATTTTAATGGCATAGGGTTATATAGAAGGTAAATTGAAGGTGGTTGGTGAAGTTCTGGTATTTCGCAGGGCGGATGCTAAGGACTGTTGGATAGATAAGATTAATGCAGATGTATAGTGTTATCTATAGAGAGGAAGGGAAGAAATGGCGTTAATAGACTATTAGATATTTTAGGTTACAATGATTGGGCATTTGCGACGAAATTTTTTAAGTTACATTTATTAGTAGGTAACCTTGGAATCTCTAGTTATAAGGATACGATAAGAACTGGAAGGAATAGAAGACAGAGATGAGTGGAGGGAATTGAAGGAGACTTTTGCCCAGCCGTGGGACAGCAGATAAAACAATACCTGGGAATAGTTATGTTATAAAATAGTTTTTTTAAAACTATACTATTGCAAAAAAACTATACATTTTATCAAAATTGCGAGAATCCGGTTGTATTAAGTTAAACTTTTTATACACTTAATTATTTTTGGATTTTTGAGCATCTCAGATGCAATTAGTAAAAAATTCCATTTCCATTTGTCACATAAAGTCCTGCTCTATAAAGACGACAGATATAGTTTTTTTATTACTAATAAAATATTAAAAAAAAAAAAAATACAAGTACAAGTATTTTATCATTTTAACTTTTAGCAATTACCTTGGTAATAGACGAATCCGTTTTTAACGGACTTTAGTTATTCGATAATAACTAAACAGATAACATCAACATTAGTAGATATATCGAGTGAGGCTAAGTAATAGCTATATAGTGTTCGTCATGGGACACGCCTCTTTGTCTGTCTGTATGATTGTGATACAATTTATAAGATTTAGGTCCGAAACTAAAAACAAATTGTGTTTGGAGCTAAGAGTTAAGTATATAGTTAGTTATAATTGCGAATTTAGATTTTTATTGCATACTTTATCTATATCTTACGATCCGCAAACTTACATCGTCAAAATAATTTAAAAAAAAAATTCCAAATAAATTAGAAATGGGTTTTTCTAAATTATATAAAAATCACCCATATATATGATTCGTTTTGCATCAATCGCAAAATATGCAAATATTTGCGAAAATAAAATTTAAATATCGACTAAAAAATGCTAAATTATATCAGAATCAGTAAAGTAAATATTTAACTCTTAAATATTTCCAATATTAGGTGCTAAAAGACAGACAACGCGATTTATATAAACAAAAAGACATAAACCTCCTTTTTGACAGTAGTCGGTTAAAAAGCGTCACATGTATATGTGTCATATGATGCATACGCGCGGCACAGCAGAATAAATTTTGTACCCACCTTCATATTTTATGCTCAACAATGAATGTCATGCCAGTGTACGTTTAAACCTAATTACTTGGTTTTTTTTACACTGTTAGCAGTTAAGTTTTGTACATACATACATATATAGAATCACGTCGTTATCCCTTACGGGGTAGACAGAACCAAGAGTCGTGAAACTCTAAGGCCACGCTTAACTGAATAGTGGGCTCTATGATGGTGCTTCCATGCTGGTCTGGGAGCGAAGAAATAAGATTGAATGCAACGGCGGATCCAAGACAATTTTTCTGGGGAGGGCACAAGTGGTGGACTATGAATGTTGGGGGTGCAACAAATCGACAGTCGTCCTGCCTAGCGATGTGCCGCCGAGAAATTTCCTGTTCCCGAACATTTCTTCCCTTGATAATTTCCGAAAAGGAAATTTCTCGGGTTTTTAGGAAAATTTCCCGTTATTTCCGTGAAATTTCCAAGAAACTTTCCGCTGTTTCTTTGAAAATTTCGGAAACGGCACATCACTATTCCTGCCTGATGCTGTCTGGGGGGGGCACGTTTCTGTTATTTCTTAATTTGATATGCACTGTCATGGAATCTCCCTCCACAGTAGGCACACAAAAAAGCAGTCTGGGGGGGGCACGTGCCCCCGTGCCCCCCCCCCTAAATCCGCTACTGATTGAATGTGCCAGCTGCTTCTCTTCCCGCGCAGATTGTAAAAGTCAATCGAGAGAAAGGCTTTAAACTGGGGAGTGCTCCACTCATAGGCGATGGGCTAGCAACCTGTCACTATACCTGAATCTCCATTCCATCAGAGAGCCCACTATTCAGTTAAGTTTTGTGACAATATGTATTTTAATTAAATAAATCCTAACTAGTCCTAACTAATCCTAACTAATATTATAGTGCGAAAGTGAGTTTGTTTGTTTGTTGGTTTGTTTGTTTGTTACCTCTTCACGCTTCATCTACTGAACCAATCTTCCTGAAATTTTGCATACACATAGTTCGAAGTACGGAGAAGGACATAGGGTACCTTTAATCACCAAAAAGACTTTTCATCTAAGCCAAAGTCACGCGGGCGAAGCCGCGGGCGACAGCTAGTATTTTTATAAATTACTTATCCATTCAGCTGCTATACATATTTCAATTTGCCGGGAAAAAGCACTGATCCCGTGGGAAATTTACGCGGACGAAGCCGCGGGCGAAAGCTAATAAATAATTAATGTCTAAACCGCTTTCCCTTATAAACTGCGCCATGAAAACATAAGCGAGAGCGACATCGGTTCTGCTATTTAAACAGGGGACGCTTATTACATAGCCCTTATAAGTTATAGGTAGTTAGACCCTATAGTTTATGTTTATTCCTATTATGAGTAAGTGTACTATGTTATTCCGTTTTAAACTGGGGATTTTTGTCATCGATGAGCTAGCAACCTGTCACTATATCTGAATCTTTATTCCACCAAAAAGCCCACTATTCAGCTAAACGTGGCATTCGAGTTTCAAGACTCTTGGCTCTGTCTACCCCGTGACGGATAAGGACGTGTTTGTTTTTTTGTAATAACTTTATTGCACAAAAAACACAAATAAATTACAATTAACATGAAGACAGAAATGGCAACGGCGGACTTATCCCATGAAGGGATCTCTTCCAGTCAACCGGCACGAAAAATATATATATTAAAAGAAAGGGTAAGTCTGACAAGAGTTTTGTAGAAGTTAATATACGTGATTCTTCTAATTTCCATATCTCGTTAGTAAAATGTAGCAGTGGAGTTTTAGCACCGCCTCGTCTCCATAAAGGTCTAACTTAAAATCTGGCGTATGTTTCATCTCTATACGCCGCTTAGAACCCTGAGTTATAAGCAATAGTAAATTACGCGTGAAGTCTCGGGCACCGGCTAGTATCTTCATAAAGTAACATAGTAATTACAAAAACTTATAAGTAAATTTCCTTAAACTCCAACCGCCTTCGACAACCGTTTCAGTTGCGTCAAAGCTTACAATGGCACCTTTCTTATAATTGTCGTCGGTACCCAGGTGTCGGTAATTAGTGTGTGTGTATGTGTCCTTCTATCTCGCAATCTGGGTTCGCACCCGAGTGGGCACCCTCAAATTATGGGGAGACTGGAATTTTCGGATCGACCATTGATGCTTTGGACTTGAGACCGTTTTATTTTAGGCCCAACTGACAACTGAATAAAAGAACTTTAGTTTTTGTTCAGTTAGTCCAGATTTAGCACTTTTTCTTGATCTTGTGGTTATCTGGTGTCATGTCATTCTCAAGTAGCCTAAAGGCATTCGACATGGAAGATTGGACAAACAACTGCTGAGAATGCTTATCAACAGGCTATGTTATTATGGGAAATACACGCTGAATTATCATTGGTTTTGGAAATAATGTCGTGTTATAGATAAATTCCTCTATCCATGTAAGCAATCCAAAAAAAAATTCATTTGAGACCACGTACGCCCAACTTATCATAGTGCTGCGTGACCCGATGAACTCGAATAAAAGTAGGCGACGCATTGCATTTGAATTTTAGTCAATATTTTATGTTTCTGAAATTTTATTTTGACTTTGGTCCTTGGCTCCAAAAACGACGAAAATTCACCGGGTATTATAACCTATTTCTTCAGCTACTGAAGAAATAGATAACGGTATTTAGTTCATAATAATGTAGTTCATAATAATAAGATTCTACTTTCCGATTTCGACCCAAGCAACAAAATTGCTTAAGTTCGAAGTTTAAGCATTTCGTGTTAGTTCGTAAATTTTGAAAAAAAGTCACACGCATCTGCCTTCCGTCCCGACCAGCAATTACACACGAAAATGACGAAAAATATAGCCATTTTTTTATAACTTTCTTTTGCGAGTGCAATCCGTGCGGTTTTGCGCGATGAATTACTGAAATTAATTTGTTAAAGTTAGTAAGATAAGTTGAAATGAAGGTATGAAGTAGATACATATTCGAACTTCTTGTACGTGGCAAAAAAGATGTAATTTCTAATTAATATTTATTTTACTAATAATTATTTTATTTCAAAATTTAATTTAATTTTTCAAAATTATATCAATTTTATTTTTGATATTATGAAATTGAATATAAATGAAAAATGTAATAAACAATGTAATTAAATTTAATGTAATGTAAGAAATTTATACAAATATTTTCATGATATGGGACTTGATACCTGAAATAAATGACATTTTAACATTTTATTTATTTTATTTATTAAATGTAGACCACTTACTAAAAATTTACAAAGAACTAACAATAGAAAATACTTGTAATTTAATAAGCTCTAACGTTTTAAAAAAATAGTCATTAAAAATTCTAGAAAAATTAAGCAAAAAATGTTTCTATTAAATCGTTAGAACGAGATAGACGTATCAAATATCACGGTTAGAGAAGGACAGCTATATATCTGTCGCATCCGCCAAGAGGAGGCGGGGCCGAATAGACAACTTTCAAACGTGACATCCACAAGCTTCAGAGAAAAAGCTCCATTCGCTAATAGCTTCGATACGGATGAGGCGTTTCGCAGCTTTCATTGTTAATTAAGCTTTTCTAGGGTTCCGTACCTCAAAAGGTAAAAACGGATTAAAGAAAATGATTTACGAAAGCAATAGATATGATCATCAACATAGGAATCTGAAAGACGTTTATTCCTGTGGGAATATTGGGAAATCCTCTCTTAGTGCTCCCCTACACTCCCTAAGGAACCTACATACCAAATTTCAGCTTCCTACGCCCAGTAGTTTTTTCTGTGCATTGTCTGTCAGTCACTCAGTCAGTAACGGATAAATTTTATATTGATTTATTTAAAAACTAGCAGCGCCTCGGGGCTTTGCTCCCGTAGGAATTTCTGGATAAAAAGTATATGTGCTATTCCCGGTATTTTTCTACCCGTATATTAAGTTTGGCCTGTGGTGTGGTTGGCCTGTGGTGTGGCCCTAGAATAGCACCAACCCATCTCTTCCCGTGGGTGTCGTAAGAGGCGACTAAGGGATCTAAAACACCGGAGGATGGGCAGCAGCATCTTTCCGCGTACTATGACATCACACTGCGATCGCCAACCCGCCTGCCAAGCGTGGCGATTACGGCAAAACCCCCCTATGGTTGATACACCCATAACACGGCCCCTAGTCCCCGGCGGCCCCGCTATCCCGGACTCTGGTAGCGGTCACGGTAACGGCGGGGCAGGGGGTGCTAAGAATCCCCGGCAGATGCCAGGCTACCAACCCCGACGACCTTTGGCCCTGGCAACTTATAACACGTGCACACTGCGGACCGACGAGAAGCTCGCTGAACTGGAGGAAGAATTGAGCAGGTTACGATGGGATATTGTAGGATTATGTGAAGTCCGAAGAGAGGGGGAGGACACCATGATCCTCAAGTCCGGAAACCTGCTCTATTTCCGGGAGGGCGACCAACTGTCCCAGGGTGGTGTCGGGTTTATCGTCCACAGGTCCCTCGTCAACAACGTGGTCCAGGTCGAGAGTGTTTCGGCGAGGGTAGCGTACCTTGTACTCAGAATTACCAAACGGTATTCGTTGAAGGTAATACAAGTATACGCACCGCCCTCATATCGCTCCGACGACGAGGTAGAGACTATGTATGAGGATATTTCTAGAGCCATACATAGCTCCGAGGCCCACTATACCGTTGTGATGGGGGACTTTAACGCGAAACTGGGCAAACGAAGCGATGATGAGCTGAGGGTGGGGAATTTTGGATATGGAAGGAGGAATGCACGTGGTCATCTGCTGGCCGGCTTTATGGAGAAGGAGGGCCTCTTTATGATGAACTCTTTCTTCAAAAAGCCAAAACAGCGAAAGTGGACATGGTTGCATCCTAATGGCGTTACAAAAAATGAGATTGACTTCATCTTGTCGACGAAGAGGCACATATTCAATGATGTCTCTGTGATAAATGCCGAAAAACAGGAAGCGATCACTGATTGGTAAGAGGCACAATGAATCTTAGAATAAAACTCGAAAGGTGTCGACTGATGAAGTCTACGCTCCGACCAGCGCCTATCCAGCTCCAAAACCCCGAGAGCTTTCAGCTCGAATTGCAGAATCGCTTCGAATGCCTGGGAGACTGCGAAAATCTGGACGATTATAATGACAGGTTTGTGCAAATTGTCCAAACAGCTGGGTCTAAGGCTTTCAAAACCCGCCGTTCAAAAGGAACCAAAAAGATCTCGGACCTCACCAACAAACTCATGGAAGAAAGACGAAACTTGGTTCTGCAGTCCTCTGACGATGCTGCTCAGTATCGACGTCTAAACAGACAGATCTCCAAGTCCCTAACTCGCGATTTACGCCAATTCAACACTGACCGTATTGAAGAGGCGATTAAGCGAAATAAGGGCTCAAAAGTGTTTGCAAGGGATCTGTCTGTTGGTCAAAGTCAACTGACCAAGCTGAAGACTGAGGATGGCAGAATCATTTCGTCGAAGCCAGAGCTGTTGGAAGAGGTTGAGAAGTTCTACGGACAATTATATACCAGCGTACGCACACCTGTCAGTAATCTGGGCAAAGATCCAAGAGCCAGATTGACCCGACACTACACCGAAGATATCCCGGACGTCAGCCTATATGAGATTAGAATGGCTCTCAAACAGCTAAAAAACAATAAGGCACCGGGTGATGATGGAATCACGGCTGAGCTTCTGAAAGCAGGTGGAACGCCGGTATTAAAAGCTCTTCAGAAGCTATTTGATTCCGTCATACTCGAGGAACAAACGCCTACGGCATGGCACAGAAGTGTGGTGGTACTTTTCTTCAAAAAAGGTGACAAAACCCTATTGAAGAATTATAGGCCTATCTCACTTCTGAGCCATGTCTACAAACTGTTTTCGAGAGTCATTACGAATCGTCTCGCTCGCAGGTTTGACGACTTCCAGCCTCCCGAACAAGCCGGTTTCCGAAAAGGCTTTAGTACCGTAGACCACATACATACGCTGCGGCAGATTATACAGAAGACTGAGGAGTATAACCAGCCATTATGCTTGGCGTTTGTGGACTACGAGAAAGCCTTCGATTCGATCGAGACCTGGGCTGTGCTACAGTCTCTCCAACGGTGCCAAATTGACTATCGATATATCGAAGCGCTGAAGTGTTTGTACGAAAACGCCACCATGTCGGTCCGTCTCCAGGATCAAGGCTCCAAACCTATCCAGTTGCAGCGAGGGGTGAGACAGGGAGACGTGATATCTCCGAAACTGTTCACCGCCGCCCTGGAAGATGTTTTCAAGCTTCTGGACTGGAGCGGACTCGGCATCAATATCAACGGCGAGTACCTCACTCACCTTCGATTCGCTGACGATATCGTAGTCATGGCTGAGACCTTGGAAGACCTAGGCACAATGCTCGATAGCCTCTGTAGAGCCTCTCAACAAGTGGGTCTAAAAATGAACATGGACAAGACGAAAATTATGTTTAATATCCGTGTCGCACCCACTCCTCTGAAGGTTGGAGACTCTACACTCGAAGTTGTTGACAATTATGTATACCTGGGACAAACAGTTCAGTTAGGTAAGTCCAACTTTGAGAAAGAGGTCAACCGTCGAATCCAACTCGGCTGGGCAGCGTTCGGGAAGCTTCGCGATATCTTCTCGTCCAAAATACCGCAGTGTCTCAAGACTAAGGTCTTTGACCAGTGTGTGTTGCCAGTAATGACATACGGAACAGAGACGTGGTCGCTTACTATGGGCCTCATAAGAAGGCTCAAGGTCACCCAAAGGGCGATGGAGCGCGCTATGCTCGGAGTTTCTCTGCGTGATCGAATCAGAAATGAGGAGATCCGTAGGAGAACTAAAGTAACCGACATAGCCCGCAGAATCGCGAAACTTAAGTGGCAGTGGGCGGGGCACATAGCTCGTAGAACAGATAGCCGTTGGGGCAGAAAAGTTCTCGAGTGGCGACCACGAACCGGAAAACGTAGTGTTGGCAGGCCTCCCACTCTGTGGACCGACGACCTGGTGAAGGTCGCGGGATGCGCATGGATGCGGGCAGCGCAGGACCGGTCGTTATGGAAATCCTTGGGGGAGGCCTTTGTCCAGCAGTGGACGTCTTTCGGCTGAGAGAGAACTCTCATATAGAAATAAGATATGGTGAAAAAATTCCATGCGAGCAGGACTTGAACCCGCGACCAGGTCTTTATACGACCTTGCTCTTCCAACTGAGCTATCGCAATTCAATTTCTATTGAAACGCATTAGGCATGCGTAACCTAACACCAATACCCACTATACGAGTAAGGTATTTGATTTAACCCATATTCGATGAAGTTGAAAATCAATTAAAGTGTAGGAAGCCATCAATATTTATTTTTGGATTTTTGAGCATCTCAGATGTAATATTAGTACTAAAGTACTCTCATATAGAAATAAGATATGGTGAAAAAGTCCTGCTCGCATGGAATTTTTTCACCATATCTTATTTCTATATGAGAGTACTTTAGTACTAATATTGCATCTGAGATGCTCAAAAATCCAAAAATAAACAAACATCCTCACAAACTCACAAATTCACAAACTCACATCCAAGGATTCGAATTTATACTCGTAATATTAGTAGGATTAGGTACCTAAAAAAAAACTCCATTTATTCTTACCAGTCCTATCATGTAAACAATCTTCACAGTACTTTTTGTTGAATTTTGTTGAAAATAAATCAAATATTAGTTCAAACCTAAACATTCTAAAGTAAAACATTTATTAACCACGAAAGTAATTTCCTAAAAAGTCTATTTTAATTTATATTGTTGTAAAATCATAAAAAGACATGGTAAGATTGTTTACATCATAGGACTGGTAAGAATAAATGGAGAGTACACATACCTTATCCACGCAAAAATCTGAAAAAAGATTTTAAAAAACACTTTTTTTGCTTCTGTGCTAAACCCAATGACATAAATCCAAGGGTCCTCCAAGTAAATAAGAGAAAAAAAATCATCCACGGACTTTGTCTTGCCACATTTTTTTTTACGTAGACACGTGCCTACTAATCTGATGTAAAAAAGGACATTCAAGGGACACCTTTTGCGCCCAGCGGTTCTAATTGATAATAAATTACATAGTATGATAAAGGCCCAGCATATATCTATGATTAGAGTAATGAAGTTGGTTTTTATATCTATTTGTCTGGGACAAATGGTGGAATGATTTCACGTTCTTTTTTATTTTACCTTCCGTTTCTTATTTAAAGGTCGCAGTAAAAACGATTTTTGGTATAGATAGGTACCAATTTTGTTTCTATTGTACTAAATTAAAGTATGGTCAACAACTCAATTAGGTATCCAATAAGTCACTAAAATCAATCTCTCTCTCTCTCTTCTCTCAGCCGAAATACGTCCACTGTTGGACAAAACCTCCCCCAAGGATTTCATCCATGGAGGGTTTTGCCGTAATCGCCACGCTAAATCAATCTAAACTACATTAATTTTCCAAGTTTGCGTTAAGACTTCCATATAACTGAATAGTATTTTTATATCGTTTATTAAACTATCTCGCCGCACAGCTGGACAATTTCTTTCTAGACTTGTCTAAATCAATTTAAACTTTAAATTCTCCGTGGATGAAGTCGCGGGCAAAAGTTAAAAATAAATCAGCTTAGGTTTATATTGCGTTCTCAGAATTAAAACGCGCATTCAGTATTTCTTAATGCCAAATTAAACAATTCATTATCATTAAAATAGTACAGGTGTATCTTTTTAGGGTTCCGTGGCGAAACGGTCCAGTCTAAGCCAATCGGAGCGCTGTATACCCTCGATAACCTATCGTCCATGAAGTCTTCTTTATGAAGAGTTATTTTTTCAGTTTTTTAAATAATTTAAGTCAAATAAAATAAGTACTTTTTGCTTTTCCTTGTGAAAGCTTGTAAACCATGCTTATTTTTGAGAAAATCTTAAACTATTTCGACAGCTACATACGTCAACAATATATATGCAATTATAAGCAAAGTGGTTACCTAATTATAGCAGAATAGAATACGTTTATTTAAATAGCCACAGACACTAAAATATTAATAAAAAAAGCTTAAACTAATAAAAATAACACAATAATCAATTAGTGTGCAAAGCAAATCATTAATTGTAACCCACCAACCCGCACTGGATCTGCTTGGTGGTTCTGGGTTCATGACCGTGACCCATCCTTCTCACCCATCCATTAGGAAGGCTAAGTGCCCCAGCAGTGGGGTCAATACAATGGTAATAAATCTAATAGTAATATAGTGTTACTTGTGTATTTTTGTACCCCTTAAATATTTTTAGAGAAAATTATTGTATCGAATATCGATCAGTTATGAAACATATTGTCAAACATACTGTCAGATCAAATTATTAACCTTATTTTTTATTTTTCTTGTTTTTTACACCTTTAATTATTAAATTATGAGAAAATCTAATTTTTTAACTAATTAATTAATGTTTTAAAAATTACAAGGGCCCTACGGAATCCTCGCAACTCGAATGGCACTCGCTCTTGACGACTTTTAGTACTCAAACAATTAAGCATATTCGTTTCAAGTGGCAAAAAAACTGTCCAATCAGATCGTCTGTCTAATCTCAGTTATTTCTGGTACCATGGGTGGCATGGTCACCTGCCAATGAAGAGTTTGGGAAATTTTAATCTGTGGTTTTAATTGTAATAATACTTTGACCCAGTGCCGACCCTGGCAAGTTTTAGGGTGGAGAGAGATCCAATTACGGCGCCCCCTTTTGCTTGCCCGTGATGCTACTTTCACAACCTCGAGAAATCTCATAGACTTGGTAGGGCCGGCATTGCTTCATAAATAAATTGTAATTTAAATATTTTTTTACTTATAATAAATCGTAACTTAAACTCAAAGCTTAAAGCTTAAGCTTAGCTGTAAAGTAGCTACCATAAGGTTTAGAGATTTTTTTATAGAATAATAGGCAAACGAGCATCCTGATGGTAACCAATCACTGCAGTCCACAGACAGACACCGACTATTGGTGTTTATGGACTCCCAATCAATCAATCAATTAATCAATATCTATTTGCAAGAATACAGTAGTATTGGTAACTACATTAAGACTGACGACGTTGCAACTTCGAAGTAAGGCCCTGGACGTCAGAAACATTGTTGTTTAAAATTGTGGCAAAATAACAAATTGGTAGCAATTATTGAGTTCATTTTCAAAAATTGTTTTCGACTTGTGAGTGAATTTACCATTTCAGAATGAAAATTTGGCTTCAAACAGGTGTCAGCTACATGATGACATATTTCGTTTGTCTTGAATTTGATATGTATGTATGTAGAACTAATAGGAATCTATATGCTTATTGAAATGGAATAACAGCAAATTATTTCTTCAAATCCAAAGCCTGATCAACATGAACTATAAATCACTACATATAATAAAACTGTAACTGGTCTGTGTCTGTATATAGAGGATTTTTAAGAAAAAAACAATTAGGGTTCTTCATGGGGCAAATAATAGAAGCCAAAACCATTTTTTGTAGAATTTTTGTCTGTCTGTCTGTCTTTCTGACTGAACCAAATTTGATGCGATTTTCACTGTAGTATTATAGAACGTCTAACTTAAAATCTGGCATAAGTTTCATCTTGATACGCCACTTAGAACCTGAGATATGCGCAGACGAAGTCGCGGGCACAGGCTAGTAAGAAATAAAGTAATAAGCACTGTCATGTCTACTGTTAAACGACGGAAAGTCTCATACTTGGGTCATGTTCTTAGACATCAGCAATACGACCTTCTGCAGCTGATAATGATGGGCGAAGTCGCTGAAAAGAGAAAGGTCGGAAGACGGAAAAATCCGAAACATCCGAGAATGGACCGGGATAGCGAATGCTGCTGAGCTGTTCCGCACTGCTAAGGACAAGAAGGAATTGAGCATGTTAATCGCTAACCTTCACTAGTTGGCGAGGCACTTTTAGAAGAAGAATAAGCTTTACTTACTTGACTTAAGGTCCTAAGGCCCCCAAGTGGGGCAGAGGGCGTCCATAGTGGTTCTCCATTGGTATTTGTCTTGGGCGATGCGCTTCGCCTCCGACCAGGTGAGCCCGACTGCCTTCAACTCCGCTGCAACGGTACGCCGCCAGGTCTGCTTGGGTCGTCCAGCTTTTCTCTTGCCTTGCGGTGTCCACTCAAGAGCTTGCTTTGGAATAAGCAAAAAGAAGAGTAAACACTTGTACATAAATTATTGTAAAAATATATTCTCAAATATATTTAGACACGTAATAATCGTGGACACGTGGCATGATATGTTATGGCATCACAGACATAACATATCGCATCTGACAGACATGACAATAAAACAATATTTGAAGGGTTTTACCCGTGACCAGACCAAAGGATCAGCATTCCTATTCAACTTGGCAATGCTGCCATCAGCAGTGATGAGGTAACCTCTTGTCGGGACTGTACAACTTGTAATTTTCCCGCTTAGTTAATTGATTCTTCTTCGTTTCAGCTTAGCCAAAAATGCTTTAATATATCTGTATGTCTCCTCTAGAGGTTGCATTTCTCAACCGATTTCCGTGTTTGGGAACAGGTTTGATAAACATATATAAATCCAATGAGCCATTTTTTGGAATTTTCCTAAAATGGCGGAGTTGGCGCAAGGACCCTAAGCGCCTTTGGATTTTATGGCTTTTAGGTTCGATCTGCAATCTCTAAAAGCTCGTGAGGTCTAAGGCTAATAGAGCCACTATAGTTTTAATTAGGTTTTAATTTTATTTTTGAGCAAGCTTATTAAAAATTCAATTGCTATTTGCAATACTTATGCGACTTTTCAGTAGAAGCTCAGAATTGTTCATTTCATTTTCTTCCTGTGTCGTATCCTATTATACAAACTGTATACTTACTGACTAGCGCCCCGGCTTCGCTTGGGAGGTACATTCATAAACTGTAGCCTATGTCACTCAGGTATAATGTAGCTTTATATTGGTAAAAGAAATTTTTAAATCCGTTCAGTGGTTCCGAAGGTTACCCCCTACAAACAAACACACTTTTCGGCTTTTTTAATTAGTGTGATTTAAACAAAGGCAAGTCTGTACATTCCCAAGTCTGTGGACAAGACAGACAGACAGATGCACAGCACCCATCTCCACAATACAGGTTTCGGACATTATTATGTCAAATTATGGCATTTCCCAATCAGTTGGCGGTAATTATGTGAATCGGTGCGTTTTCGTTACAGATGCACTTTTGTTTCGCATTCGTAATGAACGGAAGTTGGACTCTCTTTGAGGATTTATTACGTGTCGAGTTTAGTTCTTTATTTCTATACTAAAATCTGTATTTATATTTAGCTTTTGCCTCGTTTGCCTGCGAGAAATTCGTTTTTCACTCCCTTAGAAGTGGAATTTTCAAAAAATCTTTGTATGTATGATAATATAAGTAGTGATATGCCGGTCCTGAAATTTTTAGAGAAACAGCGGAAATTTCTCGGAAATATTCTCGGAAACGGAAAATTTTCCTAAAAATCCAAGAAATTTCTGAGAATTTTCGGAAATTTTTAAGGGAAGAAATTTTCGGGAACAGGAAATTTCACGGCGGCAAATCGCTAGATGTAAGTAAGCACTTACGCCATATAAAGAACCTCTATGGAAAATTTCAAGATAGCGGTAGCGTCTCTGGGTTGATATACCAATAAGTCAGTCAGCGTTCAATTTTATTAACATAGAAGAGAATTAGGGTTCGGACGTCCATTCCTCCTGAACGGCTACATCCTTAAACGGCCATTTCGTTCGAACGACCACATCCTTGAATGGCCACATAACTTGAAATGCCTATATTGGCCATATCCCTGAATTACCATATTCCTCGAACCCGAGAAGAGTCACATCCTTTGAATACTACTTTTAATATAAAAGCAACACGAAATACGCACTAATTTCAGTTCCTGTTTTAGCGAAGCGGGTCCCAATGATTCTAATAACCAGTCGGGCACAGGAAGCTACGGGACGTGACGGTACAACGTCATTTTTGAGGTTACTAACTGCCTCTTGTCTCGTTTTGACTTCCGTTAAAGGGGATGTAATCATTTTGCATTCCTTTTCGGCCTTATTATTTGAAAAAGCTATATGTCAGTTTGCAACAGCCAATTTTATTTATGATTTCTATAAAAGTTAATTCATCAAACCAACCCAATTTTTTTTTATGTTGATGAATGATATTTACGAATCTAGCTTGACCAACACGACAAGAAAGAAATAATGATTTTACAATCAATAAAGAATATTTTATTTAAATATTTTTGTAATAAACTTTTTATTACGCCATTAAAGCGCGTGCAAACATGAGACATTAAAATAATTACTTAAAAGCGCTTAAAATTCAGACTCACAATAATTGCCGCCGAAAAATGGTACTCCGGTGCAAATTTTATAGAAGTTTGTTTAAAAATATCTAAATTGAAGCATTAAGTCGGTGGCCGGTCAGCAATTTTGGGAATTGCCGCCATTTCTTCAAATTGGCAGCTCGTGCCGAGCAGGTGGCAGCACCCAGGGCGCGTGACAGTGGCGGAGTATGAACTGATTGTGGTTAAGGTCGGTGCATACATGATGAAGTTTATTTGATGCTAGTTTTTGCTTTGCCCGCTCTTCGCCTGCGTGAATTTCCCACGGGAACAGTGCTTTTCACGGGATGAGAGGTACCCTATGTCCTTCTCAGTACTTCAAACTATGTGTATGCGTAATTTCAGGAAGATTGGTTCCGTAGCTGAAGCGTGAACCTCCCTGCCTGCGTCTGTGTTCGACTCTCTTCAAAACCAGAGTGAATAGGCTGCTTCTGGGTAAGCTCGCTACACCGTAGACCCCATCTCTGTCCTCAGGAAAGATTGTGGTCAAGGGCAAACCCATCTTCTATAGAAAAATGTGTAGAACAGGCTTTACCCGAATTTCGGACTTCGTCGAATCAGCTGTCACCAAGGTACCGATGAAGGCATAAATACATTGTATCTGTAATTTTTATAATTACCTGTTATTACGATAGCCGCCGGTATCGACGCTTCATTTGTTAGTATGTATTGAAATATGTGAAGTACTTGATACTTATTAAACACAGACATTATTAATTTAGTGAGATTGTGTAGAGTTGATTTATGTACTGGTAGCTGTAACCTGACTTTGCTTCCGTAAAAATTTAGTATCTTCTTCGTTTGAGTGTCTTGTCTAACTCTGGTGTTAGTTATTTCTCAAACTTTTGCTCTTTAAATACGTTTTTATTTATTTACTAGCTTTTGCCCGCGGCTTCGCCCGCGTGAATTTCCCACGGGAACAGTGCTTTTTCCCGGGATAAAAAGTAGCCTATGTGCTATTCCAGGTCATTATCTACCTCTGTACCAAATTTCATCGAAATCCGTCCAGTAGATTTTGCGTGATTGAGTAACAAACATCCTCACAAACTCACAAACTCACAAACTCACAAACTCACATCCAAACTTTCGCATTTATAATATTAGTATGGATTTATTATGATTCGTCCCTGCTAAGTACCATTAATATCATGGTCATGTACTGGTGTTAGTTTTTTTTTATTTTTTCTTCATTAAAGTCATTCATACATAACACACACTACTTCACCAGAAGCAAGTAGTGATCAAATACAACCTCGGTTTTCAGTTTAAAATATTGTTTAAAAATAAATCTCAATAGCTTAAGTAAACTCCATTTATTCTTGCCAGTCCTATCATGTAAACAATCTTACCATGTCTTTTTATGATTTTACAACAATATAAATTAAAATAGACTTTTTAGGAAATTACTTTCGTGGTTAATAAATGTTTTACTTTAGAATGTTTAGGTTTGAACCAATATTTGATTTATTTTCAACAAAATTCAATAAAAAGTACTGTGAAGATTGTTTACATGATAGGACTGGTAAGAATAAATGGAGTTTAGTTGTATGACTTGACATCTTACCAAGGTAATAAGCACTCGAACGCGTTCATTGGCTATCATCATCATATTCAGCCCACACCAACCCACTACTGGGTATAGACCTCCCATTTTTCGCGCCACTTCTTACGGTCCTGTGCCAGTCTCATCCATCGCTTTCCCGCTATCCAAACAATGTCATCTGACCAGCGGATTGGTGGTTTATCTACTGGTCGCTGTCCTTGGCTATATCAATCGCTTTCCCGACTTCCTGTTATTATTAATATAATTATTATCTATACATATAATAAAACAGTAAAAATATTTTGTCTGTACATTTAGTATTTTTGACTGTAATGGATAGAGGGACACTTAAAAAGAATAATAGAAAGAAAACATATTTTTTTGGAATTTCTTGTCTGTCTGTCTGTCTGTTGTACATTTAGTATTTTTGACTGTAATGGATAGAGGGACACTTAAAAAGAATAATAGAAAGCAAACATATTTTTTTGGAATTTCTTGTCTGTCTGTCTGTCTGTAAGTATGATCACGCTAATCTCCGAAAGTACTGAACCGATTTGAATGAAACTTTTTTTGTTGTATAGCTATTAAGCTTAGGCAAGATTTAGGCTATAATTTATTTTGAAAACTGGAACATCTGATGAAGAACCAAAACAGAACAGTTAAACTATAAGAAATATGGAAATGGCGCCTTAGTAAAAGTCGTTCAACCTGATGAGCATTTTCTGCTGACGTATAAAAATTGAAGATATGGAACATCTGATGAAAAGCTCTAAGAGACCAGCTACACTATAACATATATGGAAATGGCGCGTTAGCAAAACTTGATTAATCTGATGAACATTTTCTGTAGACGTATAAAAATCGAAAATCCGAAACAGTTTGGAACACAAAAAAATTTTTCATGTAAGCGAAACTCACGCGGGCGAAGCCGCGGGCGACAGCTAGTTTACTATATGGGGACGCCAGCGCGAGCACCAGACGGGTGATCAGTCCACTCATGTCGGGATCCATCCAATTTCCCGCGACCCGTATAGGGTTTTAAGTTACCTGGTAACTCACGTTGGTGGCGACCCACTGAATCTACCTGTTACTTTGCAGAATTTTAACAACTGCCCTATTGTAATGTCGCTCAGTCCTTGCAGCGGCATATGCAGGACATTCTGCTACAAAGTGAAAGCTAGTTTCCTCATCTTCCAGACTTCCTTTAACATACTTCCGTCTTTTTTAACGAAATCACTCCCACAGATAGCAGAAAACGAGAGGAGTGATGTCACACATCAAAAATGGCACGCGTATTGTCAAAAAACAGATGTAATCTGCGCATAGTCACAATTGCTACTTGATGCGTGTAAACGCACTCGGATCACGCGTGTGCGCATCCGACTAGAAAATCCCTGACTTTTCACACGCCGATCTGTCTGTCAAATTAGGGGGAGTGGATAGCAAATTATCATGATCATGTTTGATTTTAAACGCAAATATAAAGTCACTTAAAAATAATAATGATTAGCAAATGTATATTTTTTTCCGAAATGTGAATCCTCTTTTTTTCCTTCTATTTTTATACCATTTACATATATATTATTTACATTTACATCGAATCCGTCTACTAGATTGAGCAAGATTTTGCACGATGAACGAATGTTCGCATTTAATATTATATTCAAGGAATAGAATTAATCCAACTTGAATTGGTATACGAAATGCTACTTACTAAATCACGAAACCTACTTACTTATTAATCATTTATTTTATATTTCGTCTACAGCTATTTCTCAATTGGTAGCCTGGAAAGAAATTCCTTTCTTTTTTCTTTAGTTATATGTTACTTTATGTATCTTAAACTGTAATTTCTGGTATTGTTGTTATCATTCACTCGAATTATCTCAAAGGCAACAGACAATGCTTTATTTGTGTGCATACGATCTATAAACAAAAGCTACTCAATAAATAATAATCATAAGATCTTGGATTGATGTTTGTTGTACAAATCATAACTTTACTTTGTAGCAGGCGGTATGGTATCATAAATTCACTGCTTTTTATCGAGAGCCATCAATCAGGATCCGATAAATGGGCGGCAAAATTACGAAATTTTGTCTCGTTCTAAGCAAAAAAATCTGGTTCCGACCGGTTTATTGGCGAATATTTATGGTAATACGGATTTCTGCACCCACATTGCCAAGTGGCCAAGTGTATACATGGAAGTACATCAAGTACAGCCTGTATGAATATAGAAAATGCATTGAAAAGTACTGTTTTTTTTTTACATTCTATTTTCGCTTTTACAAAACACCTACGTTTTAATTTTCAAACATCTATCTGTTGTTTTTGTTAAAATCTATTTTTTTTTTATTAGGATAACAAACTAAAACTAACTAAAACTAAAGTGACAAAAATATAACTTAAAAAAAAAAAAAACTGTAAATAGAAAATGTCCCGCAGGTCATTTCCCCGCGGAATCGTGCCCAGGCAGGAGGCTGGCAACATTGCCACGTAGGATGGCAATACTTATTCTTTGAGAAAAATCACCAGCCCTCCGGTCACACGACACCTCGACCAGCTTTTTGCTCAAAAAACTAAATCTAAATACCTTATTGACTTTCTATTTAATCTGCACAACAATTAAACATTCATCAGAATTTTATGTGTTGACTATTGAATTTGCGTTAATATATCTGCTGACATGGTGTACATGACAACACGCTTGGTGGCAGCGCCCGGAGGCGCATGTAATTTGTCTTTTAATAAAACGAACGTATAATAAAACAAATTGCATCAAAATTTGACTTAATCGCTTTTACATCGAGCTGAATTGGCGTCATTACGTCGCTCGCTTATCTTACATAACGAGTTAGGTGATTCCTTTGACGCGAATATTGCGATCTTGTTTGCTTTTCTATATAAGATAACATCTTTTTTAAGCATCGGCGTCGAAGTTGCCAGACGCGGAATTTTTACATGAAATAAAAACCGGGAAGTAATTATTTTAAAAAGAAACGTTTTAGTTGTTCTAAAGAAGCAATTGGGTAGTATGGGGTGGCCACCCTGTATGATTAGTTGATAATTTGGGCCACACTTGCTCGAGGCGATGCGTGCACGCGACCGGCGCGCGCCATTTTTGTTTTTTTTTTTAATTTACAAACATGCGATATCTTGTCCTCTCCACTCGATTCGAAAATCGATCGATTAAAACGCTCTGGGCGTCGATTCGATTGTAGTAATTCTAGGATCGGTTCCAATTATCCTTTCGCCTCATGTTATTACAGTTATTATTCAAACCTGTCAATTTTTTGATACCGTTTTCAACAAAAATTGACCAATCCATACGGCTTATCTAGATTTGGATTTTCAGTAAAAAATATTTTTACGGAAATGAATACTTACCTACCCAATTGCTGAGAACTGAAAATGGGCTAGTCATGTTTTTATGTCCATTTCATATTCAATTTTCCTTCTTCCAAGAAAAAGAAGAAATGGCACCTTTGCCCAGCCGTGGGACTCCTTTATCAAGCTATAAAAAATCGTTTGGACTAGGATTTCATAGGCATTAAGATAGTTTCATTACTAATGCTGAACGCAATACCCACCTTCTTATTAAAGTTACGAATCTTCAAATGCATTAATTTTTGATAGACGAAAAATGCCATGAATTATATTTATTTATTTACTCGCTGGCGAAATTTGGTTATTTATTGTACTTTAAAATAGGTTAGTTCTAATTAATTTTTAGTTCGCTTGCACTATCGTATTGGTGAATTGAATACTAAAGGGCAATATGAAAACACTTGTTTGTCCCATGCGATGCAGACAACACTAATTGTACTTTCTTACCAATACCTGTCAAAAGGAAGTACTGCCATCACGCGAATTCTCTGAAATATGTACCTTACAACTGTCGCTCCAATTAGGAACCATTTTCCATCTCTGGTATTAGCTGGACCGGCCCAAATTACCCTATAGTCCGAATGGTCACGTCACGCCACTCTTTTTTCTCTGTGGTCAAGCGCATGACGTCTGTCAAATTGCGTAACACGCGGTGACCAGGCTTTCGGATTTAGGAGTAAATTGGCAAAAAAAATTCTTATTTATTAAAAAAAATAAAGCGTAATATGTATGAATTATACATCACAGGGAAACCATATTCAGTTCGAGTTATAGAGTCTAAATTATTCGAGATTTTAGAGTTTTTTGTACTATAACGGAAAGGAATACCTAATTTCTTTATCTTAGAGAGGATTTCGAGTTAACGGGTTCCGAGTTAAAGAAGTTCCACTGTATATACAGTGTTAGGGTGGGTCAAAAAACACTTTTTTTGAGTTTTAAATTTAAATAGCGCTTAAAAGATGTCACCTGGGCCTATAATGACATGTACAAAATATTATTGCTTTTGCATATAGACCGAGAGGTCACGGGAATTTTCGTAACGATCAGGGAAATGGATAGACTTGCTTTTATGGGTTGTAGAGTAGTCCCCTAATGTGAATGATGTCGGTCTGCCGGCTCTCAGTGGTAGCTTCTTCGAGCTATAGGGCCTGGAAGGTGCTTCATTGTTGCGAAAAAAAAACGATCTGAGAAATGGTTAGTTTTAGTACATATTCAAAGTATGGCATCTCCGCATGTGAAACAAGTTGGTCTGCCGGCTGTCAGTGGTTGCATTTCAGAGCTATGAGGCGCGAAAGTCACTGCTTAGTTACGAAAAAAAAACGGTAAGAGAAATGGTCAGTTTTAGTACCTATTAAAAGAATGCAATGTTAGCAAAAATAGTATTAATAAAAAGTCTTCTTATTAAGATCAAAAATGAAATACATAATCAGTTTTTACCAAAATCGACGTAGATTTTCTGAAGAAAACCTTTTTTTCTCTAGAGGCGATTTTTTTCCCCACAGTGCGGTGGTGCGCGGCGCAAGTTTGAGGTTGGGTCAAACATACGCAGATACGACAGCGGCTGGCATGAACTAGAAAAATTCGCCTATTTTCCCGCTTTTCAATGTTTTTTTAGACTTTTTCCTTAAATAAGCGACTTACGTGAACGATGATAGCTCTGAAATACAACCACTGACAGCCGGCAGACCAACTCGTTTCATCTGTGGATACACCATTCTTCCAATTGGTACTAAAACTAACCATTTCTCTTATCGTTTTTTTGACGTGAAACGTCTTTAAAATCAGCGCCATACGGGTACCATGCCAGGATTTCAGACCGTAACGAAATGGGATATATCGTTTCATCTTAATAACTACAAAACTATTATTCTTAGAAACATGAATCTAGTATCATTATTTAGCTTATATAGTCAGTTTGGTGATAAGACCTTGAGATAAGGTTGGAGCCCTACGGGAGGGGCGGGGGGTGCCGCCGCGTGAAATTACGAAAAACGCCGTTTTGAAATTTTCAATTTAGTATTACTCACGACTCGTTAGTGATAGGGCGATGATTATTTTATGAATTTATAGTTATTATTGAGAACTATTGATTTAATTAAAAATAAAAGTAATTTTAACAATATTAGTACCTAAAAATAACCAGAAAATGTGAAAAAATAAAAAAATAATTACGTTTTTAGCCACAGCTCGAGCAAAGGCCAGGATGAAATATAAATCACACCTATCATCGGAAAGAGGGGGTTCTAGGCTACACATAGGTACACTAATATCCAATATCGGTCGAGCGAATCAGTTTTGGCAGCGTCGTTAACCGACCAAGACAAAACGGAATTTACGTCACTTTCAGGGAAAGTAACCTTAACATTAAAGATATCAAAGTTTACTTAAAAGGAACATTCTTTTAATTTTAAAGGAACCAAATCTGCATTCAGTGATTTTTGAAAACTCGCTTGCCACGCCCGGGAATCGAACTGGCTAAAATCCGAAAATATAGAATCAATCGATAGAGTAAACAGTAGAGAGTCAAAAGGATCATACTTTGTAATAAACATGGTAAATTTAAGTGAAATGAAAATTACGAAAACTAAACGTAACCCCTCAGACAGAGCCAATAAGCAGATTTTCGTAATGGCGCGAAAAATTACCATCAATCTCGATTTTCACAAAATAGTTTATTATATTCTATAACCAAACCATATTTTATCATTCTGTAAAAGGCAATTCCCTTATGCATCAAAACAAATGTAATTTTTGAATTTCTTAAACCCATTAGCATTTTTGGTAGGCATTTGGTAGGCCAGGACCTTAGCTCCCTAATAGCATATATGATATGCTATTAGGGAGATAAGTCCTGGATGTCTTATCAGATATTGACGTGTAAAGATATTTTTACACGACTGACCAAAAAAGGAGTGTTATGTTTTCAGGGTTCATGTATGTATGTATGTATGTAATTTCTTTATTCCACCATAAGTCCTGAACGGCTTAACAGATTTTGATGTGAGAGGTATTGTTAGATTCCTTGCATTAGCCCGAATGACATAGGCTATGTAAGATGTCAGTCGTGTTTTTTATTTTTAAATAATTAGCTTGTTAGATTCCTCGCATGATGACATAGGATGTGACTATTCTAAAATTGCGAACTCCTTGGAACTTTTTAAACAGACCCCATTTTTTTTTAAATATCACATTTTCATAAATGTAAACTTTGATCAACAATAAAGTTCATCGAAGGATGTAAAGGCTAGGAAGGCTGGAAGCTGTGATGGTGGCCGAGTGTTAGGGTGCCAGCCAGCCTGTGGCTGCAAAGGTCCCGGATTTAAATTCTGCCCGTGCTATATGACTTTGTTTACCAATCTGACTCGTGTATGGTAATTCTCATCGACCACCACTTGCTCCTGGTAAAGGAAAACCTCGTGAGGAAACCTGCACTATGGTTGATGATTACTTACTTAATAATAGAAATAACATAGTCCAGCGACTCGCTGACATAGACGTTTCACGTTAAAACCAACGGCCGTGTCCACCGACACAGCCCCACCCATTTTTTTTTAACTATGCAGTGACTTGCGCGCCTCATAGCTCTGAAATGCAACCACTGACAGCCGGCAGACCAACTTGTTTCACATGCGGAGATGCCATACTTTGAATATGTACTAAAACTAACCATTTCTCAGATCGTTTTTTTTTTCGCAACAATGAAGCACCTTCCAGGCCCTATAGCTCGAAGAAGCTACCACTGAGAGCCGGCAGACCGACATCATTCACATTAGGGGACTACTCTACAACCCATAAAAGCAAGTCTATCCGTTTCCCTGATCGTTACGAAAATTCCCGTGACCGCTTAGACTAATATGTATAACTGTCTCCGGATTCACTTCAAAGTTTCTGAAAATATGCCACTATGAGATAACTTAGAGAGCCAAGTTTTATTCATAAGACTTAAGTTTTTTAACAAAATATTATAATGATATTACAAAGGAAATGTGAAAAAGAAAGAAAAAATATTTTTTTTTCTTAAATAGAGGTAGTAGGTAGGGGGTCAGAGGTCACCGGTTTATACTTTGCGCGGCACATTTACGTATGAGTTAGACTAAAGCTATTAATTTAGTTGGTTGTTTTTTTTTGCGCGTATAAAGTGTACTTTTAATTAAGATGTGAACAATAGCATCAGATCCTACTATTTCTTGCACTCATCAGATTCACTGAAACCCTGAAGTTATAAAGCACGTATAGGTAATACCCTAATTCCATACTGACGTCTCAAAGAGTCGCCTTGATAGCAAAGCAATAATTGATCAAAAATATCAGAAGGGATACTACGAAAATGAGATCTAATATTTATTTTCACTTTATATACTTTCTCCTTGTAGTGATTTTATTAAACCTGTCTACTGCAACAACGACAGTGAGCTCTTCCTAAATGAAAAACCTGATGCAGGTTGGCGGACTGCCACCGTTACCCTGGATTACTCTACTATCGCCAAAATAAATGATTGGAATGGGTTATTTAACAAAGTAAGAGTAGCTATCACATACTCGTTCATTTAACCCTTGTTTCCATAAAAAAATATGAGAAAAATCCAATCCAATAGAAGTTTGTTTATTATAGGTCCCAGGTACTCGACTACATGACGCCTGACGCGATGACTGGATCTGATTTGGTCGAAAGGTACGAATCCTGTAGTCCTGAAATCCATACCATTATGAAAGTTAACAAAATCGACACCATTCCTACGCATATAGCACAGTCCGCTGTTTTTATTGACGTAATTAACACTTAATTTACCATCATAATACTACACCTTAATAACTAGCTTGTATGTAATGTCAGTCATTGTTTTGACAGTTCATTAGCGAACTTTTTCATCCCTAACTACACCTAGATTGGCTGGAAGAAATTGCATTTGCGATCGGCCATTTATGTATTTACTTTTTGTCACTTCTTTGTATGTTATTTTCTGTAAATGGTGCAATAAAGTGTTGATCAATCTATCTAGTTTTAGAAGTGTCAACTATAAAAAATAGAAAACCGACGTCGTCGGCTATCGGGTTTCTAAAAAGAAGTACCATTGACCAATAAAGGCCAGACAGCGAGTGAGGTATGTATAAAGGCGCGCGCAAATAGTTAGCATTTTCTGAATTCACGCATAAAGACACGCGCACATTCGTGGCATAATCTGAATTCTGAATACACGGATGGGCCGTTTGGCCATAGCTATCAATTATGCCGTATAGGGTGATCGGTATAAATAAATTTACCGCTTATTAAAACACTTCAAATTTCGCCACCGAAATCATTTGCCACGGGGGCTGTTTACACGAGACGATTTTTATAATCTGTGATGTGTGTTTGTTAATCGTATCGTCCAAGGGAGTCAAAACAGTAGAATAAATTGTTCAGACTGGCTCTTCATAAGACTACATTTAAAAAGCTGACGTGGAAAAGAAGAAGTTATTCGTATTTATAATAAAACTGCCTTTGTAGTTCAAAAGAACTGCAATTCATAAGAATGGCAGGAAGACATTATCACTGGTACCTATTTAAAATTAAACTATTGTTCTCGTCTCTCTGATTTCAATTTTTTTTCGTAACTGTCTTTCTAAACATTCGATGATTTATACTTCATATATTCATTATGGGATAATTTTTAATTACTAAAATAGCCCACTGTTATTTTTAGGGTTCCTTACTTAATAACTAGTGATCTATATGTCGATCCCTAAATTCCGCTTAGTAATATTTTTTGTGTTACATTTTATAATAAATAAAAAAAAATAAATAAATAATAAATAAAAACTTTATTCAAAAAAAAAAAACTTAAGCACTAATAAACTTATACAAAGGGACTTAATATAAAATAAAAAAAGACTTACAAAAATTGATGCCTAAGCTAGGATCTGAACGATCCTGTGTTTTAGGCGGTTATGTGCTAACCTAGTATAAATTCTACAAAAATAAACAATTACTTACACTGTAAACTGAAATACAACAAAAAAAATAATAATTCGAAACAAAAACAGTAAAAATTAAATGGTTGTAAATAATTATAACCTAATTATGTTTGAAGATAAGCTAACAGTTATTTTACTACATTTAGTAATTCCTCGGTTTCTTCGTAAGACATGCTGAGGAGTGCTTCTGTGAGGATTTTCTTAATCATGTTAGAAGTGAGGGGATATAAGTCTAATTTTTTATTTAGTTTATTGTACAGAAATGGACCTAGGAAAAAGAAAAATCGCTCGGTGTATGCATGTTTTCTGATGTTTACTGGGCAAACAATATCTTTTCGCCTTTTTTTTGCATAATCGGTGTCAAATTGTAATGCTGCGTGCTGTTTGATGACTGTGCTGAATATAAATAATTGCCTAACTGTTAGTACTTTACAAGATTTATAAAGCAGGTTAGTGGGGTAAAGGAAAGGGCGGAAATTTGACACTTTAAGGACGGCGCGCTGTGCTCTCTCAATGGTTAGAAATGTTGTTTTAGCTATGCCTCCCCATGACGTAATACAGTAAGTTAATATGGACTGGCATAAGGCAAAGTAAACTTGCCTAATCAATTTTGAATCCGCAATAGATCGTAATTTTTTAAAAACAAATATTAACTTACGGATTCTGCCATTTAAAATATCAATATGGTGCTTAAATGAAAGCGTTTTGTCAATAATAACACCTAAATATTTTAATTTGTCAGTTGGGGTAATAACAGGACAGTCGCACGGATTAAATGATGGGTTTCTGCAGTGATGAGCGTAGACTTTTAAATTAGAATAAGAGTTCAATTGGCGCATTGAAAAATGTATAAAGTTAGTCTTATCTGTATTTAGAGTTAATAAGTGATGCTGAAGCCAGTGGTTTACGATATTAAAACCTTGTTGTGCTAATTTATATACTTCATCAACTGAAGTTCCAGAAAATAATAGGGCTGTGTCGTCAGCGTATGAGATAATTTTACCTCCTTGTACATTAAGATTACATAGATCGTTAATATAAATTAGAAATAATGTCGGGCCTAATATACTTCCCTGGGTAACTCCAAAAAGATTGTTTTTTAGGTCAGAACTAACCATATTGTCTATTTTAACACATTGAGAGCGCTCATCTAAATAATTTGTTAGAAGTTTTAGCTGATTTCCTCTTATGCCTATGCTTTCAAGCTTGTGCAACAGAATGGGGATAGAAATTGTGTCGAATGCCTTGGCAAGGTCAAGGAAAATTCCTATTGTTTGTCTGCCTTTATCGAGTTCTTGAACAATGTAATCAGTTAAATTGTGGACGGCGTCTGCTGATGACAACTTAGATCTAAATCCGAATTGCGTTTTACTAAGCAATTGGTACTTTTCCAAATATTTAACAAGCCTGACGTTTATAATTTTCTCTAAAATTTTGGAAATCGACGGCAGTAATGATATAGGTCGGTAGTTAGTAATTTGATCTTTTTGCCGGATTTATGCACTGGAACAACGACGGCTTTTTCAAACATTTAGGAAATACTCCTTCTGCAATGAATTTTTGAAAAATATGAGTTAATGGGCGTACTAAGATATGCTTGAATTTTTTAATATGTGATTCGATATATTGTCCCAACCAGTAGCGCAGTCTTCTTTTAAGCTCGAAATAATTGCTTCCACCTCAAATTCATCAGTACCCAGCAATACAAAAGATTTGTCAAAACACGGGGAAGTATGACTCAAAGGGGATGAGGTCGATCGTACATTCACCTGTTCCGCCAAGGATTTACCTACGTTTACGAAATATGAATTTGCAAAGTTGACAGAAGTCTGCTGTGACTCGTGCAGTTGTAGTAAACTCGAGGATGACTCACGCTGTTTTGTCGAATAGGTAAATTTTTTAATACTCTGCCAGATCTTTTTATTATTGTTTCCAGCTTTGAGTACTTCGTTTTTCTCATAGTCACATCTAATCTTTTTTAGGAGTTTATTACAAAAATTACGATATCGTTTGTATGACAATTGTAAAACAGAGTTTTTTGGGTCCCTGTAAGCTAATTTATGTAACTTGTCTCTATGTCTCATACAGCGAATTAGTCCCGGAGTAATCCAGGGCTTGATGTTATAGTATTTATTTTTTAAATATTTCGTAGTTGTGTTACTTATTATAGCTTGTTGAATATTTTGTATTAAATATGACATACAAGTATCCGCATCAGCAGTATTGAATACTGGGTCAAAATCAATATTGCATAAGTCGTCTTCGAGTTTATTATAATCTAAGTAAGTCTTTGTTAGTGTGTGGCAACTATTTGCTGATTTACGATTTAAGGTTAGTAGGGCAGGTCTGTGGTCAGTTATGCTCGCGTTAGGAACTAAAGCTAATGATTGATAATTTGTTTTGATCATCATATGATCCAGACAAGTTCCAGTTTTGGGACGCGTGATAGCCGTGTGCGCAGGGAGTAAGCCATAAAAAGCACAAAGATTTAAGTACTCCAATGCCTCTGCATTGCTATTGTCAGGACGAATATCAATGTTAATGTCACCCGTTATTATTATATGTTTGAATGAGGATAATTTTTGCAATATGACATTTAATGAGTTCGTAAAGTTTTCAGTGTTACTGTGGGAGGGAGATCGGTAAATTGCTAATACGGCAATTTCTGAGCCGATTTTTATTAACAGTCTGTTACAATCTAGTATTGCTGGTTCTTCCACTGTGACATTCAACGTATTTTTGGTATAAACTACTACACCGCCATTCTTATTGAAGTTATCTGAACTGTTGAATACATTGAATCCTTTCAAGAGGGGTAAATTATCCCGATTTAGTAGAAAACACTCCGTTAACACGATAATATCACAGTCGAAGTTAAGCCTATGCAAAAGAATGTTGAAGTTGTCAAAGTTCTTATAAATACTCTGAATGTTTTGTGTAATAATAGTTAATGGATGGCTAAATGACGATAGATATTGTTTGCATGATTCTACCTCGCAAGTATTACTTTCGGAAACGGAAAAATTATCTAAATCTGAAATTAACTTATCAATTGTTGATAAATATACCTATATGTATAAAGTTCTAAAATACCTATTTAGTGGCGCTCTTAGGCGCCTTCATAATCTATAGAGTTAATGTACCTTCTTTCGGCCATCAATTTCGCTGGACAATTTGGGTCACCTGTCTTATGGTCGCTTGGCTTCTTGAAACGAAGGCAGGTCGCGCATTTTGGAGAATCTGCCTTCTTTGTACACTCCTCAATGGCATGGCCTACCACACCGCAGTGACCGCAGGTGTTGACCGCCTCCCGGCATGTTTTGGCTGCATGACCGTACTGCTGGCACTTGAAGCACCTGGTCACCAAAGTAAAGTCTCTCACAGGGCATGAGGACCAGTTCACGAATATTCTATCCTTGGTGATAAGTGCCTTGCGTACATCTGCCGGGACTTCGATAATATAGTTGCAGGTTTCGGCGTCTTTTTTCCCAGATTTATGGCTTAGCTTAACGGATCCCAAGAAGCTATCCAAGGTCGCGCCGCTTAGTTTGTCAGCTAGATTCTGCTTATAAATGCAGGAAAACACCTCAGTTTCCTTCATGGACGTTGGAACTCCAATAACTACAATTCTGGGCTTGCGTTTTTGTGGATCATCCACCGTGAGGCCCGAGGTCTTAAGTTGAACGGAGTGCTTTAATTTTTCGACGTCATTTTTGTTTTCAGTGCTAATAATAACACCTCCATTCTTAGTTTTCCTCATTCCCCGAACATGGAGTTGCATCTGGACTGGGCTAATAATGTTTTGAACCAGAGTTTTAGTATCCTCACTGGTTTTTCCTTATCTGTAGGATATATTGCTACGGCTGTTATTTTAGGCGGCTGAATAAAGTTGTTTGGGCCCTTTTTTACCATGTCTGCAAAGGAGGACGCTCCTGATGGGGATTTCGAAGACTCCTCAATGGAATGTTTTAGATCTTGAAGGCGCATTGACAAATCGGATTTGTCCTTTAGGGCTTGATTGGTGGTGTAGGACTGTATAGCTCTTTGCTTCAAGGACTGGTACTGTACTGCCAATTGCGATGTACTATGACTTACTTTCCTGCACAGGGCGCTAATCCTTAACTTCTGCTCAGAGTTAAGTTTTCCATCAGATGAGATAGAGCAAACTTCCGTCAGACATTTTTCTATGTTGCCCATCCAGGTCTGGATTTCGGCCGTAGATATAACTTCAGGGGGTGATTCCTCCAAGGGAACTTGAATGGGAGGTGTGGGCGGCGGGCTGCGGGCTGTCATCGCACTCCTATTAAACGGGCTGCTTTCCATTTTATATTGAATATATTTCACTAATCATAACACACAATTAAAGTATCCTCAATCATAACACTAAAAAGGTTACACAAGTCAAGTCACTGTTGTAGTGACGCAGATCTGCATCTAGGTCAACGCTGCGAAGTAATTGTTTATTTTGACTAAAAACAAATTACACGACCGAACTCATCGGAGGCGAAAATTGAAATTTATTACTCCCTAAACACGTTTTAAGACGTACAAAAATGAGCGACATTTCTTAATTACTCATAACAATGATCGGACCTCCCATAAATTATATCAATTTCATACATATTGATGACAGAAGATAAAAGTGTCGAGTCAATAAAACCTATTTAATTTTTAACTACCCTCGTTAGGACATAGTTGAAGTAGCCAATTCAAGTCCATTTTTTGGTGGTATATTCACTCCTTATTCTTTCTTCTTTACCTTCTACCCACTTAAGTATGTTGGGTTGGCAGAGTATTTATTTATTTAAAAACTTTATTGCACAAAATTCCAATTATGTACAAACGGTGTCAAATCTTTCCATTATATTCTGTCGTTTGCCACTTCACATGATTTCCGATTTTCTCCCCGTGTTTTTGACATAGAAGGGAGAGGTCCTTCCATGTCCAAAACACGGAGAGAAAATCGGATGGTGTAAAGAGTCCTAAATAAATCTTGCGAGGCCACTTGACACGGCGTTCCTTCTCAATCGTACATCGCTCGACTTTTTACCAGCTCCGCAATCGGCTGCCAGTTTTCGACAAAAAGTACCGAATCAAAATTCCGCATCGTCCATCTTTTATTTATACGTCGGCTAACAGGCGTAATTTTTTCCGACAAACAATAAGTTTTGTCGGAAAAATTCGAAGTTAAGACATAAAAAGGTCGGTGCTTTGCGGCTGAGTTCTTGTACCACGGAATAGATTGTCTTGTACGGTCAAGCACAAGGCAAGTTATCCTCTATGCGGTGGTAATAGAGTCGTTGCAATGATTTTGGGTAGTTTGATGCGATGTTGGATGTACGATCGAATAATATCGGCGCTATCCTCAGCGGTCTAATCCGTAACTCGAACGCATTCTTGCATTGCCTGCAAAAACGAAACGTGAATTTATTTTACTGTTTCATTTATTTTGTATAACTAGCGTTGCCCACGGCTTCTTCCGAGTGGAAATCACTACCTTAGGTTCTAAGCGACGTGGCAAAATAAAAGAAAAGCCTGCTCTAGATATTTTGGAATATTGCAGGGATAAAAGTGTGCACTAAAAAAGTAAAATGTTAAAATTCTACCCCTATGGAACGAGATACATATCCATGGTGATAAATGAAACTCACGCGGACGAAGCCGCGGGCTTAAGCTAGTTAAAGAATATGCTACGACCACCACAGTTTCAATTTAATGATGTAGATTAAAAATATGAATATTTGGTATGGAGAACTCGCTTTCCGTATCGAAAACTTTTTGTGTTCAATAATACCATGCTTCACAAGAACTATCTACAGTCATTACTGTATTATGCCCTTTCGAAACACCAATCAGCAGACGTTTATTCCCCTTGTCTCCCACTCTTTGTCCCCACAAGGGAGGACATTGGGAAACAACTAATTTTAGAAAAAACTACACGTATGCAGCTCTAAACGATTTACCAAGCTATGAAATCTAAAGATCTATTATCTGTCAAGATGTTTAGAAATTATAGTGAAATAAAGAAACTACGTGATACAAACAGGGTGTTTTTTAAATCATTGGCATCCTTTCTACTGGTGAAAGTACTCATGAGCAACTTTTTGTATGGGACTGACTCAATCCGATGGAAAAAAAAATCAGCTGTTCCATACATTTCGGGTGAGTAGGTATTGGAAAATAGTATGGAACAGCAGATTTTTTTTTCCATCGGATTGAGTCGGTCCCATACAAAAAGTTGCTCATGTTCATGAGTACTTTCACCAGTAGAAAGGATGCCAATGATTTAAAAAACATCCTGTATATAAACTCTAAAAACATAAACACTTATAGTAGTTTGTAACTTTGCAAAAAGAAAAGTAATTTTTAAAATTGACGATCCAAATGTGCAAAAAAGGCCAATTCAATAAGTACATATTATTCAGTAAGTAGGTACATACATATTATCGCGCCTATTTCTCGTAGGGACTAGTGCTTTCCACTTACAACGATCCTCGCAGATCTCTCTTGCTTGAGTATAGATACTCATCACTCTCTTCATACATGCTCGCCGGTTATGGGTGCTCCCAATATCTCCTTTTTAGGGTTCCGTACCTCAAATGGCAAGAACGGAACCCTTTTTTATTAAGATCACTTTGTTGTCCGTCTGTCGAACGTTTTTTTCCTCAGGAACGCTTAAAGGTATCCTGTTGAAATTAATATCGAAAAAATAATAAAAATTATACGTCAACGCGATCATAGATATTGCCGAAAATGTTGCGAATTTTTGTATATTTTGCGATTTCAGATAGCAATCAAAACCTATGGGGTGTTTCCCGTTGACCTATTTGGCAAATTATGAAATTTGGCAAAAAGCAAGGTATAGCAGTACTTGTACAGGAATAAATCTGAAAGTTGTAAATATGTTGTTGATGGTCTACGAGTAAAAAAAGTGTTACAAACTTATTTTTGCGCTTTATGCAGTATGAATCCTAGGGATCGAACTGCAAAGTTAAGTATTTTTTTTAATAAATAGGTCTTTTAGTGAGAGCTATAATGTGAGATGCTTTGCATGTACCGAACCCTCGGTGTGTTTTTTATTGAATAAGTAAGTCACTTTGACTTTTGTAAAGTAGCGTTGACCACTGGAACAGCTGTTGACCACTGGTCAACGCTACCTTTTTACCAGAGCCAAACTGTGGGCATCAAAAGGAACATAAAGTTCGAACGCAACGGCGCGCTTTTTGCTTCATTTTCGAGATGACACTTCATACATTTTTCATGCAACGGACGCCGCAAAACCTTACAACTTTAACGCTGCAATTAACACTTTAAATAACAACTTTATTCCTATATTCATAAGGACTATACGTATGTTTTTACGTTTGTTAGCAATTAAACCACAGAAGCGCACGTCATTAGAGGCTATGGCAATATTCCACGCTGTTTCTTGCTTGGGAACCGGTAGTCCATGGTTCTTAGTCCAGTAATATGATATCGATATTGGTATTTTGATGAGATCTCGTCTGCTGGTTATTTCCGTGGGTGGTTTATGGGGCTAATGCGTTGCCTTTGATAGTTTCCCATAGAAATATTTATAAATACAAAAGTTACGGGTCCGGGGGCCCTATTTTTGAAAGTGTGACTCACCAAAAAAGCGTGAGCCTAATGATTTTTCATTCGATATCCATTATTCAGTATTTTTGAATTGTCTATGTCGAATAATTCGCAACGAGTGGTCTAGACCACTCGTTTACGTATGATTTGGTGGTCGAACGTTTTTTACGTCAAAATCATGAATGACATAGACAACCGGATACGGATATAGATGGAGTCTATTAGAATTTTCATTTTTGCGTTCCGTTTAACGCTGACGTTCTCTTTGATTGAAAATTTACGAACATTTTTTTTACGATTCGTTACCGATTCGGTTTTCGTTGCGTAGAATGGAGCAGAAATTATTTCTCGCATTATTTTCATATCACTGGCAACATTGCTAGACGAGTGATTTCAAAAATACGGCTTTTATGTTTTTAGTGACATAGTAGGACGAGTGCGACATAATAGTCTATTCGTTTTCTCCGGTATGTCATACTTTCAAAAATAGGGCCCCGGGGCCGTTAGACCCTCAACCCGCGACGCGCCGTTGTAAAACAACTTTTTTTAACTTGAAACTTGAGTAATATAGATAGATAGATAGATCAACACTTCATTGCACCATTTACAGAAAAGAAATACAAAGTAGTAACAAAAGTAAATACATATATAAATGAGCGCAAAGGCGGGCTTATCGCAAATGCAATTTCTTCCAGCCAACCGTAAGTAATGTTGAAAATAAAAATGTTTTCCATAAAGATTTATATAATACCCATATATACAGACAGATGTCTGTTTCAATTTATATATTAACAGTCAACAGTAATAATAGCTTAGGATACGAATAAAAAGCGATTTTGAACCCGATTTTGAATCGATTTTATATCAAACTAGTTTTAACCCGTTCCCGTGGGAATTTCAGGAAATCCTCTCTTAGTGCTCCCCTACACTCCCTAAGGAACCTACATGCCAAATTTCAGCTTCCGACGCCCAGTGGTTTTGTCTGGTGGTTGTCTTTCAGCCACTCAGTAACGGATGAGTTTTATATATTTTTATTGAAATATTGATATGATTTAATATGTTAAGAAACATTTTACAAACGGCTAAGCCACATATTTTACTAAGGTGTCGAGTTTGTGAAAGGCTTGTAGAATTAGGGCGTGTAGTTAAAAGCTTGGTCATAGCAACATTCTACAATGAGCGATTTTTCTGACAGCTAATTAAGAAAAAAAAATCTGTATATAAAAATATCAACAGATGGAGCTTTATTGAAAGCCGAGTTGTAATAATGGCTGTACCGATATTGTGCGCTGATTTATTGTCAGCCAGAGGCAGAAAAAAATCACATAACACAGTTTGACAGTTGCACAAATCACAATATTGATACTTTTTAGATGTTTTTATTAGGTTTTTTTTTTAAATGCCAATCCCGTGCATTTTGCTTTTTGAATGTTCTCGCCTTTTACTAAGCGCCACCTATGAATTCATCTGGAACAATTTTTTTTTTAATTTGGGTCTCGTAAAATCCCTCATTAGTGGGATTTTTTACGCAAACCGTATTTTTAAAAACATCTGATATCAGGGCAAAGAAGGTTCGATTTATATCCTAAATATCGTGTCAGCATTCGTGCCTCTGGGAGTCACAGCAAACAAATCACCAAGTTAGATCGGCTGAAGACTACGTCATTACGACATTAGTTACGCACGCGAGCGGCTCGCTACTGTGGAGACGGACTGAACGGAAATATCTCGAAATCCCCAGTTTACAGCCCAGTCCCTTGGATTCAAAGTCAAAGTCAATTATTTTTATTCATATAGGCTTATAAATAGCACTTATAAATCGTCACATTCTTGTTTTTTAGTTACCTAGTTGACGTCATAAAATTACTTAAAGCTAAGTTTACCACCGCCTCCAAAGCGCAAGTGGAGAAGAGGCGGCGCAACAAACTCCACTGCTGCATTTTCTCCAAAGACGTCATTTTACAACATATGTCTTCAACGATTCCCTTTGGTTTGATTGAAGAGAAGGCTGCAGTGAAGTTTGAAGCGCTGCTTCTTCTCCACTTGCGTTTTGAGGGCAGTAAGTAGTAAACTTAGCTAAATTATTGACGCCACAATAAGCGATGTTGTAAAATACATCCAATGTTGAGAATAAACAAAAACTACTTATACAATTTAAGCCTAATCTTAATCGTTCATGTAGTCGAATCTAAGAGTAGTGTGACTCGAAGGCCACGTTTGGCTGGATATGGAGATACAGATATTGTGACAGATTGCTAGCCCAACCTCCCTTGATTGACTTTTACAATCTACGCGTGATGAGAAGCTGCTGGCATGCCTTTTCTTCGCCTTTTCTTCGTTGCCTTTTCTTCGCTCACAGGTCAGCAAGAAAGCTTAGACCCAGGACAGTCGGACGACTACATGTATTCCGGTGTAGAGCAAAATTTTCGAAAAAAAAAATTGAATATATCAACGGTGCTCCAGGTTTCCCAAGATAAGGGTTTTTTTTTTTATTTTGGGAACCAACGTTTAATACTTATGTTGTAGCATATTTTGTTAACAAATACATTTTTTTCCGTTCTCGACACTCAATCAAGCCTCAAGTTAAATTATTTACAGCAAAGACGCCATTGCCACACTTTCCGAGCCTATGCTACTTAAAACAATTAATGCATGATCGATTGGATGTTACCCGCACATTTTCTTATTAAAGGGGATACAACTTTACTTAAGGCGACACACACTCTTTAATTAAGCGGCCGTCGTTTAGTTCTTTATAAATGTCATGAGATTGTATGGTGGGAAATATCAGAGGACGGTTCAACTAAAATAATGCGAAAATTTTGACGTTTGTTGATCAATCGCGATTCGCGCCTCAAACCCTAAGCCGATTAGAAGTTTTGTGTTGGTGGATTGATTAACTATACTTAAGTAGGTTACTTTCATGCCGAATTTCTACAAAATCAGAGTCTCAAGGTACAGAATTAACATAAGTACTAAGTACAGAAAGGGAACTCCCTGCCCCTCCCGCAATATGTCATACCCCTGCACCCCCGCACTTCTCCCCGTTCTTTTGTGTATTGGCACAGAATTAATATAAGTACGTAGTATTGGGACGCTATGACTATGAAAACGCACACATTGACGTGTTACGGACGTATTCATGGATATACAGTTTCATTTGTAGTAGTAGTAAGTAGGTATCTGTGCTCAAGTCTAAATCAGGCTACTAATACTTAAAATGTGAAATTTCGTTTCATTTCATTTCATGACATTTACGAGTAGGTAGTTAATTAAATAGTAGGGATAAGAAAAATGTAATAAGAGATAATAGAAGTAGGTATTCTAACTTATAGAAAAAAAAATATTAACTTTTCAAACAATGTAGTTACAGCAGTTACAATACAAGTAAATAAGGGAAAAAAAACTAAAAATAATATATAAACTAACACTAACTGAAAAATAAACTAAAACTTAATTAAAATAAAAAATAACTCCTAATAAATTAACACTATAAGTAACTTAGTTGTAAATAGTGTTTTATATATAGAGTTCTTCAATATATCTCCAACTATAAGGTTGGATTGCACCGTCTACTTTGACAGTAACTTTGACAGAACCAAAATCCAGTTATACTGGTTAGGCAAAATATGAGTTGCACCAGTTATATATAGTATATCAACAGTCAGCGTTACTGTCAACTTTGACACTAATATTTACAATAACTTCAGTTTTGGTGCAAAGCCAAATTTTGGTGAACTGGAACTAGACGACCCCATGGAACTAGACGATCTGGAAGACCGAAAGGAAGATGGAGAGACGAAATACAAGAAGTCGCGGGTCGGAACTGGCCCACTGCTGCTCAAAACCGGGATACTTGGAATACTCTGGAGGAGGCCTTTACCCGAAGAGGGGTCCGGATGGATAACCCATTAAACTAGTAATAGATGAAATAATAATAATGTAGATTGAATTATTAACTTTAAATTTTATGTTAATTAAATTTATTTAAATAAATCGAATTAAAGTAGGTTAACTTATTATTTTTGATTATATATACAATGATTATAAATTAGTAGTAATAATAATAAAAAAAGTTACAAAAAAAATATATATATATTGCATGTTAGTTAAATTAATTTATATCAAATGAACCAATTCTACTATTTCGTCAGTCAAATGTTAAATGTATCTTAATAAATAAAAATTGAAATTCATGGATAAATAATAGGGAAATGGATAATGTAAGTTAATATGTAGATTATGAAATTTATTTATTTTTTCCTAAAAATAACTTTTAATTTTATATTGTACTTTGTATTCAAATTTATACTTACCATTCCGGAATAAAGAGGCTTTTTTATTTTTATTTTATTTATTTTATTTACTAAAAACTAATATATAAACTAAAACTAACTGAAAAATAAACTAAAACTTAAAAAATAAAAAATAACTCCTAATAAATTAAAACTATAAGTAACTTAGTTGTAAATAGTGTTTTATATATAGAGTTCTTCAACATATCTTCAACTATAAGGTTGGATTGCACCGTCTACTTTGACAGCAACTTTGACAGAACCAAAATCCAGTTATAGTACTGGTTAGGCAAAATATGCCTAACCGGTCAGAAATGAGGAGATCCGTAGGAGAACTAAAGTAACCGACATAGCCCGCAGAATCGCCAAACTTAAGTGGTAGTGGGCGGGGCACATAGCTCGTAGAACAGATAGCCGTTGGGGCAGAAAAGTTCTCGAGTGGCGACCACGAACCGGAAAACGTAGTGTTGGCAGGCCTCCCACTCGGTGGACCGACGACCTGGTGAAGGTCGCGGGATGCGCATGGATGCGGGCAGCGCAGGACCGGTCGTTATGGAAATCCTTGGGGAGGCCTTTGTCCAGCAGTGGACGTTTTTCGGCTGAGAGAGAAAGGCAAAATATGAGTTGCACCAGTTATATATAGTATGTCTAAAGTCAGCGTTACTGTTAACTTTGACACTAATCTTTACAATAACTTCAATTTTGGTGCAAAGCCAAATTTTGGTCAAGTAGTTTCATCGAGAAAAATACACAAACAAAAAAACCGACCAAGTGCGAGTCAAACTCGCGCACCGAGGGTTCCGTACACGCAAAAATTTCACATTATAGCTCTAACTAAAAGACCAAATAGTTTTAAAAACATTGATAACAAACTTAATTTTGCAGTTCGATCCCTAGGATTCATACTGCATTGAGCGCAAAAATAAGTTTGTAACATTTTTTCAGACTGCCAACAACATATTTTCAATTTTCAGATTTATTCCTGTATGAGTACTGTTAGACCTTGCTTTTTGCCAAATTTCATAATTTTTAGTTCTTTTTTTTTTTTTATAACATAGGGCGGCAAACGAGCAAGCGGGTCACCTGATGGTAAGTAATCACCGCTGCCCATGGACAACCACAACACCAGGGGTATCGCAGGAGTGTTGCCGGCCTTTTAAAAAGACGTAGGCTCGTTTTTTGAAGGTACCAATGTCGTATCGGTTCGGGAACACCGCCGCAGGAAGCTGATTCCACAGTTTGGTCGTACGT